>CM076569.1:317150933-317497062 GCA_034641835.2 Pinus albicaulis
ATGAGCACAGCACCAGGCCTGAAAAGGAGGTAGAATGGTGAAAAAGGAGGTGTTTTGTGACCTTTTGAGGGGTAAAAAAAACCCCAATTTATCTGAAATTTGGTGAGAATAATGTGTTGGTCATGAGAAATCCAAAAATGTAGAATTTTCCCTCTGAGGATTCCTGAGGGAAAAGTGTAGCACCAGTGGCGCTACGCTTATAGGCCTCCAAATTTTCAAAATACAAAAACTTGTCCAAATTTCTTCAAAACGGGTGGATATATCCCTCATGGGGTTTGAGAGACTTGTAGAGAAGCTTGTGCCAAAATTCCAAGTCTAGCTTGGTATTTTCCTTCTTTTAGTGCCTCGAGCTTGACTTGGGCCTTCTTCAGTTTGGCTCTGGCAACTTGGTTTCTCCGGGCATAATGCTTAGTCATTATTCTTTAGAGGTTAAGATTCTTGCTGGCCTTCTCCAATTTAGCCTTCAGGTGCATGTTGGCTCTTTCCAACCAAGGTTCGCGATCCTGTGCTATCTCCATGGGGAACAGTTCATCTAGGGGGAGTTGTTCTGCTAGGGCTGCTTCTTTCTCTTTTTTCTTTACCAATGCCTTCTTTAACCCCATGGTTCTATGCCTCCTCCTAGATTGACCTTACTCATCTTCATTCTCTTCATAAGTGCCCATGAAATCTTCTAGTTTTACCTCTGACTTTTGGGCTTCTTTCCAGGCCTTGATGGCTGTAGCCTCATAGATAGCAATTCTTGCTCCTAGTTGCCTGTTTTCTAAGTCAAGGGTATCAATCACACTTTTGGCTCTATTCAGTTTGGCTTGGAGGTCTTCAATGAGTGCATTTTTTTTTTGGATGAGAAAGTTTGAGATCCTTGCCTCCTCCTCCTCATCACTTTCCACCTAAATTATTTAAAAATCCCTTTCTACCTCATTATCCTCTTCTTCTTCTTCTTCTTCATTTTGTTTCCCCTTGTCTAGTGGATGAGATGAGGTAGATGGCATGGTCCCTTGCCTCTTGGAGGAAACAAACAGTAGCCTTGGCCCTCTCTGGTATGTGCATGAAAGAGGTGTGATGGTGATTTTGTTGATGTCTTTGTCATGGATGTGATTCTTATTAGGACTATCACCCTCTGCACTTTCCTCACTTTCATTTTGTTCATCACTAGGACTGATTTCTTCCTTATCTTCTGCATTGTCATCATTGTCATTATCACTGAGGGGTTGATTGTTTTCATGACTGTCATGACTATTTTTTTCTTTGTTGTCCTTCTCATCACTGAGGCTGGCTTCATTTTTGTCATTGTTGCCTTCATTTTCTGTCTCGTTCTCACTGTATTTATCTTTTTCATGTTCTTCCTCTTTCATATCTTCATTATCTATCATATCTTCATCATCATTTTCTATCCTTGCCTCATTAGTTTCCTCTTCATTCTATGCATATGTATCCTTTGTTTTATTGTTGATCTCCTCTTCATCAATGCTCATTTTATTTCCACTTTCAACCTCCTCGTCTCCTTCATCACCCTCTTCCATTTTGTCACTGTTTTTTTCACTGTCATGCTCACTGTTTTCACCTTCATCATTTTCAGACTCACTGCCCCTTTCTTCTTCATCATCTCCTTCTTCTTCCTCTTCATAAATTTATGTCCCTACTTCATCATTTCCCTCTTACTCCTCATCATTTTCTTCTTCTTCCTCATCATCTGCCTCTTCTTCATTTGATGCATCAAGAGAAGGGGAAGAAGGGAGGTTTTCTTGAGGTGAAGGAGCTTATGTGGATGATGAGGGAAAGCTAGGTTGATGAGGGAGCTGTGGGCTTGTGAAGATTTCATGTGCTATGAATACCTCCCAAGGTATACCCTGTTGTTCCAACTGATGTAATACCACCATCTTGATCAAGAAATGGTGAAGTAAGCTCTACATTTTTCTGGAAGGACTCATTCTCTGGACAACATAAGACATTTTTCCATACTTCTATACAGGTAGTAAGGCAATTTGAGCATCTTGACCCTTGTGAAATGCATTAGGAGTCTAACATGGTAGGAATAGAGTCTGGAGTACCTCCCTTCATAAGTAAAGTACTTCATGATAACCCTCATCAAGGGTGAAAACCTTTGTTTTAGGTGTGAGAAAGTGAAGATAGCCCTGAAACCCATTCTATACCTAGTTTTGACAAATGGCTCATAATAGTTCTTGTCCAATTTATCTTTCTTAAACCACTTTTCACCAACAACAAGGATAACAGTAACATTAGAGATGGCATCAATTGATAATCCAAAGTCCACTCCTACTAGGCTTGATTTTTTGTTGTGTAGGTTAAGAATAAAAAGCCTTGTAAGCTTTGGGTGGCTTTGCACTTGCTTGACTCTCTCACAAAATTGGAAGCATCCCACATTATGGAAACATGAGAGGATCATGAGAGATGAGGTGATATCCATTGTTCTCTAGGGTTCAAATCTCTTTACTTTCCCTCCTTTTTGGTTTGGCCTCATAGGCCCTTGGCCTCTATCACTGCTACCACTATATTCATCCCCTCACATGATGATTTAGGGCTAATGGTGGGAAAACTTGGGCAAGAGGAGTGAAATGGAAATGATGGTGGGCAGATTTGAAAATGAGTGATATGGAGGAAAGGTATGTGACTGAGTGTTTTTGAAGTTGATGAAGGATTTTACACGAAATGAAACTACCCTAATTTACTCCCCTTCACTAAAAACGGTTTGGAGGTTAGAGGAGAGTGGTACTTATGAAGACTTAGTGTTTATTTTGGTACTAGGGTCTGAAAGCTTCTCCTTAATTATCAAAACATAAAAACACTTGGAGGATAAAGAGAACAAGGCCACCTACCTCTTTAGCTTTTTTGCAAGGTTTTGAAAGCAATTTAGAGGACCTCTTTTGAACCCTTGGCACATTTTTTACAATTTGGAGGGTTTTTGTCTAAGAAAATTGTCTTGCCTGCACTGTCAGTTCACCTTCTGTGCGCAACGCCGGGCGGGTCAGGCATCTGTCTGAGTACAACACTGGGTAGAGTCGGGTCCTAGGCATGTTGCTTCGTCTGCACGTAGCGCCACCCTTTGAGCGTAGCACCACCTAGTGTATGCACAGTGCAGTCTAAAACTGCACCTTGAAGAATCCTATTCGCGTAGCACCAGAGTCTGTGAGTGCAGCGCCAAGCTATTCGCGTAGCACCAGGGAGTTGGCCTATAAACTGTCCAAATTCTCTAAATTTTCACCTAAAGGGTTTCTTTATTTCTTCAAACAAAAAATGAGCTAAAAAGCCATGTGGGATACCTTTATACTTTTGAAAAATAAATCAAAATAAAAAATAAAAAACCCACTTTTTCTATGTTTTGTTACTTTTTTTTTGGACTGATATACTTTTGACCTTTTTGCAGGTGTTTTGAAAACTTTTCAAGGCACTTATTCTCCCTTTGGTGATGACACCCTCTTAATGACTTTTGGCAGTGATATAACCAATTTTGAAAAAGAATATAAATCAGGCCTGTTATGTCTCTCCCTGGGCACCTGTGATTTATAGCAGGTGCCATGACACAGATGTTTTTTGGTACCCTTTGTCTTTCTTGGAGTTGGACCAATCAGTTACTCAATAGTAAACTTATGCTCATGTTATTTTTTCTTTTACATTATAACCCAAAACCATACTTTCATTCCTTTTACCCTTTGAAGGTAATTGTATGCACTTGAAAACTTGACCTCCCTCATACTAATACTTCTTTGCATTTCTTCCCTTTGATGCAGTGAAGCATTGTTACCTTGGAAAACCATGAAGGTCATCTTCTGAAATATTCTTCAACCTTCTGTTGTCATGATGGAGGCTCATAGTCTTCATTTCACTTCTAAAAATATTCAATTTCTCCTTGGTTGTGTTGATGTTCCTGTGTCCTTGTGGTATTTTGCATTGGCTTCTTATTTGGCAACATTATTTAGCCAATTAGTCCTCAAAACCATGACCCTCTTTGAACATAGGCATGCTTCCATTTCTTTTCCATGTATTTCCTTTAGTGAGGAGTTTTACTCTTACCTTACCTCATTTTCTACATGATAGCCATCTCAATCATTCCTGCAGAAATGTTTAAGATGCACAGTTATCCTCTGGAAGAATGCTATTTTTGGCAAAGTAGTCCTTCTTGAAAGTCTTACTGATCTAATTTGGACAAAAAATTACTTGACCTTCTTTCACATTTGGTTTCATCTTCTTGGCAGATGTAAAGAAGTGATTTAAAACACAAAAAAAATCTTGTAACCTATGAAACCCTAAATGACCTAGTGGGAGGCTCTTTGGGTTGGTCTTTGGCTAAAAACTGGACTTCGGGTGTTTAGGTGTAAAACATAGCTTGTGACAAACTTTATGCATTGCAGACCCAAAACTAATTATTTTGATTTATCTAGAGATCCTAGAGAGGTAGCTCGAGACCACCAATGCTTGAGGCACTTGGTGAATAGGGGAAAAGGTTAGGCCACTTGGCAATCCGAGGTGGAAATGGAAAGGTTATAGGTAGGCAGAATAGAGTACTGAGGTTATGAGTGTAGAAATGGGACAAAAATTAGTAGCATGAGCCCATGATGGGTCTTCTATGAGTGATAGGTTGGCCATGACTTGATAAAGTAGTGAAATAGTGAAAAATTTATCCTAAGGATAATGAAGGAAGTGAGATTTCTAGAACTCACAATATTCATGAATTTTGTTTCTAGAAATCTAGGATAAGCATTTAGTCATCTATAAAAAGGAAAAAATTATTGATGACTAAAAGTATGGAATTCCTAGCAACAAATCAACACAATCAAGAGGAGAAGCATCACATACCACATTATCACAGAAAGGTCCAATAGAAAAGGTGACAACACAACATTGGGAGATGGTAAGACAAGGACCACACTTTTGAACCAAACCGAGCTGATACACGTGTGGGTGAGGAGTAGTGGGAAGGCAAAGGTGTTCAACCAAGTCATGTGCCACAAGATTACTTTGACTCCCATTGTGAAGAATTAGCGTGGAAAAATCATGTTTGAATTGGCAATTATTGGTAAATAAAGGTGTAACAAGGGTGTTTGTCACATTAGCAGTCATGAGGCTGAGAGAGGGGTCCATTTTGGTAGGATTTTAAAGAGCAAAAATGGGAAGTGGGGTAGTGGCATTTGGTTTCTCGACATATGTAAAAATATTCTTGTTAGGTCATAGAGTTTTGAGTACTCAACAATATGCAGAAGCATGTGAGTTGGTATTATCAAATGTATACCACAGGGTATTGTGTGGTGTGGGGGATGAGACATAGGCGATATTAGAAGAACCAAAGGGAGATGGAACATTTATGTCTTGAGGAGATTGGATAATAGTACCCACTTTGAGTTCCATAGCTAGGGCCTGAATAAAGGCATTGACTAATGAAGTATTATCAAACAACCCAACCTCGCGTTGACAAAAATTAGCAAGCCAGAATTAAATTTGATAATTAGTACCGCTTTTGGCTGAGATATATGGAGTTGAATGAGGAACTTGTATAAGACATTAATGTAAGATTGCATTGATTGATTGGGTAGTTGCTGAAGTTGTAACCATTTGGAAAGGACATTTTGTATAAATCTTAGAGGATAGAAGCATTCTCTTAAGGCTTGAAAAGAGAGATCCCAAGATGTGATAGGTGTCAATTTGGTCTCGGCTAGTTCTCCGAGTTCGACAACCAAGGACATATTATCAAGATGAGTATCCCACCATCGTTGTGCTAGGACTTTTAATTGTAGACTGGTGATCTGAAGTTTCATCTACTCTTCCATAGTTGGAGAGACCACGAAGCCAAGAATAAAAAACCTTACCATTCATTTGGCTTGAGAATTTGGGTAGTTGAAAACATGTATCAAGTTGCATTTTCCCCATAGGAATTCATTGTTGTTGGAGTGTAATTATCTCTTGAAGAGCCCTAGCTAAATCATTTATTGGTGAGTTTGTAGTGCAGGGTTCTTGATGGGGTGACATGATTTTAATCCACCTAATGGATTGAAATGTCTAACCCAAAAAATATTCTTCAAAAACGTGGATGGCTTCCAAGATATTATGCTCTGATACCAATTGTTCTACCTGAAAATATGAAAAACTATTTCAGAGAATCACATAACAAGATAAAGGCACGAAAAAGAATAACAAAATAGCTCTGGGAAAAATACCACAGTCTTTATTATTAGCAAGAGATGAGCATTTTCTAAAAAATTGAATCATTCTAGCTATTTCTCATTTGTAATTACAAAAGATATTTTCATAAAATAAAATGAATTATTAGATAAATCAAATACATTGAAATGTTTCCTTATTTCCTATATTTTTAGATGTTTCCCTCTTTTCTACTCTTAGATGTTTCCAAGGAAAGAGTGCACATTTTCTTGGTTGCCCAATTAGTGAGAGGTTGATGATTTGTGTGTCTTTCTTGGTTGCCCAAGTTTTTATTTTCTTTTGTTGAAAATGAAAATTTAGAGGTAAGAAACATGGGACAGATAACCAAAGCATGCATGTGTCACATGAAGCTAAGACATCATATGGGAGATCACCAACTAACAATCCTAACCCTATCTATTCCATGATGGATTTTTCCATCTCATCCCTAAGAGTCCCAGACATTTATAATGGTTTACATAAAATGTATACTATAAAATGCATCTGCATTAGAAATAATAAAAAATTGTATAATATTCTTGTCATTTAACACTTTTTGGATTTTGTTTACTAATTACTAAGTTGGGCACTTTTACCCATGTTAGCTTGTTTTTATTCAAGCTAGTTTTAAGTAAAACTAGTGGCTAAAAATTATTTTTTCAAAATATACAATAATGAAAAACTATGTCAAGCCTTAAGTTTACCCTAAAAAAAAATAAATCTAAATCTTAGTAAATTAAGTGCCACTCTAAAAAAATTTGAATTTGATAAAAAATTTAATTGTAACATCAAAGGAAAAAATGTAAGATCCAAGACTACATTTCAATGCGATGGAAATGAAATATAGGTGCTATGTAATATCAAGTCCACCATTTTAGCATGCAAATAAGAAGTGTAATTTCCATTTAAAATTTGAATAAAATGACATTATCTTTCTGAATGTTAAAACATCATTTGATTTTTTTGTAAATCTAAAAATTATATTGATCAATAAAAATTAATTACATCATATTTTGTGGCCAAGTGTGCCATAATCCTTCACATATCAACCAAGATAAGACAATACATTTGTTAGGGCCTTTGTCTTAGAGGCGATGGTTTATCATACATTTTTCCTTTTTTCCTTTTCTCTTATGAATATCAATTTATTTTGGGGAGTTATCGTGAACATATTTAGGAGGAAAAATGATAACATTACTTTGTGACAATTCCATAGTTGGGATTTCCTTGATATTTGTTGTGTCCTTATCACTATTTGTGTGATCAGTTTCATGGGGATGTTTCAGCCCACTCTTTGACAAATCCATCATTATATTTGTGTCACCTTTGAGTTCCATTTCTTGGAGGCCTCCCTCATGGTATGGATCTAGATATGGATGTGCCGAGTTGGTAGGAATTGATTTGGAAGTAGAAGTACTTTTTTGGTGCTTGCTGTCCTGCTTGGGAGACGAAGAATTCTTGGCTCCTTTTTGTATCTTTTGGATCTTGCCAACTGTTATCACCCAAAAATTTTCAAAACATGATTGTGTCATGTTTGTTTTTGGTCATGGTTTAAATTAGGTTTAGAAGTCAATTTAGGTTTTGATCAAGGGTAGGTTAGATTTCATAAGCTCAAAGCCCATCCATAAGTTCAAATAAAGTCTTTTTTAAGGTCCATTCATTGTCAAATATCCATAATTTCCATTTGTGAGTCATTTCCTAAAGTCTCATGTCAAAACTGGTCAATTAGCCAAGAAACCTTGTTTTCGTAGCGCAACTAGTTCAAAAAAGTTGATTTGCACTATGAAACTGCTGAAAGTTATGAAGCAAAAACTCTGTTTTCTGGTTTTGAGCAGTCAACTTCCAAGGCAGTTTCTGAGCAACTGAAAACAAATTTATGAAACCTGAAAGACATTTTTTTTTTCCTAACAGACCTAGATACAAAAACCTCTCTCAAGTTCTTCAAATTCATTAGGAGGTGGGAGATATTGATAAATTAAAATGTGCTACAAAATTGCTGTTACAAAACTATCTTGTACATGATTGTTTAGTAGTAAACTTCAAGTTTTGTTTCTGGCCAAATGAAAAATTATTTTGAAATTATGAAAGAGGTTTGTCATCATCACAACCCCTACTACAATAACCTCTCTCATTTTTCTCACAATTGCTATAAGTTGGGAGATAAAAAGCTTTATTTGAAGCCCCATTTTGAGAAAACAGAGTTTTCCTGCTTACACATGTTTTTCAAAGGCATTTTCTTGACAGCAGGAGATGTATTTAAAATAACCAGGAGAGGGTTTTATTCAAGACATAATGGAATACAAAAATATCCTTCAGTATCTAAAAATACATCATTTATTAGGAGATATAGGCTCTGTCTCAAGACCTATTTTTTAGGAAAAAAACAGGAGAAATCTACAAGAAGTTAAGAAGTCATAAAGGTTGGAATGATTGTTTTTTTCACCTGATATGTTTTTAAAATGATGGAATCAAGTTGATTTTGAGTTTTTTTCACATTTTCATTCTCCACTTTAGAAAATTTTGGACAAATTTTCTCACTTAGCAGTTTCGTAGCACAAACAGTGTAAAAAGAGTGAAAAGCGCTACGAAACTGCTATAGCAGCTTTTTTCACTCTTTCTCATCAAATTTTGAAGGGAAAAAGCTTTAATTATGATATAAAATTGCTAAGGAAGATTTATTAAGATATAATGAAGACAATACTTGAGGAAAGAAATCAAAATTTTGAAGAAACAAGGGTTAAAAAGCATCGCTATGAAAGGCATTATGAAACTGTGTTGTTTTCATATAGCAGTCTATTTCAGCTCATTTGAACAGTTTAATGATGGTTTTTGGACACCTGGTGCTTAGGGAGGATTCTTGCAGGTGTTATTTAAGTTTCCAACAGCAAAGTAACTTGAAATAATGAGTTCATGGTGGTCAGAATGTTTCAAGAAGTGCAAGCAACCCTATGCCTAGAAAACATGAGTCTGTTCCTATTTTGATGGAAGTCAACATCATGGTCATGAAGAGTTGAAGTCTATCCTCTGGATTCGACCATGTGTTAGTACACTTGACAAAGGACGTAACTTAATTAAAATAAGGTGGTTATATATAGGTGATTAAGAGTTTGAATCCTATTTGTATTAGGACTGTTTAGTAGATTAGCTTACTTTTTGTAATAAATCCCATGTAATATGGTTATGCAAGGTGTCAAGAGTTAGGAATTCGAAGTATATAGTAGAATATGAGTTCATATCTTATTGTAAAGGTTAATTTAAGACCCATAAGTCAAATTAGTGAGGGGTTGGAGACTTTTTAGCAAAACTGCTGCTTTATGTAATGGACCGTGATCAGTAATGCAGAGAGGTTTTCATCTTGATAGACCTGAGATTCTTAGTTTATTTCAATGAGTTTTATGTCCTATATTTGAAATTTTTTCCTTCCATAGTCTTAATTCTTATTACTAAGAATTCATGGATGTTCATGCTCTGACTTCCTTTATGTATTAAACTATGGTCGAATGAGTTTTAGGTCCTATATTTGAAAGGTTTTCTTCAATATCTTAATGCCTATTACTCAGAATTCATGGTTATTCATGCTTTGACTTCCTTTAATTACTAAGCTATGGTGATTTTATTTTAATATTTCCTTTTCAATAACTTGATGTCTCATAACTCAGAACTCATGTATCACATGCTTTGATTTCTTCTGAAACTCAAGTTATTGGGATTTTCCTGAATGTGTTACTCTTTCATTGAAGTATATACAAGCCTCAGCTTCTACAAGGAAAGTTTTTTTTATTGAGAGCCCTATTCACTGACTCCATAGCCCAATGGTAGTATGCTTTGATATTTTCATCCTACAAACATATAAAACCAATACATAAAATGTAGAGTTAGCCATCTATCTACATCTTTATTCAATATCATTAACCCTTAAGAGAGCCCTCTCAGACTAAGGAGGCTAAGCCTCAGTCACAAGATTTGTTTGAAATAGTTACACTGAAGTTGTTTGATCATCAACCAATCAAGTACGATTATTTTCATAACATTTTTGCACCGATGACGGGGAGCGAAGGTGTAAATTTTCCCTGGGAAGAACAATAAAGTTTCAGTTCTAAGGTCTGAGAGCAGCAAACACTTAGGCACATATTGGTTTCATTTATGCTCTGGCGACTCCACACATCAAATAATCAATTTGAAGGTGACTCCATTTCTTGAAGATCAGTAGCTTGATGAAGTTTCAAGGTGAGCTCCATTCCAAGAATAAATGCCAGGTATGCCCCTATGAATCGATCTCATATCCCTGGTTTTCAAAATACTATGCCAAAGGTTGAATGGTTAGCTGATCTTCCTATATTTAAAGATGAAAAGAAATATAGTGTTGCTCTTCATTTGGTTAGATTCCATATGCATCTACACGGACTTAAGGTTCAGTTCCATGAGGATTGTCTCATGAAGATGTTTATGGCCACATTAGAAGGAAAAGCACGGTCTTGGTATGAAAGCTTGCCAAATGGTTCATTATATTCTCTTTTTGATTTCCATGTTGCATTTTATGAGATGCATGAAGAGTTTCATCCCTCCTTATTTTTGGTCAAAGACTACTGTAAACACTGTGTGAGTTTTATTGAATATTTGGAGAATTGTTATGAAGATGATGAGTTCATGGATGAGGAAATTTTAGAAGCCCTTCATGACAATCCATTTGATCACCAAGAAGAAAAGATAGCCTCTTTATTAGATGAAAATGAAACCCAGTAGGGTTTTATTTATGAAAATTATGATACATCCTCCGAGTTTGATGAAAATTTGCAGCAGACTGTCAGTCTTTTGATCATAAGGATTATGAGAATCATTGCAAACAACAAGAGGAAATATTGGAATATGTTTGCTACAAACCTCAGGTACAGGAAAAAGTTGATTCTTCATGTCATTTCTTGCATCAGCCTACATCAAATAATGATCACACTAATGGAAAAATGGGTGAAATGTTTTCTTTATCCTTGTCTTATAATCTGAAATCATTTGAGTGCAAGTTAGAAGATAAGATTCAATTTGTGGATGAAGTTGTTAAGAATATTGGGAAAGACATTGAGTTTTTGAAGCTCAAATTCAATCTTATTATCTTCATGATTAAGATCAATCTTTTGAAAAGCTTTCCATGCCAAAACACAAAGAGAGGGTGTTGCTTCCTTTCTCTTTTGAGATTGAGGAAGAATACACTATTTTTGAAAATCAATTTGAATAGCAGTTTTATAGAACAAAATTGAAATCTTGTGTGGCTGAGAAAAGCATATATAAGTTTTCCAAAGCTGTAGAATGTCATGAGAAGCATCAAATAGATCATGTCTTCTTTGATCCTATAGTTGACTAGATGAAAGAGTTCTATAGTCCAGATTTCTAGTTATGTTTTCATTATGAAGATCAATTACATCTCATGTTGCCTTCGTCATTTTAGTATCATGTTTACTTTTGGTTCAAGCACAATCAAGAGATTCAAGTGTCAGATTAGATCAATGACTGGCTTCATTCAAATTTTCATGTTCCTTGAGTTACAAATGGAGATTGCAGCTGATAGGGTAGGTAGGAGTGTGTGAATAAGATCAAAGTTGTCTGAGCATCTTTTCAGTAGGTACATATTTGGTTCTTCTGCAGTTATCATCAAGATTGAAGCCCGAGGTGAAGGCTGTAATAGTTTGAAGAAGACTTGGTAAAATTTCAAAGCTTTTATTCCAAGAAGATGGATAACAGCACTGGAACTACTGGTTCTTAGTGTACCACACAAGCACACTATCCCAAGTGGAGCCACTGTTATCACTCAAAAATTGTCAAAACATCATTGTGTCATATTTGTTTTTGGTCATGGTTCAAATTAGGTTTATAAGTCAATTTAGGTTTTGATCAAGGGTATGTTAGATTGTCATAAGTTCAAAGCCCATCCATAAGTTCAAATAAAGTCTTTTTTAAGGTCCATTCATTGTCAAATATCCATAATTTCCATTGGTGAGTCATTTCCTAAAGTATCATGTCAAAACTAGTCAATTATCCAAGAATCCTTGTTTTCATAGCACCACTAGTTCAAAAACACTGATTTTCACTACGAAACTGCTGAAAGTTATGAAGAAAAAACTCTGTTTTCTGGTTTTGAGAAGTCAAATTCTAAGGAGGTTTCTGAGGAACTGAAAACGAATTTAGGAACACTAAAAGAGTTTTTTCTTCCAAACAGACATAAATAGAAAACCGTCTCTCTGTTTCTTCAAATTCATTAGGAGGTGGGAGAAATTGATAAATTAAAATGTGCTACAAAATTGATGTTACAAAACTATCCTATACATGACTTTTAGAAGTCAACTTCAAGTTCAGTTTCAGGAAAAATGAAAAAGTATTTTGGAATTAGGAAAGTGAATTGTCTTCATCACAACCCCGAATACAATAACATCTATCACTTTTGTCACAAGTGCTACAAGTTGGGAGATACAAGGCTTTCTTTGAAGCCCTATTTTTAGAAAACAAAGTTTTCCTGTTTTACACATGTTCTTCAAAGTCAGTTTATGGAAAATAGAAGATGTATTTAAAAAAACCAAGAGAGGTTTTTATTCAAGACATAATGGCCTACAAAAAAATCCTTCAATTTCTCAAAATACATCATGGATTAGGAGATATGGGCTATGTCTCAAGACCTATTTTTCAAGAAAAAAAATAGGAGAAATCTACAAGAAATTAAGAAGTCATAAAGGCTAGAATGATTGTATTTTTCACTTGATATGTTTTTAAAATGATGGAATCAGGTTGATTTTGAGTTTTTGGCACATATTCATTCTCCACTTTGTTGAACCATTGCTCACTTTACGATTTCATATAGCTTCCACGATGTTAAAAGTGAAAAAGGAAAAAGTGTCTGTATTTGCCTTCTGTTCAGCTTTTTTCACTCTTTCTCACCAAATTTTGAAGGGAAAAAGTTTGAAATATGATCTAAAATTGCTAAGAAAAATATATTAAGAGATAATGAAGACAAGGGTTAAAAAACAGCGCTTCGAAAGGTGCTACGAAACTGCGTTGTTTTTGTAGTGCAGTCTATTTTAGCTCATTTGAACAGTTTGATGATGGTTTTTGGACACCTGGAGGTTAGGGAGGATTCTTGCAGATGTTATTTCAGTTTCCAATAGCAAAGGAACTCAAAATAATTATTTCATGGTGGTCAGAATGTTTCAGGAAGTGCAAGGAACCCTATGATAGAAAAGAGGAGACTGTTCCTATTTTGATGGAGGTCAGCATCATGGTCATTAAGAGTTGAAGTCTATCCTCGGTATTCGACCATGTGTTAGTACACTTTCCAAATGATGTAACTTAATTAAGATAAGGTGGTTATAGATAGGTGATTAAGAGTCTGAATCCTATTTGTATTAGGACTGTTTAGTAGATTAGCTATCTTTTTGTAATAAATCCCATGTAATGTGGTTATGCAAGGTGTCAAGAGTTAGGAATTAGAAGTATCTAGTAGAAGATGAGTTCATCTCATGTTAAAAATGTCTATTTAAGACCAAGAAGTCGAATTAGTGAGGGGTTGGAGACTTTTTAGCAAAACTGCTACTTTATGTAATGGACCATGATCAGTAATGGAGAGAGGTTTTCATCTTGAAAAACTTGAGATTCTTAGTGTATTTCAACGAGTTTTATGTCAGATCCTTTAAATTTTTTTCCTTCAATAGTATTAATGCTTATTACTTAGAACTCATGGATGTTCATGCTCTGACTTCCTTTAAGTATTAAAATATGGTCGAATGAGTTTTAGGTCCTATATTTTAAAGGTTTTCTTCAATATCTTAATGCTTATTACTTAGAATTCATGGTTATTCATGCTCTGACTTCCTTTAAGTATTGAATTATGGCGATTTTCTTTTAATATTTCCTTTTCAATACCTTGATGTCTCATAACTCAGAAGTCATGTATCACATGCTTTGTTTTCTTCTAAAACTCAAGTTATTGGGATTTTCCTGAATGTGTTACTCTTTCATTGAAGTGTATGAAAGCCTCAACTTCCATAAGGAAATATTTTATTATTGAGAGCCCTATTCACTAACTCCATAGCCCAATGGTAGTAATCTTTGATCTTTTCAACCTACAAACATATAAAACCAATACGTAAAACATAGAGTTAGCCATCTATCTACATCTTTATTCAATATCATTAACCCTTGAGAGATCCCTCTAACACTGAGGAGGCTAAGCCTCAGTCACAAGATTTGTTTGAAATAGTTACACTGAAGTTATCTGATCAATAGCCAACCAGGTACGATTTTTGTGATAACACCAACCATGAATATTTTTCTTAGGATATGGGTGGCGATAAGGCCATTAAGAAACATGGAAATTAATATGAATATGACCCAACTATTGGTAGCATCTACACACGAAGGTAATGTTCTTGTAGTCCATCGAATGTGAATAAATTCTATTTTTCCACTTGAAGAGGTTTTTATCCAAAATACCTTTGCTAAGTTCTATTTCCACACATATGCAGACAAATGTGACAATATCCTTCAAGTCATTCAATGTTTATCTTAATGAATATTCATAGTAAGTACCATATATTGACTAAGATGTTCAGTTGAAGCAAATGCATGGGTAGGTTTAGAAGCGTAACCTAGACTGGAGTGTAAATAGATGTCATAGAGAGAGGATTAAAATTAGGAATCCATGGTTGAAATGAAAGCTCAAATAAACCCAAAAACTAGGGTCCTCGTTCAAGCACCTTCTGAGAGTCCTTGAAAATTCTAAAAAGAGCGACAAAAATCCCTTTCGAATAGAGAAATAGCTTGATATGAGGGGATAAATTTTTCTCTTGCCAATTCACGAATTATAGATGTGGAGGCCAAAATCCGTTAAATAGGAAAACAATTTCCCACCGTAAATAATCTGTTGAAGTCAAGTTGGCTACAAGGTCATCCAATTCAAGGGAGGGAGCATCTACCGTATGATCTATAGAAATTTCATGCCCTCAGATATTTTTAAAGGTAAAATACCTTTCTTTAGGGCATCCTTGAAATATTTAGGATGGGAGATACATATAATAAAATAATTTTAAAAATGTAATAACGATAATGTAAATATATACTCTAAATCATATATATCTCTTTTCTTATATTGTAAATAAATATGAGATAGAAGATAAAATTTATTTTTAAAAGGAAAGATAAAAAAGTGAATAATTAAAAATGATGCATTCTAACTAATAGAAAAAATGGGGTTTCCAATCGGAATTAGGAATATAATTTATGGGAAGATTGTAATATATTGTTGTTTAAACATGCATAATTGGATTCAACACCCTCAAAAATCCCTTGACACCTAAATTTTCCAAATTAATCAGCTTAAATTTATCATTATTAAAAATCTCTACCACATGTTGGAAAATTGATCAAAAAAGAATGCCAATTTATCTATGAGTGGGACTATGCTATTAAAAAATATGAAAACAATACTAAAAGAGTAAAAGTAATTATCGTAAAATGTAATTTGAAAATGTATGGGTTTTCAAACATAAATTATCGTTAGCCAAAAAAATTCAAACTAAAATTCACTTTATATATTTATCATAACAACCTTAAACATGTACATATGGGTTTATTGATTGAAATGAAAATATTGCTATAGAAAATATTTTTTCTGTGTGGAGCCTCATTATCTTTCCGATTTCGAGATTTTTTTTCAGCCATGTTTGAATCCCAAAATTTGATGGGGTGGTGTGGCGGGGCTTCCCCCCCCCCCCCCCCCCACTATTGTTGTGAGGTACTCATTATAGGTCATTCATTAGGTGAAAGATACAATGATAGAATTTATTTTAATTTAGGGTTGTTTTCCCTAAAAGGAAGCCCTAAGTTTATATGAGGGAATTGTATTGTGGTTGTGTATTATTCTGTGTAAGAAAAATATAGTAGTTTGTGTGAGAGTGAAGAGGAAGTTACAATGGTTTTTCTATAGCTTGTATCCCTTAATGTTCTCAATAATATATAGGAAGGATTGATTTTTTCTTTATGGACGTAGCCCAAATTGGGTGAACCACACATATTTTCATCTCTCTTGTTTTATGCTTTTATTTTTTTGTTTTTTGCAATGTTTTATGTGTTCCGTTGCTTTGTTATTTAATTTCTAACAATTAGTATCAGAGTTGAAGGTCTATTTGACTGATAAACTCACAGGAAGGAAGAGTTTCTAGTTTAAGTATGGGAAATGATAGAAGATGGTAGGCTTAGGGTTCAAAAATTCAAAAACCAAAATTACCAACTATGGAATATGAAAATGGAGGATTATTTTTATCATAAATATCTTTACCTACCATTCAGCAGAAAATAAAAGAAACCAAGAAGTATAAAGGATGAAGAATGGGAGATTATCAACATAAAGTCAATAGGAAAAAGACAAATTTTCTTGATGGCCTTAAACATTTCAAAGGATACGATAAAAAATGGTCTAATGAAGGAATTGGCCAAATTAAATGAAAAATTCTTGGCCTCAAACAAGGTATTTCTTATGAAAAACTTGTTTAATATGAATATGTTGGAAGGTGGATCTATTTTTTATCATTTAAATGAATTTTACATGGTTACTAGTCAGTTAAGTTATGCAGGGGTAAATTTTTATGATGAAGTTAGGGTTATTTTGTTTCTGTGCTCATTTCCAGAAATTTGGAATGGACTATCTATGGCTATTAGTAATTTTGTCTTTGGATCTAGTAATTTAAAGTTTTATGAGGTTATTGGTTCTATCCTCAATGAGGAAATGTGATAGAAAATATTAGGTGAGACTACATGTAATGCTTTGATTGCAGAGGCTAAGGGAAGAAAAATAGAGATAGGAAAGAGTCTAGGAAATCACAATAAGTCAAGGAAAGGAAGATCCAAATCCAGATTGGGGATAGTTCTATGGAAATGTGGGAAGAGATGACATTCAAAGAAATATTATAAATATCAGAACATAAAAGAAGGGGATGGATATCAAGGAAAAAATGAAGAATTTAATGTAACAAGTGATCTGTTGCAATATTATTTTATTATTTCATTAGAAAATATTATTGATGCTTGGGTGGACCGTGGTATATTCAGGGGTTTCATTCCATGTTATACCTGATAGGAAACATTTTCATGACTATGTTCAAGGAGATTTTGGAAAATTTTCCTGTGTGATGATAAATCCTATAAAATCACTTGAATGAGTAAGTTGCCTATAAAGAAATAGAATGAAAACCAATGGTTTCAAAATGAGATAATAGATGTTACAAATCTTTTAAAAAAATTAATTTCAATAGGGCAGTTAGGAGGTGAAGAATATTTAACTACATTTACAAACAACGGGTGGAAGGTCACCAAAGGGGCCCTGATAATAGAAAAATGAGGAAAGGTTGGTACATAGTATTTATGCAATGATATTTATAATTATGATAATGTTTTAACCTCCATGACATTATATATGACATTGTGGGATCATAGGATCAGACATAGTGAGTGAGAAGGGGATGCAAATTCTTCACTCATGGTATTTGTTGCCAAGTTTGAAACATGTTGATATGGATTTTTGAGAGAATTGTGTTTATGGAAAACACAAGAGAGTCAGATTTCTCAGAGTTGGGAAAAAAATAAGAGAGAAATTAGATCTTGTGCATATAGATGTATGGATACTTTATTAGGTATCATCTCTTGGTGACTCTCTCTATTATGTTACTTTTATAGATGATGAAACTAGGAAAACTTGGATATATTGCATTCATAATAAATCTAATGTCTTTGATACTTTTATGAAATGGAAATATTTGGTTGAGAATGGGATAGGAAATAATTTGAAGTTTATTATATCAGATAATAGAGGTGAATATTGCAACAAGAAGTTTGATAATTACTATTCATATAATGGAATTCATAGAGAGAAGACAGCTCCAAGAACACCAAAATAAAATGGTGTGTTTGAAAGGATGAACAAAACAATCATGGAGCACACAAGGTGTATGAGATTACATGCATGATTTCCCTTAAAATTTTGGGCATACATTGTATATAATATTGTTTATCGAATAAATAGAGGGTATTCACATTCCTTGGATGGTGGTATTATAGAGGAGGCATGGATGGGTAAGAGGGTAAAGTAATAATTTATAAGGACTTTTGGTTGTGAAGCATTTGTGAACATTAATAAATAAAACCAAAAAAAAGCTTGAGGTAAAATCAAAGAACTGTACCTTTATTGGATATGGTGTTAATGATTTTGGTTGCCTCTTGTATCATTATGAAAACCATAAAATCATCATTAGTAGAGATGTGGTATTCAATGAAAGGGTCTTGTACAAAGATCAATTGTAGGGAAAGAAATAGGGAAAAGAAAACACATAATTCATAGTTCTTGATAAGATCACAGAAAAAGTGAAGGTACTATGAAATCAGAATTATCAACATCAGCAACAACAACAACAACATGCACCTCAAACTCCTACTAGCATTGTTAGAAGATCTACAAGGTTAAGTAGGCCGCTTCAATGGTATTCTCCTTCATCATATTATGTATTGTTGACTAATTCTAGTGAACCAGAAGGATAAAAATAATAAATGCAGTTAGAAACAAGGAAGAAGAGGAGCATGGCATGGAATAAGAGATGGACTCCTTGGTACATAACCAGAATTGGGACTTATTTAGGTTGCCTACATGTACAACAACATTACAAAATAAAGGGGTTTACAGGTTGAAGGAAGAAGATGGAGGAAAACAGAAGTATAAGGCTAAACTTATGGTGAAGGGGTTTGCACAAAATAAAGGTATACATTTTGATGAAATATGTTCTCCGATTGTTAAGGCTAACTTTAATCACCATAACAATTTTAAGTCTAGTTGCAGCAAAATATTTTCATTTTAAATAGTTAGATGTAAAGAAAACCTTTCTCCGTGGGTATTTGGAGGAAGAGATATATATGCAATTGCTAAAAAAGGCATGAGGTCAAACAGATGGATAAATTAATGTCCAATTTAAATAAGAGCTTGTATGGATTAGAAAAAACTCCAAGTTAATGGTATGTAAAATTTGACAGATTTATGTCAGAACAAGGTTATACTAGATGTCACTTTGACCACTATGTTTATCTTAAGAAACAAAACGATGGTATATATATTATATTTCTATTGTATGTAGATGGCATGCTTGTTTCAGGGTCTAAGATGCAATAAATAAATGCACTCAAAGGAAAATTAGGTACAATTCATTTGCAATGAAGGATTAGAGTGTTGCAAAGTAGATCCTTGGTATGTGAATAACTAGAGACAGGAAAAATCACAAATTAACATTTTCTTAGAGTGAGTACAAACAAAAGTGTTTGGAAATATTTAATATGCAGAATGAAAAACTAGTTAGTACACCTTTGTCTAACCAATTCAAATTAATTAAGGAGATGTGTCCCAATACCAAAAATGAATAAATGGATTATAAGTCTAAATTTCCATATGGATCAACAATTGAAAGTTTAATGTATACAATGGCGAGTATAACACTTAATATTCCACATGCGGTTGGAAGTTATGAGTAGGTATATGAGTATTCCATGAAATGAGAATTAGATGGTAGTGAAGTGAATTATAAGGTATTTCGAGGTATCAATAATCAAGTGTTATGTTTTGGAGGTTTAAACAATGTTCTATATAGGATATATGTTGATCCACATATGAAGGTGATATAAAGATAACAATGGCGAGAACCACTTGGTATCTCTTCTTTATAGGATTGGAAAATAGTAAGTTAGGACTCTAAAATGAAAGAATTGTCTTAATTTTAACAATGAAGAAGAGTATGTTATTTCTATAAATGATATTAAAAAAAGATATGATTTGGTTACAAGGGTTTATGGATGCCTTGGGAAAGGAATTAGGAGATTGGAAGGTTATAAAGTAGAAATCGAGTGCCATTGATCTTGAAAATAACTCAAAATTTCATTCCAAGAATAAAAATATACAAATCAGGTACCATTTCATATGGTCAGTTATGGAGTATGGACAGTTGAAGATGGAAAAGATACAGAATGGCTAAAATCTTGCAGATATGTTAAAAAATGTTGTAACTAGGGAGAAACTAAGATTCTTCTTAGTTTCAATTGGTATTCAAGTATGATGTTAAATATGAGAGATAGCCAGGTCCAAGTGTGAGCATTGTCTAACAAGTGAAGAAATGATGGAGTTTATCTAATCAATCTCAAAGTGGGATATTATTGGGTGTGTATCTTGACTATCTTTGTGGTTCATAGGTCTCGTTTCAGCCTTGATTAGATACACGTCCCAACGTGGGGGGGTGTGGTGGCTTGCTCCCCCACTATTATTGTCAGTTAGTCAATCTGAATTGTTCATTGCACGAAATATCTGATAATAGAATTTATGTTAATTTAGGGTTCTTTCCCCTAGAAGGCAACCCTCAGTTTATATTAGGTAATTGTATTGCAGTTGTGTATTATTTTGTGTGAGAGAAATTGAGGAGGCTATCTAAGAAAAAAGAGAAAGCTACAACGGATTTGATATAGGTGGTATCCCTTCATTATGTTGGATAATAAAAAGAAATGACTAGTTGTTTCTCCATAAACTTAGCCCAAATTGGGTGAACCACATAAATCTACATCTCTCTTGTTTTATGCTTTTGCGTGCTTATTTTTCCACAATATACACTAATGTGAAAACAATTCTACAACATGTTAGTCATATTTAAAGACAAAAAAATGTTAATGAAAATGAGAGAATTTTAATAATGACAAATACAAATAAGAATACTCATTATTATTTTCATTTAATGAATCAAATAATATGATTTGAAAATGTATGATTCATATCACATCCAATTAATTTCTAATAAATAAAATAGAGAGAAAACATATATATATATATATATATATATATATATATATAAATGATAATGATAATGATATAAAATAATAAAAATATTTTATTATTATTATTATTTGTTTTATTTAATTTGATCTAAAATTCATTAATATATATATATATATATATATCATAAAACATAATTTGAAATTGTATTAAACCGTCAGATCTCTTGTTAGACGATTGAGTAAGTATAATCCGTTGATTTGAATTGTGGCGGTTATAATCTGTAACGACCATTCGTTACTGTCTAACTGTCGACTATATTTCTTTACGCAGAGTGGCTGGCTGGGGCTTCTTTCTTGACCTTCGAGGTGACTTCAAAAATTCTATTTCTACAGTGTAAATTCGGAGAGTTTTTACCGCTATTCCATGGAGCTTCCTCTGGAGATCGCCATGCACCGAGAGCATCCCGTAGTCGCCAATCAAAGCCTGTAGTGCGCAGGGAGCAATTTCCAGAAAGCTGCGTTCTCTTACCAGAGCTTTCAATGAAGGAGATAGTGAAACAAGGGATTGGCAGAGATTGTGTTTGAGTAGACTAAGATAGAGTCTACTGTGGAAGAGCGCATTTTCGAACACTTTCTCCTCTGGACTTTGCATGCAGCGCATGCAGATGTGAGGAAGAGCCCGACCTCACTCTTGCAAAGCTGACCGGTGCTTTGGAATTTGTCATCTCATCTGAAGTCTGTCTCTGCTCTGCCTCAGCCGTTTTCAAGAAGTTTTCAGTTTCAGAAAGTAAGAAGCTTGTGTGAGGGAAGAAATCGGTCATCTGAACTGATTGAGGGCGTTGGAGTTACATGCAGCTTCATTTCTGAAGTCTGTCTCTGCTCTGCCTCAGTCGTTTTTCAAGCAGTTTTCTGTTTCAGAAAGCAAGGTGTGATGGTGTTAAGAGGGGGTCTTTCATCTATGTATGTTGATTCGCTGCCATCCATGTGGAGAATGGCTTGTTCTTCCTGATATTTGGGTGGTGTTTGGTTTTTCTCATCTATTGGTCCTGTAAGTGCTTCCTGATTGTAACCTGTTTACTAGGTTTCTTTGGGTATCACATGATGAGATTTTGATATGTCAACATATGATCTTTTACTGACCATCTCGAAGGTGATTGAGTTTGGAGTGATTTTTACATGATCACTTTAGCTGTTGTTATCCTCCACTCTATCTACCATAGTCATAAGGAAAGAGATGAGAAGCTTCTACAGGAATGGTGCGGCTGCTGGCTATGAAAGGAGGTGGTCTTTGTTTCTATCTATGATGTATCTTTGAACATTGTCGGAGTATATTCACAGTCGAGTGATTAGTTTTTATCATTATGAATTTCTCGGAGGATGTTGAGATTTGCATGACCATCTTTCTCCTTATCATTGCCATTCGCATTCTTTTGGCCATTTATAAACAGCACAAGTCGGATGTTTAGTCTTGAGGATTCCTGGCTATATAAACATCCATCATCTCTGGTATCATCTTCGGATTCTAAGGAACTGAATTGGATGGTCGGGCCAATGGTATGCTTTGTGGTGATATTAATGCTGCTGCTGTTGCCACCATTAGGGATATTGTGGCATTCTGGTCTGGTTTTTCCAGCGACTTTTCCGGTCGCTTCTTTCGACCTTCTTTTTCAGGCTATTTTCAAATTTTGGGTGGCCTGACGTATGATTTGTCCGGTCCTCTGTCCGGTCCTCCTTCAGCGTTTATTTTTCTGGGCATCTATTTATGGTGGTTAGGTGCTGATATAGGGATCTCCGTAGATATCCGTTTATGGAGCAGGATTTTCAAATTTTCTAGGATATTGTTGTCAGTTACTGTTTTTTATAGGTTGTCGTGGATATTATCGCAGATTTTTTTAAAAATGGGACAGAGACGGCTGCCATTAATGGATGGTCAGGTTTCTGGGATCGGGTTTTGATCTGGTGTTCAGACTCTCCACAGTCGGATTTCCGTTTATCATTATTTTAGTCTCGATATAGACTGGCACTTGGTATTCTATGGAAATGGCGGCTTTCCGACATGTCTGCAATTAATCTCCTGACATAACCTGTGATCGGGCTGACTTCTTTGGGTTGGTTTATTTATATGTGATGATTATTTTCGGGCCATTAATGTGATTTGCTGGAAGTTGTTTATGCTCGCCTTGATCTCTGGATATTCCTCTGCCTATACGTGGCAAATCCACGGAATGATTTCGCCTCCTCTGAAGAACAGTTGTGTAATAATTCCTATTTTCTAATTGTGGCTTATATCTTCTGGCAGTTGGTGCTGGAGGAACGAAGTCCAACATCTCCACTTTCGGAGCCGATCAGTTTGACGACTTCAATCCCATGCAAAAGAGGCAGAAGAACTCATTTTTCAATTGGTGGATGTTCACCATATTTCTGGGAACTCTTTTTGATAAAACATTTCTGATATACATCGAAGACAGGATCAGTTGGGGTATCAGCTATGGGATCATCACAGCAGCGCTTGCCTTATCATTCATTTCTTTTTGTTTGGGACTCCATTTTACAGACACAAGTTGCGAACTGGTTAACTAGCACCTACCTAGGTAATGATCTTTTTTAAGCATTTATATATACCTATATATATAGTGTAGGTATAGCATTTTCTTTCTATTATTTTTTTTTAATACAATTTTATGTGTAAACTGTAAATGATCTTGATAGTTTTGAAAAATACTTCAGCCTCTTTGCACCTAGGGATAAACGAATTTTCAGCTGCTTTATATTTATATTTAGGGATAAGTTTCAATCAACATCTTGTAAAATTATAAATTTCTCTGACTTTTCATTTTTACTTATTACATTGTGGATTATTTATAATAAATTTATTATTCGACAATAAATCTACATTATCATTAATCATTTAATGTTAACTGTCATTATAAAACATAATATTTTATTAAAAATAGCTTTTAACTATATTCATAAAATCACCTTTTATCTATACTATTTAATTAAAAAATATTTTTTTTTTCCCAAAAAAAATTAAAAACTACTTAGAAATAATTAAAATTTTATTTTTTTTTAAACATAGAACATATTAACTACACATAATCACAGGTATATGCAAGAGTGAAATCCCTCTCTTTAATAATGCTAAATCCATTTCAAACATTAAAAAGAAAAACCATTCAATTCTAGCAAGAATTTCACCATCCCTCCAAAATTATAGTCTCACAAAACTTTATTTTTTCACCAAAAAAACAATATTTTTCACCAAAAAAACAATAAAAAAATGATGTTAGATCACTTGATTGGAAGGTATTTAAAATGGATGGAGAATAAAATTCCAAAAATTAATATTTAACCATGACAAGTTATGTATACAAATTTTTTTAATGAAAATATAAAAAAAAAATTAATGAAAATATCACCCCTTGACACAAATGATTCAATTAGGCTTTAGCCTTTGGAAAGATATTGACATATACTTCATCTATCATTTTGAAAATAGGCAAGAAGGAATATAAGTAGAAAATTAACTAGCATGAAGTTGTTTGTATCAAAATAAATGAAAGTTTGATGTTTGTGGTGTTTCCAGAAAATTAACTAGCATGGAGTTGTATGGAGTTGTTTGTATCAAAATAAATGAAAGTTTCATGTTTGTGGTGTTTCCAATGTTGTTTAGTTTCCTCCCTTTACTAAAATTGACCAAAATCATTACAGATATCTTGCTTAGAAACTATTATTAAAATTGACCAAAATCATTACGTATATCTCGCTTTAAAACTATTGATCTCTTTTAAGAATCTTACTTTATTGGCTCTTCAAGTAAATACGTGATAATGGTGCAATTGTGGCTAGGATTTATTTATAATTGTTTAAACTAGTACCAAATTATCATAAGAATAGTTTGAATTTTTATAATTGGTATTATTTTGAATCATAAGAAAATATAAAACAAAAAAATTAAAAGGCAAAAAAAAATATTAATTATATTAAATGAGTAAGAGTAATTATTGTAATTTATAATTTGAGAATGTGTGATTTTTCAGACTCAAATTATTAGTAGTTACCAAATTTTCTAAAATTTAATTCAAATGAAATGATAATTAAAATGAAATGATTTTGATAGTTACCAAAGTAAAAATTAAGTAAAACTTAATGATATGGAATTTTAGAAAATTTTTTTTATCATATATTTTACTGCTAATTTCAAATAATAAAAACCATTTCTTTCAATGCATTTTATTTTGTTTCAATGCATTTTCTATTTAAATGCATTTTCTATTTATAAGGATAATAGATTCCTATCAAAATACATGGTTTTCATAACTTTTTAAGGAGACTTTCTATATATAGTAATTGATGCAATGAGAATGTGAAAATGTTTGTCGTGGTTATGGCTATGTTTTGATATATATATATAATTCATGTGAAAATTTTTAAATAAGAAAGCAAGAATGTGATGGAGCCATAAAAGATGTTTTCCTTTCCTATAATTAAATAACTGAAATCATCTTTCTAATAATCTTTCCCAAAGCATTTGACGAGTATTATATGTATGAATAAACATCAATAATTTATATTTTATGAAAAAACTTGTATCTAAAAATCTATGTATTTATACTATTAAACATAATATATTTCTCTTTATTTAGATTTTGAATAATATTACATAAAAAAATTGTGTATGAAATTGGTTTAATATTTTATAAAAAAAAAATTATATATATAATTGATTTATTAGTTTATTTCACATTATTAATTCATTTTCTTCTCTTTACTTTATATATATATATATATATATATATATATATATATATATATAACCATCATTCCATATTCTTTAATATTTATATTTATTAATTTTACATTTTTATTTTTATTTTTTAATATTTATTAATTAATTTATAAATTTATATCAATTTCAAAATTTATTTTAATAGTTTAGTGGACTCTTCATAACGCTTATAATTATCCATTAAAAATGGAAAAGTAATGAAATTAATAAAGAGTAAAATCACCATAATCACTAAAATAATTAGAAAGAAGAAAATATCCTAAAGAGGGAGATGGAATATATCTTTTTCATTTTCCATAAAATCATCCGTTAATAAATTGAGAAAATTGTGCTTTTCAATCTACAAATTGGTCTTAAGATGAGGGATAAAAATGTCTTATTTTAACTGGTCTTATGATAAGGGATAAAATTGTCTTATTTTAACCGGAAATCTATTAAAATGGAAACACCAACTTCATTACACAAACAAATAGTGTGGCACATCCACAACCACAATGCAACAAATAAATTATCAAATAAATTATCCCCACCGATAATAAAAAATTAAAATGGAATAATCAAAGAATACAAATAAGAAGAACCATTTTTCACCAGCCTGGGAAATCTTTTTTATCACATTATTAGTCCCCGTTGCTTGCAGCATGAGACTATAGTAATCGAAATGTAGCAGTAGCATTATTACTCTTTATCACTAACCTAAGTTTTTAGCTTTGTTTCATAAAATAAATGTTTCGCGCTCTAAGAAATGCACAGAATGATTTCCAAGACCAATCACAAATTTCATCATCTTTTGGCCTCCTCCCTAGGTAGATAAGTTATATGCTTCATGTTTCCTCCTATAACCTTAGTTTACTTCCTATATTATTATTTTTTTGTATTTTCAATAGTCTGAAATACAAACTAATGCTAACATTAGTTAGCAAGAATTAAATTTTTGGGGTGAATATTTCTGGTAATGTTTGCGTTTATGGTATTTTCTTATTGTTAATATATATATGAATCGATTGTGTAATCATGTGTTGTCACAACAGTCGTCTCCCATGTATGCTTGTTTTTCTCATTCACTTTTCCGATCTCATTAAGGAGTGAGAAATAGGGTCATACATTGGACTGGTGATCCTCTTGGATAGGGAACAAATCACTCGTGCTCCTATTGGAAATGGAACTAGTGTTGTTGTTTCCACTCATGGTGCTAGTCTTGGACTTGCTCCCGACTTCTCTCGCTTCTTCGCTGTCTCAGCTTATGCTGCTAGTCTTGGACTTGCTTCCGGGTTCCCTGGATTATTTTGAACTTGTGGATTCCCCGGCTTCTTTCTGCAGTTAGGTTCGTACTTGCACGAAGAGAAAGAAAGTCAGTATTCATTCAATGATGATACTACTAATACAAACATATATTATGTATCATGATATATTTATTAATATTATGTATTAGAAGAAATTTACTAATAAAAGCCTACATATGATATAAAATTGTAAATTTTATTAGACTTTATTTGTAAAAAAATTTAAACAATACTAGGTATATTACAAAAGACCATGATGGCAATTAGGAGTCTTGAGTGAATATAAACTATCCAAAGCAGTTGGAGTATCCAAAGTCAGGATACAAAATAACTAAAACTCTATAAACAACTAAAAATATATTATGAGATACGGTAATACTATATTATGATATATATGGTCTATGAATTCTATTATAATGAACTACCTGAATAAAACTACTTATCTGCGGTGAAGTGCTGAGGTAACACTATATTCTGATATATCTGGTCTATGAATTTTATTATAGTGAACTACCGGAATACAAGTACTTATCTGTGGTGAAGTTTATAGTTGCACATATTGCAGAGCTAGAAGTTTATATTGTTTATTATGCATAAGCAAGGGCAACATACCTTTGAGAAAGTACTCTGAATTTTGAATTTTTCAGAACACTTTTTTAAATTGATCTCCGCCCTCAGATTTCTATTTTAACTCCAGCCTAGAAATGATTTATTTCCTCTTGAGATGTCTTTTGAGGATATTAAATATTACTCTAGTATGTTTCAAATTTTATGGAACAATGCACTTGCCTTTCTCTGCATGTTATGAATAATACTCTTTAAAGACACAAAGAGCATGAAGAGTTAGAGTGATCTCTCCAAACTATATGAAATAGAAAAATTATTCATTGCTCATACGCTTCATTGCTCACAGGCTTTCTTTTATATATATATATATATATATATATATATATATAAAGAGTGCATAAGTAACCACTGCATTTATATAGAAGCACACAAATTTATCTAATTCATCAAAATAGCCGGAGGCTCATTTGTTTTCAACCTGGAAAACCGAAATACCATACCGTGACTGGTGCATAGAAAAATCCAAAATACCACGGCAATGGAAAATATGTCCATACACGTAACTACTATATAAATTTGAAATGCTCTGTTCACCCTCTCCTATTGGATTTTAAAAAGCCTTCTCTTTTCGTAATTCACATAAGAACAACTTGCATTCTTTCGGCTCATAAGATTCCTTGCCTGCTTGCTCCTTTTCTTATGGATGGAATCCTGGACAAGGAAGATTGAATCATCTATCGATCCCTTGCTATTAGTATAGCTTGCTAGCCTACTTTATAACTCGCTTTCAACTATAACTCGCCTACTGGAGTATTCTCATGAAAGAGTTATGAAATTCATAATAAGGAATAAGCTATTGCTCCCTCGATTTAATAAAGAATACACGATAAGAACTCACCTCCTAAATTGTTGCTTGTTTCTTGCAGCTGGCATTGTGTTCCGGAACTTTGCTTACTAAATAGTTCAATACATGATCATAACAATTCTATCCACATTCTGCACCTAACATGATTTTCTATTATTCCCGTGCCTGTGAAATTTGACCATATAATACAAATCTATAGCCATGGTTTTAGGCCAAACAAGTTGGATTTTATTGCAAAATCATTATATTTACAAACAAAATTTTTAGAGCTGTCAACCCTTGATTATGGTGTTTTTGCAAATTCTTCCAACTTCTTGACAATAGCAATGATGTTGGTTTTTCATTGGAACAAAATGTGCAACGGTGCATTGAAAATGGGTTTCAAGGATAGCAGGGCATGGTTCCAATGAAGACCTTAGAAGAATGGCTTGACTAACCCCCGACCTACGAGAGAGACTACATAATTGGGTAAAGACACCAATAGAAGCCCTGAAACAGTTGTTAACTGAAATTGTTTACTGCATGCATATAAACATTGTTCACTACACATAACCCCGTGCATGGTTGTCGAGTTTACGTGGCGGTGTAGAACTCGCAGTGTTCACAAGTGTGTCCTACATATAGTGTTGCTCCACATTTTGCGCTCGCAAAATAAGGATTCTGAACAGTACTCAAGCAATTAGCGAGAAAGAAATCACAAGTGGAAACTATGCATTGTGTTCGACTTGAAAGACCTCCTTTTCTAGATAGCAAGAAATAAATGAATGTCAAGTGGCGACCATGCATTGTGTTCGAGTTCCGGATGACAAAGAAGAAAAAAACGTCAATCAGTACCATCCTCTAGGAATTTTAAGGAAACGCGTAACATTTAAAATCCAAGAAAATTAATTCGACCTCACACCGTCCTTTGACAAACTTAATTTTATCGTGAACTTCATTGCAAATATTGAAAACTCATCTATGGGAAATAATTTCGCTTCTTTGTAATAATATTTTATTATGCAAATTTAAAAGCAAAGCTTAAGTAATATGAAATTAAAAGTAATTTTTAAGCATTATTCTCATTTCTTATCATATCATATCGTATCATGTAGCGCTTAACTCAACAATTAATACAAAATACCTCTCATATAAATTTGTAGGAATTTATAGGGTAAGTTTCTTATATCAAACACCAATGGTCAACACGGCCACTTCACGCAATTTATTAATATAAATAAATAAAATTTACATAATCTTATCTCATAAATGGTTATCGGACAAATGACCCTCCATGCTCTTTAAATAGAGATCATGGACCAATCGGGTCTTAAGCCACATATCAAGTGCCGGTAATACCGAGGAGAGAGTGAACCGTCGGATAACTACATATCGTGACCGTCACATTATAAGTTACAAATGTACATAGTAAATAAACACGTTTTACCTAACTCTATGCTAGAAAAAGCTATATTTAACTATTTCCTATGTGTTGGAATGTCCTAACATCCCTCCTTAAGAAAAACATGGGATAGGATTGAAGGATTTACAAAGGTGATACAAAAGGAGACTATTTCCTATGTGTCGAAATATCCTAACATCCCCCCTTATGAATAACTTGGGATATGATTGAAGGATTTACAAAGGTGACACAATAGGAGAAGGAAGGAGGCATTAGAGCCTATCCCCCCTTAATGAGAACTTTTCTGAACTCCAAGCATAGATCGAAGTTTGGTAAACTTCACTTTTGTGAAAGCCTTTGTATAAATATTGTTAAATTGATAATTGATTGAACAATAATGCACTTCAAGAACACGATCATGAATGATATTTCTCATGAAGTGTATGTGAATCTCAATGTGTTTCATACGCTAATGCTGAACTGGATCTTTGCATAGTTGAATGGCACTCTCATTATCACACCAAAGTGTAATTGGATGCTTCTGATGAAGACCAAATTTAGTCAGGATTTGACGAAGCCAACGGGTTTCCTTGCTAGCTTCAACTGCACCACGATACTTTGCTTTTTCCAAAGAAAGAGAGATGGAACTTTGTTTCTTATGAGACCAGGTAATAGGTCTTGAACCAAGAGTGAATACATAACCTACAATAGAATTTCGATCATCAGGGTCACCAGCCCAATTAGAATCAACAGAACCCATCAAAAATGGAGATGCTCCTGCACTATAATGAATCCCGAATTGAACTGTACCTCGAATTTCTCAAAGTATTCTTTTAGCTGCTTTTCAACGACTTTCATGAGGTTTTTTCATAAACCGAGAAACAATACCAACGAGAAAGGAAAGGTTAGGACAGGTATGGGTTAGATACAGAATTTTACCAACCAGTTGACGATATTGGAGATTGCAATCGCATGATGAGCTTAGGGAAAGGAGTCGCCTTCACTAAGTGGGCCCGCGTGTGCCATTTTGGCGCAAAGCTCATTTTCTAGACATATGGATCATGTTCTATGAGTTGCAGGATGCTATTTGTGGATGGTTGGTCAAGTCGGAAAAAATTAGATGGACTTCTATTTTTAGACATATTGGGCGGAATCTATTTTTAGATTGCCAGTCTAAAAATAGATATGTCGAATATTATTAGCTCTTAATAATATTTAGACTTTAAACATTATCTTATTCTCTTGGAGCACTTCAGTTAAGTGCACAGATGTGGCACATGATCTGACAGAAGGAATTACGCTATTCCTGAGGGTTATGTGGAGCTATTGCATGGATACTTCAGTTAGAACTCATGTGACAGAGTTTGGTGGAGTTGATTGAGGAAGTTAATGGAGTTGTGTTCAGTTTAACTAATCCAAACATAGCTGAGCTATTTGTATAGCACTTCTTGATAACTATTCACTCACTAATTGTTAACTATCGCTTGTGACTATACAATTGCTATTTGCAACACACCGATGTGGAGTAGCCCATGAGGCCTCTATGGCTTCAAGCTGTGTGGATGACTATTTAATGAAGCCATCCCATAGCATTAAAAAACGCAATAGAGGCTGGCTATCAAGTGGCAAAAGATTGGAGCATGTGTTTTGCTAGATCTACCTTGATAGTGTGTAGCAATTGAGGGTGTGCATGAGAGCTTGTGAGGAGCTTTTGTACTATGATTGTTACATGATCTCCATGACATATAATATACAGATATTTGGGGTTTTCAGCTTTAAGCTTTCCCATTGAATACCGTGTTCATATGTGTGATTGTTTGTGGTTTTAATGTATGCATGCAATTGATTTTATTTCCGCATGTGATGATCAATGGTAGAAGAGATTCTGTATTATGCATGAAGCTAAAATAGTGTGTGATCAGGAGAATATAGGTGAATAATATATCAGTTATTCAAATTTCTACATGGTATCAAAGCGGTATTGATCATCGGAGCAATTGCAAAACATTGAAGCGGTTGAGTTTTGTGCTGGTGGAATTCGAATTTGCAGTAGTGTTTTCTTGGTGTCGAAGTTGAGATGTCTTTCAACGGATTGCGATTGGAGTATGACCTTGAGGGCAGCTCAAATTATATTGCATGGAAGGACATGGTGGAGGCAGTGCTGGATGACAATGGGTTGAAGGAGTTCATAGATGCAGAAATTCCAAAACCTACTTCTAGTGATGCTGCCATACTTGACGCATGGCAAAAGAAGACAGCAAAGTGTCGAAGGATTCTGTTGGAAGGTGTGAAGGATCACATAGTGTCCAGCCTTCATGGTAAGGCTTCTCCATTCTTGATGTGGAAAGCTTTGACAGATTTATTCCAAAGCAAGAGCGACCAGAGGAAGTTGGCGCTCAAGGACAAACTCAAGAACATAAAGATGGAGAAAGGCGACAGTATGCCCAAGTACCTCACGAAGTTCATCCAATGCAGGGATGAGCTGGGAAGTGTGGGGGTTACTATTGATGATGAGGACTTGGTGAGCTTGGCTCTCCTTGGGCTTCCGAAGAGTTGGCATTCCTATCAGGACTCTGTCAATGGTCGGGAGAAATTGCCAAGATGGGAGCGACTTTGGTCGGATCTTGTGCAAGAGGAGATAAGGCGGAGTACCAGGGACGGATCTTCATCAAAGAACTCTAATGAAGAGAATTGCGCTTTGGCTGCCAAAGCAAAGAAGGGGAAGAGCAAGAAATCTTCTCATTTCGGTGCGAAAGGCAAGAAGCAGGACATGTCCAAGGTGAAGTGCTTTCACTGTCACCAACACGGACATTATGCCACAAATTGTTCGCAGAAGAAGAAAAATAAGCAAGCTGCTGGATCTGCATATGGAGAGGCCTTATCCTCGCAGTTTGAGCTATATTTTTCGCTGATCGTATGCTTGGTTTCAAGTGTGGTGGGATCAGTGTGGTGTCTGGACAGTGGTGCGTCTTTTCACATGACAGGAGATCGAGATTTGTTTACTGATCTGGATGAGAAAGATCTTAGAGTGCACATCGAGATGGGCGATGATGGTAGATACAGTGCGACCGGTATCGGTACCATTTCCTTTGAGAGGGAGTCTGGTAAACCCTTCGTACTGAAGGAAGTGATGCATGTTCCAGGATTGAAGAAGAATCTTATCTCTGTGGCGATGTTAGAAGACAAGGGATATGATGTTGTCTTTAGCGAGGGAAAGGCTTTCCTGCGTAGTAAGGCAACTGGTGAGACCCGGAGGATAGGGGTTCGAGTTAAGAACCTTTATCAATTACAGGTAGATGGCTGCGCAGCAATGGCAGGCAAGGCAGAAGGAGTGGTGAGTCGGGATGATGGCGAGTTGTGGCACTGGAGATTGGGCCACCTTCACCATGGAGCTTTGAAGATACTGCAGCAGATTTCTACTGGGCTTCCTAAAGGCACTCTTGCGCAGTCAGATCAGTGCAAGGGGTGTACCTTGGGAAAATTTGTGAAAGCCACCTTTCACGAGAAGGATAGTCGCACCATGACGATCCTTGAGAGAATTCACACAGACGTGTGTGGACCTTTCTCAGTAGCTTCGACAGCAAAGCACAGGTACTATGTGATAATTGTTGATGATTTTTCTCGTAAGTGCTGGATCTTCTTCATGCAGAAGAAGAGCGAGACATACTCAAAGTTCTGTGAGTTCAAGGCACTGGTTGAGAAAGAATTGGGGAAGCAGGTGAAGGCTTTAAGGAGCGAGAATGGTGGTGAATTCATCTCTGGCGAATTCAAGGACTTTTGCAGCGCAGAAGGAATTCGAAGAGAGCTCATAACACCTCATAACCCACAGCAGAACGGGGTTGCTGAGCGGAAGAACAGAACGATCGTGGGTGCTGCACGGGCGATGTTGCATGATCAGGGCCTACCCATTCACTTGTGGGCGGAGGCATGCAATACTGCAGTATATGTGCAGAACCGTTGTCCTCACAGGATACTTGGCATGAGTACACCCGAGGAGGCGTTTTCTGGTAAGAGGCCTGATATTTCCCATTTGAGGATTTTTGGTTCACCTGTTTACATTCATGTGACGAAGGATGCTAGGAAGAAGCTGGAGCCGACTACGGAGGTTGGGATATTTGTGGGGTACACTGATACGTCCCACAACTATCGTGTGTATTTTCCAGACAGTCGCAAGACTTTTGTGCGATGGGATATCAAATTTTAGGAGGAAAAAGCCATGAAGTGTTCGCTTGAGAGGAAGCCACACTTGCATGCAGATGAGGAGCTATTAGTTCCTAAGGATGAGCCTCGAGATGTGGATCAGCCACAAGAGGAGGTTCATGGAGTGGAAGAGACCACTCAAGCAGCGCCAACCATCGAGCGAAACCACACTCTGGGCGATGGCGACTCAAGATGCAAGAAGGTTGAACACCACCATCACGGTCTGGAATAGAGACGATCCACACGACAAATATCTTTGGATACATGGCTCTTATGAGCAAGTGTACTCGTGACAGAATATCTCTTTTGAGGAAAATTTGTGGAGGATCTGCATGGGTAGGTCTGCTTGGTGGAAGAGTATGATTCGATTGTCGAAGCTTGATGCATGGGAGATTGTCTGAGGCGGAAGTAGGTGGTGGGTTCGAGATGGATCTACAAAGTGAAGCAGGTAGCTGACGGGAGTGTGGAGAAGTACAAGGCAAGATTTGTTTCCCGAGGCTTTTCACAGATTGAGGGGATCGATTATGAGGAGACCTTTGCACCTGTCGCAAGGTATTCTTCCATATGGATGATTCTTGCTCTCTCAGCGCAGATGGGGTGGCACATTCATCAGATGGATGTGAAGACTGCGTTCCTCAATGGAGTCATTGAGGAGGAGGTGTACATAGAGCAGCCCGAAGGTTTCGAGATATTCAGCAGCGAGTCGCATGTGTGCAGGCTCAAGAGAGCGCTGTATGGGTTGAAACAAGCACCTCGTGCTTGGTACACACGGATAGACAGTTATTTCACTGGACTTGGATTCTCCAAGAGTGAGGCGGATCCTAACCTATACTAGATTGTGGTGGAGGGTAAGTTGCTGATCATTGTACTTTATGTAGATGATTTGATTTTGACAGGTGATGAGCTGTTGATACTCTCATGCAAAGAGGATCTTGCAAAAGAGTTTGAGATGAAGGACTTGGGCCTCCTTCATTATTTCCTGGGATTGGAAATTTGGCAGCGCAGTGATGGACTGTTTGTTTCTCAGGGTAAGTATGCCCGGGAGATACTGGAGAAGTTCAACATGCATGGCTGCAAGCCTGTTGATACTCCTCTTTCTGGTGGATGGAGGAAGGAGGATGCTACTTCGGCGGAGGTAGTGGATGCCAATGTTTATCGACAGTTGGTGGGGTCGCTTATGTATCTGGTCAATACACGACCCGACATATGCTATGCTGTTAACCAGCTTTCACAAGCTATGGTTAAGCCAACCAAGCTCTTTTGGAAGGCGAGGAAGCATGTATTGAGATATCTCAGAGGCACATCGGGATATGGATTATGGTACATACAGTCAGATGAGGTGAGGCTGTGTGGCTTCACGGATGCAGATTGGGCAGGGAGCCCAACGGACAAAAAGAGCACATCTGGAGGGATTTTTAGTATCGGGTCGACAACAGTTTCTTGGTACAGCAGGAAGCAAAGATCCGTGGCACTCAGTTCAGCAGAGGCCGAGTATATGGCAGCGAGTTTGGCTACATGCGAGGCTATATGGATGAGGAAGATCCTGGTCGGGTTGTTTGGTTCACACTTAGAGCCTACTGTGATTTATTGTGATAATCAGAGTTGCATCAAACTCTCGGTTAATCCAGTATTTCATGATAGATCTAAACACATTGACATCCGGTATCATCATATCAGAGATTGTGTGCAGTGGAAGGTCATGTTACTTTCATACATTCCTACAGAGGATCAGGATGCTGATATCTTGACGAAGGCGCTCACCAGGAGCAAATTCGAATACCACAGGGGCAGGATAGGGGTTGCAGATAATCCATATCTTGTTGAGATGGAGTGTTGAGATTGCAACAAGATGATGAACTTAGTGGAAAGGAGTCGCCTTCACTAAGTGGGCCCGCAGGCTATTTTTGGCGCAAAGTCTATTTTTAGACTATGTCTATTTTTAGACATATGGATCATGTTCTATGAGTTGCAGGATGCTATTTGTGGATGGTTGGTCAATTTGGAAAAAATAGATGGACTTCTATTTTTAGACATATTGGGCAGAATCTATTTTTAGATTTCCAATCTAAAAATAGATATGTCGAATATTATTAGCTCTTAATAATATTTGGACTATAAACATTATCTTATTCTCTTGGAGCACTTCAGTTAAGTGCACAGATGTGGCACAGGAGCTGACAGAAGGAATTACGCTATTCCTGAGGGTTAAGTGGAGCTATTGCATGGATACTTCAGTTAGAACTCATGTGACAGAGTTTGGTGGAGTTTATTGAGGAAGTTAGTGGAGTTGTATTCAGTTTAACTAATCTAAACATAGTTGAGCTATTTGTATTCAGTTTAACTAATTGATACAATTAGTGAGAGTGGTGTGAATTAATTATTAATTAATTCACTAATTATAAAATCATTAATCAACTAGAGAATGCATCAGTTAACTTCAGTGCATGGACAGTTTCAGTGGAGACCAGTGCAGAGATAGGTGAAAGAGCAGGTTAACTATCAGTTGTGACTATACAATTGCTATTTGCAACACACAGATAGGTGGAGAAGCCCATGAGGATTGTGCAGTACAAGCCAGGTGGTTTATCTATTTAATGAAGCCATCCCATAGCATTGAAAACGCAATAGAGGCTGCCTATCAAGTGGCAAAATATTGTAGCATGTGTTTTGCTAGATCTAGCTTGATAGTGTGTAGCAATTGAGGGTGTGCATGAGAGCTTGTGAGGAGCTTTTGTACTATGATTGTTACATGATATCCATGACATATAATATACAGATAGTTGGGGTTTTCAGCTTTAAGCTTTCCCATTAAATACTGTGTTCATATGTGTGATTGTTTGTGGTTTTAATATATGCATGCAATTGATTTTATTTCCGCATGTGATGATCAATGGTAGAAGAGATTTTGTATTATGCATGAAGCTAAAATAGTGTGTGATCAAGAGAATCTCAGTGAATAATATCTCAGTTATTCAAATTTCTATAGACGGTATAATAGCATCAACTTCAGGGTTAGTACAAGTGACTGAAAACTTGAATCCATACTTATAGGCAGAAGGGGTTGTCTTACAGTCTTCCATGTGAAAGTGGCATAGAGGATCACATGCATACTTGGAATGAGAAAGGGTAATACCTTATTTGGATTGCAAGACTTGAAGACCAAGGAAATAATGCAAGTGTCCTAAGTTTGTCATTTCAAACTTCTTTTTGAGGCTAGACTTCACATGGTTTATATGGTTGGGATCACTACCACTAACAATAAGATCATCAACATAAATATCAAGGATGATGAATAACTTACCCACTTTCTTTGTGTAGACAGTGTTGTCAGAATGGCACCTAGAAAAGCCATTATCTAATAGAAAGCTATCCAGTTTGGCATACCCAGCTCGAGGAGCTTGTTTGACACCATAGAGAGACTTCCTAAGGTGAAAAACAAGGCTAGAGTCATTTTGGATAAAGCCAGGGGGTTGTTCCATGTAGATTTCTTCATGCAAATCTCCATGTAAAAAGGCAGATTTAACATCTATCTGATGGACTTTCCATTTAAAGGAGGAAGCAAGGGAAAGAACAACGTTGATAGAATTCATTTTGGAAGCAGGGGACAAGGTTTCAGTATGGTCAATGCCTTAAACTTATGAAAATCCTTTAGAAACAAGACCAAATTTTTGTTTATCCACTTTTCCATCTAGTCCAAACATTATTTTGTAAACCCATTTGCATCTAACAAGTTTTCTTCCCTTTGGAAGAGGAACAAGATCCCAAGTTTCGTTTGCCAATAAGGAACTATATTCTTCATTCATAGCTTCATCCCAATTTGGATGACCTGAAGCATCCTCAAAGTTTTCTGGAGAAGGATTTTCTGGACCTTGAGCCAATAAGGAAGAGGCTCTTTTGAACTGACAATGTGTACGACGTTGATTTGTAGGGTCACTTGCAAGAGAAACTGCTACATCTCGAGTAGAGTGGACCCATGTTGGAAGTTGTGGAGCTGAAAGAATATTTTGAGTAGGTGGCGAATGATTTTCATCCTCGCCATCATCATTGGAACTAGAGGGAATGCTGTAAAAAATAGAAGAGATATAGAGAGGTGGCACATATGTCTTATAAGGCTCGTAGCTGAAAGGTGGCACACTCACCGAACTAGGCTCCCACGCTGATATATTTTCATCAAATTTTACATCTCTTCTAATGATTACATTTTTGGATTTTGGTTGAAGAAGTCTATATCCTTTGACAATTTCAGAATATCGAGAAAAAAATAAGTTTTCACTCTTAGGTTCTAAGGCTTTATGTTTCGGATCTGGAATTTGGAGCACTCTTCAACTTAATATTCAGGAATGGAACTTTCTGCTTGTGGTTGTCAAGCATCAAGATCTAGTTATGCTTTGAATGTATGTTTTTCTTCTCATTCTTATGAGTCGCTCATTGTCTGGAGCCTCTTACGACATGGCCAAAAAGAAAGCCATGTTTTCTTCTTCAAATGATTGTAACACCAAAAATATTTATGTTGGTGATGATAAATATCTTAGTGTTGTAGGGTATGGAACCATTCATCTAGATAATGGTTAGTTTAATGATGTTTTATGTGTTCTTACATTGTCCTACAACCTTCTATTTGTTTATTAATTAACTCAGGCAACATGACACGTAATTCCTTGGGATCTGTGAGCAACTCATTTGATTGTACCGCACATTCTATTTCAGTATTCTTTGGTTATTAGCAAAGGCAGAGAATTGCTGCTCAAAAAACCCTCTTTGTTCTCTCTACAATCCTTTTGAGAGCCTGGTTATGCCTATGACGGTATGCTGAGTTGATGATCATTGACACAGTCAAGCTCTTAGAAGTATTATAGAAAACAAGATATTATTGACGTTTTCATTAGTATTTCTTTCCCTTTTCTAATATATCATTATGGTATGATTTCCTTCTCCTTCTTCGCTATTTTCTCAATGCTCTCAACCACTTACAGCTTTTGTGACCACTCTTATATTCTCAAGCCATTACAAAAATACTCTAAAAAAATAAATTTAGGTGAACACCGTGAAACTTTAAGTCAACAATATCCATTGAATGATAAAAATATGAAGATTATGAACATATTTATAGGATCGTCATAACCTCATGAGAGATGAAACTTGTTGATGACCAAAAACGTGCATACGAAGAATGTACTTGAAGAAAGCATATAATCTTACAAGTTGATTTCCCGAATGCGACGTGCTTTCAAATTGATATCCTGATCCGTATGAGTTGGTTGAATAAATTCTTCTTACTGATTTACAGGTTAATTTCTAGGGCTTGAATAGTACTAAAAAATGTGCAAAAAAAAACTTAACATGTGCCTTAGTTTAATTGGATATGGACAAATGACGAAAGGGTGAGTTAAACCTTCTCGTTATAAATCCCTGTGTAGGATGGAGGTTCCATATGTAAAAATTGGATAAGTGTGAGGAAGACGAAGCCTATGATCGTTGATGGGCTGCAATGAATAGTGTTTGGACATTAAAAAAACCCACAGAGAGAATGCCTTCACCCTAATTATGATTACTATAAAATGGAAATCTTGGCTTAAATATGAATACACGTGTTTCTTTATTTATTTTTCTATAACAACGTTTATTTCTTATGCATAATAGAATTTATGGGAACTTTTCTCTTGAAATATGCTTTTATAACGACGTGAAATGTGACAAAAACAATTCCACATCATACTAATTGTATGGAGTCAAAGTTATATGGTATAATCAAAATTGAAAACTTTAATAGAGGTTAAAGTTTCTCATGCTTTGTTTCTGGTAATACATTTCACCTTCATATAAGTTATAAAACATTGAGATTATTAAAAAATATATATTAATGAAATAAAACTTTACTAATTAAATAAAGGAATTAAAATATGTTAAAATTTGTGTATATATCATAATTATTTATATGGGAAGATAAACGTTAAGTGATTTGAATTGAATTATTATATTTTTTCATCACTCTTGAGGTTTTGAGAGTGAAAAAAAATCGAAGGAATCAAATCATGATACCATTTTTACTAGGTCTTAGTTTGAAAAATTGGGATTTAAAACATTTGAGAAGAAATCAAAGGCATTTACTGAAGTTTTTTGGGGTAAGAAAACTCTCTTATTTTCTATACCCAATGAAATTTTTCTACATGTAGATATATTTTGAATGATGCAATAAAAATCTTAAATGGATTCTATATGGAAAAGTTATGCCACCTGAAACTTCACCTTCCTTTTTTCTACACCATGATGTTGGAGGATGCCACATTAGCCCCATTACTCATGGAAATTGGGCTAGCCATGTGACCATGATGACGTAGACTCTATAAGGGTCGATATTATAACTCTATTTAAGAGATGAAGCAGTCAAACCTAACCAATAGTTGTCTATTGGGTTGTGCTATAACTAGGCCACTAGGAGGAAAAGGGATTCCATGATATTCGAGTCATAACGTAATAGCCATCAATGAAACTTGATAACATAATGTTTTTTGTTGTATCTTGAATCATTACCATTTTTCATTTAACCATGCTTCTTAATAATACTTTTAATGACATAATTTTCGAATGTTATGCAAGGTAGAAATATCATCACGATAACATAATCAATAAGAAAATAAATGGACACTGATATATCCTAGAAACCTTAAAGGGAAAAACCAACAACTGTTAATTTTGTTAAATATTCATGAGGGAGTTCACCCCTCACTCATTGGAAGGGAGTCCATCACTTATCCGTTGTTGAAATTTTAAAAGGAATGTAATCTTTAAATTCAAGAATGATAATCTAAAGGTCAACACATTCACCATGATGTCAATTTTCTTAAACACTTCACCCCACATTTCACGAGAATAGTATCTTCATTGAATGGTTTTTTCATTCAGTAATTTATTGCTTCAAAACTATATTTAAACGATCCTTCACTTTGGAGGAATCAATAATCAAGCATAATGACCTCATTTCCTTCCATAATGTTAGTTATCATACATCTTTCGGTTTTTGTAAAAGGGATAAATTAGAAACTGTCAATCCATTGTTTGCATAATTCATGATTCTTTCCTACAATTGCTATTGTTAGAAACTCTACATCATGATTAGGCAAAATATCTATTTAAAAAAACACAAATAATCAGTCTCTATGGGTTATCACTAATAACCTTCTATGTGTTATACCTATTTTCATGTTCACTTTCTTACACAGCCATAATAACATTAAAAAGCATCCTTAATATTTTACTTTTACACCTCCAAGTGCAAGACAACTTCCTTACACATGCATAAATAATATTAAATTTATCTTTAATATTTTAATTTTACATTCATCATTACGTACAAAACCATTCATGTTTGTACCAATGTAATAACACTAGTTAATAATAGAAAATACAACCCAAATCTTGTTTTTTTATTCTAATGTACATACTTACAGTGCAAGTCTATTTTTTCATATTTTCAATGCATTAAAAATGTATGGGTAAAAATGCAAAGGCGGGTTACACTTTCGTGATAAGCACCCAACAGTTTAGTCGAACTTTTGTAAAGTTCGGCCTAACTTTTAGAAATTTTGGCCGAAGTTGTGAAATTAATTTGGCCGAAATAATTCTCTCGTTAACATTAACAACATACTGATAGCGTGGGTAAACAAATTTTTGGTCGGAGATGGGAAAACTGGCAAAAAAAGTTCCACCAAACTAATAGTTTGACTGAACTAATAGTTTGGCCGAACATTTTAAAATAATTTGGCCAAAATTTTTGTTATAAATACACTAGCCCCCATACCACAACAAGTTTTCGTCACTGTTGTGGTGCTTTTTTTTTTTCTCGCTTTTTTGATGTCTCACCGTTGCGATGCTCTATTTCTGTCTCGCTTCTCTGTTCTATTGTTGTCTCGCTTTGTTGATGTCTTGTCATTGCGCTGCTCTATTTCTATCTTTCTTATCTGTTGTTGTCTCGTTGTAGTAGGGGCAAGGAGGGGAGCAAGCGAAGGTGAGAAGGTGTTATGGTTTATGCTCTATTTTTTTTGTTTATGGTTTTTTTGTTTTTTAAATTTAATTTTCTATGTTTGTAGGTTTTCTCTAATCTGTGTCCTCGGAAATCTGCGACCTCGTCATCTCACTGTCTTCTTATCACGTGTGTCCTCACTATCTGCTCGTCGTGTGTGCTCTAGATGTATTCAAATTTCTAGGTATTTCTCCAAATTGAAATGTCATATGATATGATATGTAAGAAAATAAATGTAAATTACCTTCACTGAAAATTTAATCGTGTCTTATTTATTCTCGTTGACGTGATCCTTTACAACTCTACCTCTCTTTTTAATGAGTGATTATTTTAAATTCATAGCCAGCTTTCGAAATCATTCGTTGCAATAGAAAGAAATTCCAGTTCATATTTATTAAATTCAATTTCCTTTAAAAAAAATTAAGCATTACGATTAATAATGGGAGGAATACACACACACACACACACACACACACATATATATTTTCAATGGAAAAAAACCTCTATTGTATATAATGTACAAGGAAAATGTTAAAAATTTTCTGAGACTTACATTCACAAAGTGATCATCATTCAGTCTTTTAACAAAATATTTCTCAGATAAGAATATTAGCCTATAGGGGCCCCTTAGGAAATAATTAAATCATTTGACTAGGATCTTAAATTATCAGTTTCACTAACATCTCACGCCATTTTAGCTTGCCTCTAAACCCTTGGTGTATTTCTGACTTCTCTTCAAATGCAACCCATAAAAACCAGCTTGGTTAATTGATTCACCCGCATTCGAGGAAGGAGTAAATAAGGGGAATATTTTCAATAAAATTTATCAAATTGAAAGGCATGCTAGCTAAAAATATGCTTTTGGAGACTCGGCCAAGTACTACTGAAGTGTGCAATGGTGAGTGACTTGTAAGAAATATCCATTCCTGCCTCAGCGTGCTTGAAGTCAAGGCCCGGTGCACAATTCCTCCTACTTTCTTTCTATTTATCTACCCAATAATTCAGACAGTTTCACTATTTATATATCTCTCGATTTCTAGGGTTTTTCTATATATGTATATATGTGAATCAAGCTCAATACATTAAACAATAAACAATTGAGATAATTGAGACAATGGAATAAAAACACTCCAAGAAATGCAATTTGAATTATCCTGTAGAATATTGAATTAATTATCAAATTTTTCCAATAATTCTGAGATGCAAGACTAAGATATTGTATTAGTACGTTCTCAAAATAACTTGTGATCTCATGTATTCTTTCATCTAGGAGTTGTTAGTCCTTGTGTTATATTTCTCCTTCTTGTTCCAGCCTTTTGATAATAATATCCCTATATTTTTCTCTGTTTATGAAACAATATATACATATACATACATATATATATATATATATATATATCTATATATCTGGTTTTCTTATTATATATATATATATATATATATGGTTTTCTTATTATCTTATATAATATGTTGTGTATGGAATAATAAACAATAAAAGATGAAAATATCATTTTTATATATAATTAACCCACACACATTTACCATTATCCCATCCTTGAGTAATCTCTAATCTCATAATGTTATCTTGGTTTTCTCTTCATGGTATTGTGGTACTCCATAATATGAAACCATTGCCAATTATATGACAACCTTCTTTTTAGACATGGATTTTTAATTGGTAAATTATTCCCATCAGATTGCTGTTGTGGCCATGTTATTTGAATCTATTTTACCTTTAACAAGGTTCCTCTTTATGTTGTGTGTAATATTTTGGTGGTTGTCCTAATGTTCTCTTATGTCAGAAGCCCTATCATCCTTTTTGAAGTTATTTCATCATTCTGTCATTCATTTTGAAGTCCTTGCCATATTGATCTATGTATGAAGTTCTCTTATAATTTAACTTATTCATTTGATGCAATGATATTAATTCTCTCCCTTGGAAGTTGTCCACAATTTGTGTTTTCTTGTCTCTATACATTTTATTACAATCATTTTTATACATTTTACTACAATTGTTTCCTTTTATTCCAAGTTTTATGATTTATATGGATGGGTTTGGAATATTATCAATATCAACACAAAACATGTGAAAGAAAACCATTTTGCAACTACCATTGACACCAAAATCATGAGGTAATGTGCCAATATAGATAGTGACAGTTAGAAAGATCAAAATTATTATAAATAACAATTATATGTTCAGATCTATGTGTTAACAGTGAGTTATTACCAGCAAGATATATAGTGTGACAACAACAAATTTACCAAGTTTGAACTTAAGCAAATTTTGAGCATATATGACAGGCTGTGAGCCTCGTATATTCACTAGAAAGATAAAAAAACTTATAAATGGAAATTATATGTTCATATCTATGTGTTAATAGTGATTTATTACCAACAAGATATATAGTGTGACAACCATAGACTTACCAAGTTTGAACTTAAGAAATTTTTGAGCATATATGATAGGCTGTGAGCCTCTTATATTCACTAGCAAGATCAAAATTCTTAGAAATGAAAATTATATATTCAGATCTGTGTGTTAACAATAAGTTATTACCAACAAGATATATAGTGTGATAACCATAGATTTACCAAGTTTGAACTTAAACAAATTTTGAGCATATATGATAGGCCATGAGCATTTTATAATCACTAGAAAGATCAAAATGCTTAGAAATGGAAATTATATGTTCATATCTGTGTGTTAATAGTGAGTTATTACTAACAAGATATATAGTGTGACAACCATAGATTTACCAGGTTTGAACTTAAGCAATTTTTGAGCATATATGATAGGCCACGAGCCTCTTATATTCACTACCAACAATATATATAGTCTGACAACCATAGATTTACCAAGTTTGAACTTAAGAAAATTTTGAGCATATATGACAGGTCGTGAGCCTCTTACATTCATTTTTGAACTTTAGATCAGATCAAATTATGTTGTTACCATAACTTATCATAAAATGACAATAAAAATGGCAAACAAATGCAAATGTCAGCATGCAAGAGAGATGGCACTATTAGTATGTTAGTATTTTATTAACGATGTTAGTAGGGTTAGTTGGGTTACAATGAAGTATACACGAGGCCTCAACACTAGATACTTTCCAGCCCTATAGGTGGAACATTGGTCCAGGCTGTTAGGCAAACCCTGTACATGCCATTTCTATGTCATTTCTCCCATAAAGTATAATCATTGTAGGTGGAAAATTGGCCCCAGTTGTTAGGGGAACCATGTACATATAATTTCTATGTCATTTATCCCATAAAATTTAAGCCCTGTAGGTGTAACATTGGACCTAGCTATTAGGGGAACCATGTACATGTCATTTCTCCCATAAACTTTAATGCAAACTTTAAGGAAAACCATGTACATGTCATTTCTCCCATAAAATTTAATTTAATATACTTCTAAGGAAAATGGTAGTGTTTTTGGAAACCATGTACATGTCATTTCTCCCATAAACTTTAAGGCATTTTCTAGTGTTTTGGGAACCATGTACATGTCATTTATCCCATTAAATTAAGGCAAACTTTAAGGCAATCCATGTACATGTCATTTCTCACATAAAATTTAAGGAAAATCATGTACATGTCATTTCTTCCATAAACTTTAATTTAAGATATTTTTAAGAAAAATGTTAGTGTTTTTGGAAACCATGTACATGTAATTTTCCCATAAAATTTAAGGAAAAATGTAAGGCAAACCATGTACATGTCATTTATCCCATAAACTTTAAGGCAAACCATGTACATTTAATTTCACCCATAAACTTTAATTTAAAATATTTTTAAGTAAAATTCTAGTGTTTTTGAAAACCATGTACATGTCATTTCTCCCATAAAATTTAAGGAATTTTCTAGTGTTCTGGGAACCATGTACATGTCGTTTCTCCCATAAAATTTAAAGCAAATCATGCACATGTAATTTCTCCCATAAACTATAATTTAATATATTTTTAATGAAAATGCTAGTGTTTTTGGAAACCATGTGCATACCATTTCTCCCATAAACTCAAGGAAAATTTTAAGACATGTCATTTATATGTCATTTATCCCATAAACTTTAAGGAAAACCATGTACATGTCATTTCTCCCATAAACTCAAGGGAAAATTTAAGTCAAACCATGTACATGTAATTTCTCCCATATACTTTAATGCAAACCATGTACATGTCATTTCTCCCATAAAATTTAACTTAATATATCTTTAAGGAAAATGCTAGTGTCTTTGGAAACCGTGTACATGTCATTTCTCTCATAAACTTAAGGAAAACATTAAGGAAAACCATGTACATGTCATTTCTCCCATAAAATTTAATTTAATATATTTATAAGGAAAATGCTAGTGTTTTTTGAAAGCATGCAATGTCATTTCTCCCATTTTCTAGTGTTTTTGGGAAGCATGTACATGACATTTCTATGTCATTTCTCCCATAAATTTAAGGCAAACCATGTACATGTCATTTTTCCCACAAAATGTAAGGCAAACCATATACATGTCATTTCTCCCATAAAATTTAAGGAAAACCATGTACATGTCATTTCTACCATAAACCTTAAGAAAAAATATTTACATTTAATTTCTCCCATAAAATTTAATGCAAGCCATGTACATGTCATCTCTCTAATAAAATTTAAGGCAAACCATGTACATGTGACTTCTGTCATAAAATTTAAGGGAAACCATGTACATGTTCATTTCTCCCATAAACTTTAATTTAATATATTTTTAAGGAAAATGCTAGTGTTTTTGGAAACCGTGTACATGTCATTTCTCCCATAAAGTTTAATTTAATATATTTTTAAGGAAAATTATATGTTTTTGGAAACCATATACATTTCATTTCTTTCCTATAAACATGGCATTTTCTAGTTTTTTAAAGAATCATGTACATGCCATTTCTCCTTACAAACTTCAAGGGAAACTATGGGACATGCCATTTCTAACATAAAATTTAAGGCATTTGCAATAAAATAGAAGTCATTTTCAATAAATATTCATTTAATATGTTTTTAAGTGAAAATTTAGTGTTCTTGAAAACCATGTACATTCCATTTTCCAATAAATTTTAAGGCACTTCTTCTAGATGTTTTGGAAACCATGTACATGTCATTTCTCTCATAAACTTGGCATTTTCTAGTGTTTTTGGGATCCATGTACATGTTATTTTTCCCAACCATTTACATGACATTTCTCCCATAAAATTTAAGGCATTTGCAATAAATGTTAATTTAATATATTTTTAAGGAAATGGTAGTGTTTTTGGAAACCATGTACATGCCATTTCTCCCATAAATTTTAAGGCATTTGCTTGTGTTTATGGGAACCATGTACTTGTCATTTCTACCATTAACTTTAAGTCATTTTATAGTGTTTTTGGGAACCATGTACATGTCAATTCACCCATAAAATTTAAGGAAAACCATGTACATGTCATTTATCCCATGCATTTTCAATAAATGTTCATTTAATATATTTTATTGAATTTTTTTTCTTTTCAGGGATCAGGAAGCCCACTAAACATGGTTGAAAAATAGATATTATGCCTAGATATTTCTTGCTATCCCAATCCAGGGAAAGTAATGATTACATATGTGCTTTGAAATATTGCGACTAACAAGGTTCTCCAAATGAAAATGAATATACCGTGAAGAACGACAAATGATGAAGCATATTATATTGCATTGATAGAAGGCTTCGGAAAAACTAGGGAGTATGGATCAAATGGAATTGTAATTTTCACCAATTCTAAACTTGTGTGCATTACCTGAATGGAATGTATTTTTTTGTTGTGCCGAGTATCCAAACAGTAATTAAAATGTGTGCATAAGGTTCACTGAAGTTTGCAGGTGAAAAAAATTGTTTTATGTTAGTTAAACATATTTCGGTGTGAGGTTAAAGCATGTAACTTGCTTGTAAAACACTGTAAAATAGTAAATACTAGATAATTAAGCATCACATGTAACAATACTCAACAAATTTGATGAAGTAGTTCACTCCTCCTGGGCTACGTCTACTGGTCCAACTCCCAATGGCATGTCCCTCATATCTTATTTCTCAAAAATGGTAAGTACATGCAAATAAAATACTCAAATGACAATTATCTATATAAAAATAGCTTCAAAATTCTTGAATTAGTTAGGAATGACTATTCATATATAGAAAACAGAGAATAAATTCTCAAAACACTAAAAACACCCTAGTGGCCCTAGTGGCTCCTTGAAATCTCCTAAAGCTAAACCTATACAAGATGACCTTTGATGGCTCTAACACCTCTGCCAATGTGTTCAAATGTCAATAATACCAAAAATTGACTATTCATGCATCAAAATTGGTTGAATATCAAAGGAGTTATGGTCAAAACAGTAAACTGCCCAATGTCCCTTTAGAAAATCCACTAGGTGTGGAGAAACTCCAGATAAGCCCACCAAAATAGAAGAAAATGATGAAACTTGGAGGTTCGCCAGCGAAACTGCCGGGAAAACTAGGAGTTAAATTAAATGTCGTGATTAGGCATGTGGCTCTCCTGTGCTCTAACTACCGGGAAAATTTCAATCCTTATCCGCACAAGTTAAATTAAATGTAGCGGTTGGGCATGTGACTACCCCTGCTCTAACCACCGAGAAAACTGCGCATTAACTATTTTTTTTGACCCCCGGTTCCAGGCACTGGGTTACATGGAGTGGGGGTTGGTCCTTAGGGGTTTTCCCCTTTTTCCGTCCTTGCATTTGAAATGTAACTTCAAATACAATCCAACGACATAACGGTTAAGAACCACCAGTAGTCCAAGTGGTCAGGCGCTACGCTCACGGGCGGCAGGTCTCGCATTCAAGACCCACCGACTCCAAAATTTTACAATGTCGCTTAACCTCTAGCCTAGGGTCACAGGATAGCCTTTGGGCAGGTGACAAGGGCACTCCATTGATAGGCCTAAAAAAACTTTAATATATGAAAAATATTTTTTTTTTCAAAATTTTTATATAAAGTCAAAATGGGTCAAAGGTCCAGTTTTTGGAGTTTACTGGGCTTTTCAAAACTTCATAATCTCTCGCATATGACCTCTATTTCAGAACTGCTCAATCGCACCGTAATCACAACAAATCTACTTTTCTTGCTCTCATTAGGTTGCAAACACTTCTGAGCACTTTCATTTTTGAGCATTTTTTAGAAATGGACATGATCTCTTGATCACACGTCCCCATTGGAAATATTTTGGACCCCAAAATCCTTCAATTACCTGTTCAGAAGATGAGGGTACAACTCCCTCACCTTTTCCACTTCCATCCATATTACCTTACTTGGTTTGCTGCCCTTAAGCCCAATCTGAAGATAATCGACACTTCCTCTTTTAGAAGTGCCTGTCCTCCTATCAAGGATGACATCCTCCTTGAGCTCGTCCAGAAATTCTGGCGAGAAATATTCTATTGATGGAAGTTGAATGTCACTCCCTTGATCAAAAATCAATGGAGGCTCATACAAACATAAATTCTCCACATTGACAACGGAATACATTTACATATATGAAAGAAAGTAAAGTTTAAATGCTTACTACCAACTTGTTTAATAATCTTGAAAGGACCATAACAAATAAGCTTCAACGTTTTACCTTCTCCTTGCAGCCTTTCTTTGCTTAAGTGTAACCATACTTCATCACCTTCTTGGAACTTGTGATCAAATCTATGTTTTTCATGCCTCTCCTTGTATTTGATTTGAATTTTTTCAAGTTTCTCTTGAACTTGCTGATGAATAAGCTGAATTTTCTCAATGAACATGCGATCTTTGTCAATGTTACTATGCCCATCAATGGCAACATCCTTCTCAATAATGAAATCTAGAGGTGACTTTGGAAAATACCCAAAGCAGTCTTCAAAAGGTGAAGTATTTGTAGAAGTCTGCTTGGCCCAGTTGTAAGCATGTTGAATGCAATGCATATGCTCATCCCATAACTTTGGATGATTTTTTCAATAATCTCTCAAAGTATGCACAATTTTTTTGTTCACTACCTCGATTTGGCCATCTATTTGCGGATGAAAAGCAGTACTCTTTTTCAACTTGGTGTCCATCATCTTCCATAAATTGGACCAAAAATTCCCAACAAATCTGGAATCCCTATCACTAACAATATAAGTAGGAAAAACATAATGAGCCCATACATATTGAAAATATAATTCAGTAGTTTGTTCAGTAGTAATAGATTTATTACATGACATAAGAATACACATCTTGCTGAATCTATCAACTACTACATAAAGATAATCATGCTTCTTTCTAGACATAGGTAGACCTCCAACAAATTCCATAGAAAGACTTTCCCATGGCCTTGATGGTACTGGTAATGGCGTATATAACCCAAGCTTCCTATTTCTAGGCTTGCTTGTATCACATAATGAAAAACCTCTAATTAAATGTAAACCACTATCTACCATGCGAGGCTAATAACAATAACTCTGTAAATGTGCCACTATTTTTCTTACCTCGAAATGTCTAGCAACAAGAGAAGAATGAGCTTTTCTCATAACAGTAAGTCTCTCTCCTTGTGGTATACACAACTTGCCCAAATGAAACAGCAAATTGTTAAGCATCTGATAATTATTCTCTTCAAATTGATTCCCTTCACTCTAGTTAGCATACACATCCTTAAAATCAACATCTGTTGTATATTATTCTATGTAACTCTCATGTACAATATAATCATTCTTAAGCAAAATAGAAGCACTAATAATAGGCCTTGAAAGCATATCAACAAATTTATTGAAAATAGCTTCCATGTACCTTATTACCATGTGAAATTTTTGTAGGAAACCAATCCATATGAAATGACATGATTGCTACAATTTACTTTGTGACTACAGGTACTGTAATAGTTGGTGATCGGTATGTAAAACTGTCTCTTTACCCATCAAATAGTGTTTCCAATTTTTGACACTTTGAAGCAACGCATAAAAATCATTATCATATGTAGGATAATTAACTACAACACCATTAAATTTCTTAGAATGAAAAGTGATAGGCATACCATGCTGTAAGAGAACTGCACCCATGGCATAATCACTAGCATCGGTATGTATCTCGAATTGCTATCTCAAATCTAGTTAAGAAAGGACTAGAGCTGAACTAATCTTCTCTTTTAAAGATTCAAAAGCATCTTGTTGTTTGCCTCCCCATTGGAAAACTCGTTTCACACTTGTCACTACAAGCATAGGAGCTACTATGGTAGAAAAGTTAGCAATAAACTTTCTCAAATATTTAGCTGCACCCAAAAAACTTCTTACCTTTGTAATGGATTTTCGAGTAGGAAAATTCACAATGGCTTCTACCTTAGAAGGATCAATTCTCAATGCACCTCCTCCTACAATATGTCCCAAATAAACCAAAGAATTCATTCCAAATTCACACTTAGACATCTTAAGAAATAATTTCTCTTTCCTCAAAACATCTAGTACTTTCTTAACATGCATGACATGCTCTTCTCTAGTCTTACTGAAAATTAAGATGTCATATAAGTATAATATAAAAAAATCATCAAGGAATGGACGCAAAACATCATCCATAACATGCATGAAAGTTGCAAGTGCATTACACAAACTGGAAGGCATAACTAGCCACTCAAAGAGTCGTTGTTTGGTTTTGAATGCAGTCTTCCAAATATCACTTTCTACAATTCTAACTTCATGGTATCCACTTCGTAAGTCTAACTTAGTGAAAATTTTAACATGTTTCAGCTGATCTAACAAATCATCTATCCTTGGAAGTGGGTATTGATTTTTTACCGTAATCTTGTTCAAAGCTCTGAAGTGCACACACATATGCCAAGTTCCATATTTCTTTGGAATCAAAACTATCAGTGACCCACATGGCGAAGTGCTTGGTCTCATGAGTCCATTGTCCAACAAGTCTTTAATTTTCCTCTTTATTTCAACATTATCCATGATAGACATGCGGTACATGCCTATGTTTGGAAGAGGACAATCTTGTTGCAACTGAATCTCATGTTGAATCTCCCTTTTAGGAGGTAAACCTGTTGGTTCCCGAAACATCTCATGATGTGCATCAACTACATCATATAAATATGATTTTAAATTGAGATCACAATATTCAAATGACTCATGATTCACATCATCTTTAGGCTTAATCATAAGAAGTACGAAACTCTTATTAGAATTCACTAGCCCTTTTACCTGTCTAGCATTTACCATCACAATGTTTGTCTTATTGCAATGTGCGCTAGCAATAAAATCCTTGCCATATTTGAATAGATGATACTTGTTCTCATGGGGATAGAAGATAAATTTCCGGTCATATAAGTAAGGAATTCCCAAAATAATTCCTGAAATATCAAGCGGAACAACATCTAATTCAACCGTGTCAATAAAATTTGCAGTAATTGCAAAGCGCAATATACACTTCTTTGAAACCTATAAATTTGCATCCTTAAAAATACAACCAAGTGGATATGGTTTTGGATGTGGAATGGTCTCAAGATTTAGTTGCTTGACTAAGTCTTCAGAGATAAGGTTCAATTGTGTCCCACTGTCAAACAATGTGTCAATTTTTGTATTTTTTGAAATAACCCTCACATGAAACAATTCAATTCTTTCTTCTTCATTTGGAGCTTGTACATGACTGTTTGAAGTACTAGTACTTGGTTTAGTTTTATTTTATTTTCACTTCATGTACTTCAGCCCCATGGCTGTAATTTTAGTTTTGTCACTTCAATCATCACCCAAGTCTTGTTGTGTAGTAGCTGCAATTCTCTGCTTCCCTTTGTTTTTGTTAAATTGGGTTCTTTTTTCAGTATGTAACTTCCAACAGTTTTTCTCTTCATGGCCTTGTCTTGAACAATGTTTAAAAACTACTTTCTCTCCCTCTATTTTTACAAATGCATTATTTTTTCCTTTTCCTTTTGAGGTTTTGTCCTTGTTTTTCCCCTTGAATGGCTTGTTCTGACCCTCTTCAAAAGTTTTCTTTCCCCCTAGCCTCTAAATATGTGGCTTGAACACAAACCTCATCTAGACTAGTAGGATTGAACATAAGGATAGTATGTTTTAGGTAGTTGTGTAAGCCTCCTCTTCACTTCATCAAAGTGTCTTGACTCTCAAAATATACCCCTAATAAGAGAGATCGTGTCCTAAATTCTTAGGTATAATCTTGTACATTTTGTCCCTTAAGTTCTCTGAAATTTTTCCAATTCATGATAGCTTTCTATAAATGAGATGATGGATAAAAAGTTTGTTTTATTTCAGTAATGAAATCAGCCCATGATAAAATAATATTACCATGTTTTTTAATCACCTCATTTTTCTTGTCTTCCCATCAAACAAGTGTTGCACCTTCCATTCTCAAATAAGCTAGCTGAATTTTATTTTCGTCATCATGAAGGTTCTAGATTATAAAATAAACCTCCAACTGCCTAACCAATTGTGAATTTTTTCTGCATTGACTTCACCATTAAACATTAGCAATTAAAACTTAACATCAAGTTTTAAAAAAGGACTTTTACCAGTGTTCTTTGACTTGTGAGATTGATTCACTGAGGTAGAGGATGATAATGATGAGGATGGTGATGAGGATGGTGGATCTCCATTTCCTCCATTTCCCTTCTTTGACTTATCTTCATCTTTCTTTCCTCCTAAATATCTCTCTCCTTCCTTGTGAATTTTAGACCCTTCTCCTTCAAGTTTCTCATTTATTTCTTGATAAATAACTCTCCCCATTTCTTTCAAGTCAAGGAATTATTTCTTGAACACTCTTTCCTCCTCCTTGGGATCAACTTCTTCAGGAATTTGTCCTTCTCCTGAAATCATGCTTATGGCTTCTTCTGCTTCTCTTTGAGGTGAAATTGAAGGTGGAGATAATGGCACTCTTGCCCTCCTTGGCTAAGGATTACTTTGATCTTTCACCAATTGACCTTCTCCTCTCTTAGGCTTTAGCCTAGTAAGCATTAAATCTCTTGCAAACTGTTAAACAAACTTTGCACAATAACAATACAAAGAGTAAAACTCTACCTCTAATACCAACTTGATCTAAATGGAATGTATTATTTTTGTTGTGATAAGTATCCAAACAATAACTAAAATGTGTTCATAAGGTTCACTAAATTTTGTAGGTGAAACAAATGGTTTTATCTTAGTTAAGCAGACTTATGTGTGTGGTTAAAGCATGTAAATTTCTTGTGAAACATTGTATAGTAAAAAATAACATAGAATTAAACATCACATGTAACAATACTCAGCAAATTTGGTGAATCAGTTCACCCCTCCCGGGCTACATTTGCTGGTCCAGCTCCCTATGACATGTCCCTCATATATTATTTCTCAAAAATGGTATGTTCATGTGAATAGAAGCCTAAAATGGCTAGCTCTATGTAAAAACAGCTTCAGAATGCTTGAATTAGTTAGGAATGACTATTCATATGTAGAAAATAGAGAATGGATGCTCAAAACACTAAAAACACCCTAGTGGCCCTAGTGGCTCCTTGACCTCTCTTGAAGCTAAACCTACACAAGATGACCTCTGATAGATCCAAAAATTCTTCCAATGTGTTCAAAATGTTGATAATACTAAAAATTGACTTTTCATGCATCAAAATAGTTCGAACATCCAAGGCGTTATGGCCAAAACAATAAACTGCCCAATGTCCCTTAAAAAACTCCACTAAATGAAGAGAAAATCTAGATAAGCCCCCCAAAATAGCAGATAATGCGGAACTTGGAGGTCCGCCAGAGAAACCGCTGGATAGACTGGGAGTTAAATTAAATTTTAGGGTTATGCATGTGACTACCCCCCACTCTAACCACCGGAAAAATCGCCATCATTATCCGTGCAAGTTAAATTAAATGTAGCGGTTGGGCATGTGACCGCCCCCACTCTAACCGCCGAGAAAACCAAACATTAAATATTTTGTTTGAACCCCATTTCTAGGCACTCGGTTACATGGAGTGGGGGCTGGCCACCTTTGCCGCCATCACTTTTCAAATGCAACTTCAAATATAATCCATAATCATAATGGTGAAGAACCACTAGCACCGCGAGTGGTCGGGCGCTACGCTCGTGGGTGGGAGGTCTCGCCTTCAAGAACCACTGACTCCAAAAATTTACAATTCCACTTGACCTATGGCCTAGGGCCACGTGGGAGCCTCCGGGAAGGCCACATGGTTCCAATTGATATGCCTAAAAAAACTTTAATATAGGAAAAATATATCTTTTTCAAAAAATTTATATGAAGTCAAATTGGGTGAAAGGTCTAGTTTTGGAGTTTACTGGGATTTTAAAACCTTCATAACTTCTGCATACAACCTCTATTTTACGAATCTTTCACGACGCTAGAATTGCAGCGACGAGACCTTTCTGGTCGCTCAGGTTGCAAACACTTATGAGAAATTTAATTTTTGAGAATTTTTGAGAAATGGACATGATCTCCTAATCAGTGCAACCAGATGAAAGGCATGTACCAAGCTAATAAGGATAGGCTACACAAATTTCATGGAAAAGAAAACAATATTGTTAGAAAATTTGAATTTTTTAGTTTAAGACATTGTGTAAATGTTAATAAGATGTCTGGTGATCTAGTTTGTGGGGCAATGCCAATTCAAGATTAATATGTAAAATATGAATTAGTGTTGAGACACTCTCTTTCAAAATTTATTGATAGACATTGTAACATATCTTTGATATGTGTTTTTTTTTTACTTATAAATGTGTCATTTTTAATGACCATGCGTTTTTTTCAATTATATACCAAGTTTTCTCCCACCATGTAAGTGCAACTTGGTGAATTTCATGTTTTATAAAATTAAAATGTTCAAGACTTCAACAATTTTTTGTTGAAAGTGAATTTTACACATCAATTTGTGCTTGAAACTTGTGTTTTACATAATTTGTGTTTTTGCTCAACATTTGTGTACTAAATTACATTAATCTTTTGAATTATTTTGAATTTATTTTAAATATTAATTTTAAAAATAATTATAAATTCCACTGTAGATATCCACATATATATCATGGAGGATGAAAGGAAAACATCAACAGAATCCCATGCCTCTACGAGAAATGGGGATCATGGATCAATGGATGTTCATGGTATTTATATTAAATGTTCTTGTTTTTAAATGACATTTGAATATATAATCTTATCTCCATACATACATGTATACATGTGGAATTTATTTTTTTATTGAATATATATATATATATAATTTTATCCCCATGTACATACATGTATACATATGAAATTTATTTTTTATCAATTTTGTGAGTTAAATTAGTTTTTAATAAATTTCATTTTCTATTTTTAGGAGTTAGGAGGAAAAGAGTATCTAATCAATCAATGGTGCCTCGCCATGGTTCACGTAATCGTGTTATGGTTCACGCCATTTAATAAACCATATGTACATGTATTTATATGTATGTATGCATTTTTTAATTGATTATAAATTCATATTTTTTTATGAAGCTTCCCTCTCACCGCATGAGGGTGGTGGTGGTACACATTCCCCTCGTGGCCAATTGCATAAGGGTGGTGATATGCATTCCCCCAATGGCCAATGAATGGGTGGTCATGTTGGTTTTCAACTAATTAATGGTCATTATGGTTCTCAATGATCTCAGTGTGGGAATGATGTTTCCCAACCATCTCGAGGTGGCCATCAATCTGAATATTATTTTAATTTAATTATTAATTTGTTAAATGATATATATATATATATATATTTATGGTTAAAAAGAAAATTTGTACAAATTTTTTCACATGTTTTTTTATTTATATAAAATTTTATATATTTATGTAGGGGGTGAAAATGTTGGTTGAAAAATACGTAGGAAAGAACACGTTATTCAAGAAGAAGGTTGTACACCAACCACAGCTTATCCTTCTAACATTTCTGATTTACCTTGGGAAACAAACATCCAACAATGCACATTAAAAAGGTGTCAACATCTCTATTCAAAATTGAAGAAAGATCTTATGTATTTGAAACTCCCTGCTAAGAGTCAAGGAAGCTTAGAAATATTTACTCACTCTTTAAGCACACTTGTAGATGTGTACAAAAATCTTGGGCCAACCACTGATAATTTTGTAGAAGTGATGAGGAAAAGAAAGGAAATAGTGGTGGGTCCCAATACATGGGAGGATGTTAAAAACAGAGTTACAACAAAAATGACGAAGTCTCTATTTAATTTCAAAGAAGGGAAAAAAAGAAAGATGCTAAAGGTGAAATATTTCAAGCACCCTAATATAGATTGTCATTTGTATGATAGGCATCTTGCTGCCTATGGAAGATTACCATGGAACAAAGATGTTCCTATTTATTTTGAAAATTTATTTTACACAGAATTATTTTTGAGAATTAAACACAATTATAGTGACCTTCCCTCTAAATTTTGGGTCCTAATAAAGGTTGATTATGTGATCGTAGGGGTGCTATGCATAATGCTAAACTGCATCGCCCTAAGCCACCATTGGTAAGCCGACCTTTTTTTGTGGAAACTTTGTGGTCAGAGATGGAGATCACTTCTAAAATTAGTTGAGAATCAAGGGATGTCATCATAGAAAATGTTCAGACTCGACTTGGTGAAATTGATGTTTGTCTAAATTGACAAATATAATAAGAGAATGCATGTGCTAATTTTGTGTATCGCACAAATGATGAGATAGACAATAATGTTATATACATTTACTTTTATTTTTCATGTGATATGCATTTTGGACATATTTTACATTCTTGATATAGTTGAACTACATTTACTTTTGTCAAAAATGATTTTAAATTTTGGATAGTTACATTTGGCATGTGATCACATGTTGTGATATAATGTTTTGTTTTTAAAACTCAAGTTGTCATTTTATTTGTTAAATATAAAATGAATCAAGATGGAAATTTCAAATTACAAAACACATGTATATTTTGGACAGTTGAAATACATTTGGCATGTGATCACATGTTGTGATATAATGTTTTGTTTTTAAAAATCAAGTTGTCATTTTATTTGTTAAATATAAAATGAATGTGGATGGAAATTTCAATTCAAAAAACACATTTGTATATACAGGATAATTGAGCTACATTTGGCATGAGATCACATGTTGTGATATAATGTTTCATTTTCAAAACTCAAGTTTTCATTTTATTTATTAAATATAAAATGAATCTAGATGGAAATTTCAAATTACAAACACGTGTATATTTTGGATAGTTGAACTACATTTGGCATGTGATCACATGTTGTGATATGATGTTTTGTTTTTAAAACTCAAGTTGTCATTTTATTTGTGAAATATAAAATGAATCTAGATGGAAATTTCAAATTACAAAACACGTGTTTATTTTGGATAGTTGAACTACATTTGGCATGTGATCACATGTTGTGATATGATGTTTTGTTTTTAAAACTCAAGTTGTCATTTTATTTGTGAAATATAAAATGAATCTAGATGGAAATTTCAAATTACAAAACACGTGTTTATTTTGGATAGTTGAACTACATTTGGCATGCTATCACATGTGATAAAATGTTTGTTTTTAAAACTGAAGTTGCCATTTTATTTGTTAAATATAAAGTGAATGTAGTTGCAAATTTCAAATTACAAAAAAAATGTGTATATTTTGGATATAGTTGAACTACATTTGGCATGTTATCGTAGTTGTGATATAGTGTTTTGTTTTTAAAACTCAAGTTTTCATTTTATTTGTTAAATATAAAATGAATTTAGATGGAAATTTCAAATTACAAAACACATGTGTATATTTTAGATAGTTGAACTACATTTGGCATGTGATTACATGTCGTGATATAATGTTTTATTTTTAAAACTCAAGTTGTCATTTTATTTGTTAAATATAAAATGAATCTAGATGGAAATTTCAAATTACAAAACACATGTATATTACGGATAGTTGAAGTACATTTTTCATGTGATCACATGTTGTGATTTAATATTTTGTTTTTAAAACTCAAATTGTCATTTTATTTGTTAAGTATAAAATGAATCTATATGGAAATTTCAAATTACAAAACAGATGTATATTTTTCACAATTGAAATACATTTGGCACGTGATCACATGTTGTGATGTAATGTTTTGTTTTTAAAATCCAAGTTGTCATTTTATTTGTTAAATATAAAATTAATCTAGATGGAAATTTCAAATTACAAAACACATTTGTATATTTAGGATAGTTGAACTACATTTGGCACGAGATCACAGTTGTGATATAATGTTTTGTTTTTAAAACTCAAGTTGTCATTTTATTTGTTAAATATGAAATGAATCTAGATGGAAATTTCAAATTACAAAACACATGTGTATATTTTGGATAGTTGAAGTACATTTGGCATGTGATCACATGTTCTGATATAAGTTTTTGTTTTTAAAACTCAAGTTGTCATTTTATTTGTTAAATATAAAATGAATCTAGATGGAAATTTCAAATTACAAAACACGTGTATATTTTGGATAGTTAAACTACATTTGACATGTGATCACATGTTGTGATATAATGTTTTGTTTTTAAAACTCAAGTTACCATTTTATTTGTTAAATATAAAATGATTCTGGATGGAAATTTCAAATAACAAAACACATGTGTATATTTTGGATAGTTGAACTACATTTTGCATTTGACCATATGTTGTGATATGATGTTTTGTTTTTAAAACTCAAGTTGTCATTTTATTTGTTAAATATAAAATGAATCTAGATGTAAATTCCAAATTACAAAACACATGTGTATATTTTGGATAGTTTAACTACATTTGGCATGTTATCACATGTTGTGATATAATGTTTTGTTTTTAAAACTAAAGTTTTCATTTTATTTGTTAAATATAAAATGAACGTAGATGGAAATTTCAAATTACAAAACACGTGTATATTTTGTATACTTGAACTAAATTTTGCATGTGATCACACGTTGTGATATAAGTTTTTGTTTTAAAACTCAGGTCATCATTTTATTTGTTAAATATAGAAGGAATGTAGATGGAAATTTCAAATTACAAAACACCTGTATATTTTTTATAGTTTAACTACATTTGGCATGTGATCACATGTTGTTATATAATGCTTTTTTTTTAAAACTCAAGTTGCCATTTTATTTGTTAAATATAAAATGAATCTATATGGAAATTTAAAATTACGTTTAACACATACGTTGGTACATGTTATGCATTTGAACATGTGTGTGAATGTTATATAATTTTAGGATTTCTATTATTTAGGTGATATTTAAGTACATTTTGCATGATCATACATGTCATTTAAAACAATCATAGATGGTTTTACATATTTAATTTCATGAATACATGTTTTTAAAAATGATTGAAGTACATTTGAATATATGTAAAAACTATTGAAGAAAAATAGATATCGATGTATATATATAAAAAAAATCATAAAATTCTAGGTGTTCAAGATGTGAAAACCAACCATAAAATTTTAAAATTTCATTAAAAAATATATCCAATACACAACATTTTGTGTTAATGTATATAGAAAAGCTACTTTCATTTGATATTAAACTGGAAATTACAAAACACGTACCACACATTTCTCATTCAAGAATTAATATTATAATTTTCTTAATCGATACATCTAAAACAGAATCGTGCAACATAAAATTTGCATTATATCAACTATGCTAGATACAGATATATGTACATTTTGAAATAATGACAATATGACAAATTGTACCAGAGAATATATGAAATTTTTTAAGACCAAATAATCTACACGTGTATGTGTACACATTTTTGTGAATTACTCGTGTGCATGTACCAAAATAATGTACATGTGCAAACACTTGTACATATAGCATAAAATATACATATTATAATAATTGAAAAACTTAAGAATGCACAAAAAAAAGGCTAGTTCAATTGTTAGTTGAGCTCTCGAAGTGCTAAAAGACGAATCCAAAGAGAAGAAATTGCTGGGTAGTTCAATAAAATAAATTCTAATGGAATGCCATCAATTATTCGTTCATGATTGGCTTTTGGCATTTTCCATTTCTTGATTTTCAATTTTTTCTTTGATTGAAATTCTATCAACTTTATGGGTGTTACACACACCAAGTGACTATATTGACAAATTATGACATCAAGTTCATAGTCTTGTTAGTAAACAAAATCTCGAATTTGATGAGTTTTTTGGGAGAAATAACCTTTCAATATAATAGAACCTCTTTCATATATAAACTTGTTATCATCATATCTTTCCAATAATTTCATCTTTCATTCAGTGCAACACATCAAAAAATACTTCACATTTCCATCATTAGTAGTAGGTGAAACTACAACAAAAACATCTCCTGCACAACAAAACAAAGTTACATTTAAATTTACATCATAATTAACATGAAAATTTAACTTTAAATTTATTACCTATTTCTAGATCTCTATCATTTGAAATAAATTGAAATTTTACCTTCTCTAACAAGATCAGAAACTCAATCACCTTCGGATGATACTATAGTCTCCTTTGACTGCATTTCTTCAAAGTTTGCAATGGAAATTTTCGCCTTTGTATTTATTTCTGTATGTTTCCAATATTTTACATACATTTTTTTTTCACAAACATCATTTGATTTTGTGTTTTCTATGCAAACATGACAAAAACAAGAATATTTTCTTTTATCCAATGCAAACTCATTTTTGTATAGCTTTGTTTTAATTGAATGCAATTTTAGATTCCATTTTATCGTTTCAACGTTATCTTTAATTGATCTATCCACATCTTGGACCCCAATATGCCAAAAAAACCTATATGGAAAAATTCAAACAAGAATATAAATATGTTATTCAAAATACCATCAAAGATAATCATTGTGATAGTCTCATGGCTTAGTGCAGCAATGCACCATTGAACAACATGTTCAGCTGAGACAAGTCGGTTTGCAGAGTGGTCCATTTGATATGTTCAAAGTTCTCATTTTATACATGCCCATGCACCATAATGTTCTCCTTTTCCATGACCAGTCTCAAAGAAATTACAACAATGTTTAATGTCAGTTTTCATATGAAGACAGCAAAACAAAAAGAATGATCGTGAAGATTTGAATTTACCTGCGCATCCATTTGACCATATCCAATGTTCATTGAATTTTATTTCACTAATTTTCAAGGAGTCATAAATCTTTTCAAAAAAATGTTGTAAAAAATATGTATCATGTGAACTATCGTCACTGATATAAAAGTTATATTTTTTAATAACATGTTGATTTTCACTGTTGGTTTCTATGTTATCAAATTTTTTTTTCAGAATGTCTATATAGAAAATGGAAAAGCATGGATACTTGGTTAGAATGATATTATTCACTCTATATTTCTTTTTGTGGAACAAATGTGTAGTTCTCTGCAAAACAACTATTGACAAAATGGTCTCTGGTGGAAAAAATTCATGGTTCTTTTTGAATTTCAAGTCCTGCCATCGAGCTTTATGGGAATGCTTGGTGTATTTATAAATTTCTGCCTCAAACTTTCTCAAAAAATATATCACAAAAATTTCTTCTTCTTATCAATCAATTCTTTTAGCAGTTGTAGTTCTACTTGAACCAATCAATGTATGAATATATTCATATCTCTTCCATTTAACTTTTATGTTGGAAAATTATTGACGATTTATATTAGTAGGATATTTGTTTTGAAATTTAGTCAAATTTCCACAATAATCACATTTTCTACCACTGACACATTTATTTTGGTAAAATAATTCATGGCTTTCTCTTCCACATTGAATTTGAGATATGAAATCATGGATAGTAGAAGGAGGAGGTGAATATTTGCAAATTTTTTTACCAAAATTAAGGAATGTGTCATAATATAACTAAAATTCCATATGATAACCACAAAAATAAGTGTTGCGTACAGTGATAGGTTTAACATACCATGCTTTTCTTGCACAAAACCACTGATTGAGACACTAATTTCATGATTCTATTCTATGAACTTGATGAAAAACTCTATCTGAGTGGTGTCCATGAAATGTTTTGCATGTTCTTCATACTGATTTCGTGTTATTCTTCTTCGTATCACATCCCTTTCTTTTAGTGAAACACATGAATTTTTCATCCAATATTCATATATTATTTTTTTAACATCTTATCCAAGTCTATCTTTGTATGGTTTCCTACATATAACTATCCAACAAGAAAATTCATAATTTACATCTATTTGTAATTGAAATTTTCAATGTTTGTGCAAAGTTTTCCATGAGGTTCCTAGTGCTTGTCCCATAGATTTTACCAAGCGATTCACTTTAGTACTTGATGAAATCACTGCCATTCATATTGATCTATGTGCATGTAGAGAAATTTTCTTTCTAGATCTTCCATTTGACTTTAGAGCACTATTTATATTTTGTATGACATTTTCCTTCAATTTTTTTATCTTTTGTTGATTTTCGAATACCCAATAAAGAGGTAGCTTCTTTTAATTTATTTGATGTTAAGATACTTTTCAAAATTTTCGCTTGAACTGTGAGAGTTTCATCTTTGAATAATGAATCAATAATGTGCTTAATACGATATCGTATAACATGGTCAATTTTTTTATCTCCATATGTGCGAGTGTCAACATTTTCTAACATCTCATCATCGATATTGATTTCATCTGTACATATTAGAATTAAATGTACATAATGAGTTTAAATATTCAATAAATAATTAAATTAATAAATATGTATAATTTCAATAATACACATTCAACATATATATACATACTTGGTGATTCAATTTCTTCACTTGAATTTCTTTCAACATTTTCAACATCTTCAATCATTGGTTCAATATCTCTTTCATTTTATATTTCAAAATTTTCTCTCATCATCAATTTTTTGAGGAATATCTCTCTCTGTTTACATTGCAAAATATTTTTCAAATTAGTTCATCAAATAAAAATTAAGTTTCACAATACACTAGTAAAATTTTGAATATCAAATTTATAATATTTACATTTACATACCTTAACTTCTAGTTGAGGTTGATTTTCCATTTCAATATTTGAGTGTTATTCTCTATTTTTTGTGGTATTCCCTCCCATGTTCTCTATGTTCCTTAGGGTCTCTTGTTCGACCATATTTTCTCTTGCAATTCCTTCGATTTCCCTTGATAATTTAGTATGAATCTCAAAACATTTCCTTCAAAATCATGTATAAAGAACTCACTACATCAAAATTTAGACAAAAACTCAATTAAAAAAAGCATCACAAAAGATTTAATTTCAAAAAAACTCATTTTAAATTTTTTTCACAAAAGACATACTTCAACCCAAATTTTAAATTTTGTTCAAAAAAGACATACTTCAACCCAAACACTTACTTAAAAAATTCTTCCAAAAATATGTCTTTTAAAAATGAAATGAAGCTCAAAATATTTCGTTCCAAGTCTTGAAAAAAAATTTCATTTAAAAAATTAGACAAAAAATCACTTTAGAAAATCATTATAAAATATTTTGTTCAACCCAAAACACTAACTCTGAAAAAACGTCACTTTACAAAATACCTCCAAAAAGTGTCCATTGAAAATTAAGCCCAACCTCTTATAATATGTCACTTAAAAAAATACCTCCAAAAAATATCCTTTGAAAATTGAGCCCATAAAACCTCTAAAAGAATGTTACTTAAAAAAATACCTCTGAAAATTTTCCCTTGAATATTAAGCCCAAAAATAATCCTTTGAAAATTAAGCCCAAAAATAATCCTTTGAAAATTAAGCCCAAAAAAAATCCTTTGCAAAATTAGCCCAAATGAAGAAATGTGCAAAAATATGTGAAAATAATGATTCTGTTTTCGACTATTTATATAGCTATGAAATGTTTTTTTTGGGGCTTCATTGACTTTTCCGACCGATGTAATTTGTGAGCAAAATTTTGGTTGAACTTCTGTAAAAAGTTCAGCCGAAATGGTTTGTCATTAGAATTAATGGGTCGGAGTGGGAAAAAAAACAATTCAGCCAAACTATTTTAAAAGTTTGGCTGAACTAACATGTCTACAATTGCGCAATAGCTCGACACTGAAAACATTGCTTCAGCTTTGGAATGATTAAACTCCATCAAAATTTATGAATTAACTATTGGAACCAAGAAAAGAATTTGCATAATTCAATCTTCTTTCAGGAAATATAACTTTTATGGAATTCCATTAATATTTACTAATTTTAATTAATTTTGTAAAAAAATGGGTGCAAACAATTTCTGAAGGTCATTATGATTCAATGAAATAAAAATTGTGTATCTTCCAAAATACACTGTAAAAAAAAATGAAAAATATTTGGTGTATTACATTGGTCCGTCGTCTATAATGGGTTGTTTTTAAATTTTTATTTTATAACTAATATGTTGAGAAAATTGCACGAGTCGAAACATATTCAAAATATGCAGTTTTTTCATATTGGATCAGATCAAAAAATTCTAGCAATTATGATATGCATCAATTAGTTCCGTAAATATAATGATACCAAACTAGACTTTGTCTAGATTGTTGTAACACATTTTTTGTTCTCAAAAACACAAATTTTTCAAAGAATAGACTAACACATTTGAACGTGACTTTTTATGAATCCTTTGATTGTTAAAGAACACACTCCAGGAAATGTTAAGTTGACATATCAAAGGTCAATAAACAAATTCCAAAAAATAAGTAATAAAAAGCTAATAAAATATCTGAAAACTTTTATTTTTATCATAAAATGAAATTCTAAACAAAAAAATTGTTTTGGCTTGCAGAAAGTTAAAGAACAGAAAAAAATGATATTTTTTTCTCAAAAAAGGGCAAAAAGTGTAACCCAACTTCATATTTTCACCCACATACAAAAATCATGCCTACTTATCTTGCATTAAATAAATGCATAAATATATAAATCATGTGTTTTTTTTATACATATTTCACATACTTTAAATACATATAATTATAAAAGAATGTTTTCTTATCCCCATCCCACATGCATTAAGTAAAATGCACAAAGATTATCAAGCATGTCTATGCATATGTGTTAATTAAATGCATAGAATCTCCCCTATCCATCCTTCTTCCGAATACAATACCACCTTAACTATATAATAATCACCTGCAATTAGCATGTGCATGCAATTGTAAAGCCATGACTTTTATCCGCATCTCTAATGCAACCATGTTTATATTAGCTTGCATGTGAATAAATAGTGATTGTACATGGTGTATATGACATATTTTCGGCGATAGGCGTCCCCCCTATTTGAATTTTCCACTTTAATCATTTGATTAATTAATCCTTTTGATCGGATGGCTTAAATTTAAATATGTCAATATACTCTTCTCATCGCCACTCCTTCAATGAATCCAATTGAAAATGATAACCTTCTTGCATATCTAAATCACAAGTTTAAACTATAATTAAATTAATTTTTTACAAAACATGATTAAATTTACTATGACTATTATTTATAACCATTTATCATAATTAGTAAAAAATGAATTAAAAAAAATGAAACTATTCATATTCTCAAACATATGGCATTCAACCATTTTGCAAGTGTGTTGGACACTCCATTACTCCAATGGCTTCCTATGCATTACAAATTCTGTTGGCCACTCATGACCTAGGTGGCTGACTATGAATTAAGAATTCCCTCGCTCTAGGTGGTTGCCTATGCATTAATAATTCCCTTGCTTCATTACCTAGGTGGCTTCCTATGCATTACTAATTCCCTCACAATTTCATGGTTAGGTGGTTTCATTTCTGCTTATTATATTTTAGTGGTTGCATAGGAAATATCATGGATTACTAAATTATGGTTCATGTTCAAATGTGTTGAACCCTAACTCTTTGTATTTCTAAAAACTATTTAAGGTAAATTAGTGAATTATAATTGTATATTACAAAATCATGTGTTTTATAATTTTTCTTAAAACCATGTAATGTTAATTGTTTTTATCACATTGTAACATATCGAGAAGTGGATTGTAATGGTTGCTTTGACTGATCTGTTTATTTTTCTTTAACTTTTTATTTTTCCAATTTTGGTGTTTCTTTATTTCATACACATTGTGGTTTTGTATTTTCTGGAAATGTAACAACTTATTTAATATCTCCTTCTCGTAAGGAAACAAATTTTTACATAAAAATTCGGTTTTTATTGAAACTCTAACACTCGCTAAATTGGCACATTGAATGAGTTGGCTTTAAATGGGTTTACATTATGGTAATTTTATTGATTATTAATGTTTACATTATTTTAATTTTATCGATTAGTAATTTATTATTAATGTCATGTACATTACGGAGCTATATGAACTTATTGCTGATATGAGTCTCTAACAACTGCTCTTATTTTAAAGATTCTATTTACAAAGAGAATTTATGCATTTACGTATTTCAAATTATTTTCCCAACTAATAATTATTGGTCATTGCATCATGAGGTTCTGTGATATTTGTTCATGGGTTAATAACGATCACCTTAGGATTTTATTTTAGATCCTATAGATGAGAGCTAATGTGATTGATCTCCATCATTTAAATTTTTTATTTTTAAAATCTCCATTTTAAAATTATTTATGATATTAATATATTTTTTTATTTTCAATAAGTTCAATATTTTTTAAAACCATAATTAGTAAGTTGAAAAATTGTATATTCATCATTTGTTTGATGAGGATGGTCCCATTTTCCATGTTATCTAATTATTTTTTAAGAATATATTGGCATCTAAAACATCTTGAAAAATTTCAGTATTGAAATTCAATTTATTATTGAAATCAATTACAACTAAGATTAAAAATGACAATATTCCCATGTGGGTTTGGTTCGATGGTGAAGAGTGTGTTGTTAAGGCACTTGTGATGAAAAGGTCACTAGTTCCAATCCCCCCATGGGCAAAAAATCTAGCCATGATAAGGGTTGGTGGGGTCGAGGCTGGGTGTGATCCCTGGGTGATTTTGATGGCTTAGATTCCCCTCGATCACGTTTTCTTAGACCATAGGTTTGGCATGAAGTCATATCCGGACCCACACTACCAAAGAAAAAAAAAATTAATGACAATGTAGTAATGAATTTCTTCCATGCATTTATGAGAATCAAATATCATTTTTCTACCATACATTTTATTTATATACTTATAGCTTTGTAATTTTATTAATTATTGATATAAAATATTATGAAAATCACACTTCAATATTTCATGTTAATATTGAGAGCTAATTATATAACATAATATTACAAAATTAATATAATTGTTAAAATAGCATTAACTAAAATAATTTTATTAATCATATTAAATTAATTATATAAACATATTTAATAATAAGAAAAAAATATAATTATGAAAATTAATAGTTTAATTTAATAACATAATAGTAAATATTTAAAATCCTCTCGAATGCGGGTGAATGAATTAAGTAGGAAGGTGGCAGGCCCAAGGTGTGACACTTGGCTGAGCCACTTCGCCACACAGAGGGCCCGTCCTGCTACATTTAACACCCACAGCTGTTTGCATAAAAAAAATCTTAACTCCTACCTTTGGTCATAACTCCTGCCCTACAATCCATCCTGCAATTACTTTAATGGGGTCGTGCCCTCTGTCTTTGTCATTCTCTGTCATTCTCTTTCACCTCAGTTTTTAGCCCCACAAAGACGTTGTTCGACCTCCACCTCTTGCTCGCCTCGAAGCCCATCAGTTTTGGCTGCCATCTGCCCAACCACTGCGCTCACTCGTCTCCCTCACCTCAACCTTCCAACCTCTCTCTCTTTCCCTCTAGCTCCATCATGCCAAGAAGACATTGTATGCACTGCAAACAGAGGAGAGGAAGAGGTGAACGCTCTCGACTTCCTTTCTCCATTCATGATGAGTATCGCCCCCCACCTCCGATAGAAAATGCTGCTCTTTTTCACTTTGATGGTCTCCACCAAGAGTCACCACTACCATTACAGTCACATTTCAGGAGGAGAAACCCAGCCCCATGGGCTCGGGCCCCAGAAAACGCTTACGAAAATATACAATCTCCTTGGCACCTCCAAAATATTCTTGGAAGTCCGTTGCCCTGTTAGTAGAGTCTGGTTCACCATCCTCAAGCAGTGAGGGTAGTGGTAGCGGGAGCCCTAAGCACTCGGCGGGGGAACATAGAAAAGGAAGAAGTCTAGTGCACACTGAAACAACTCCTAAGACTCTTCCAAGGATTACAGATGTCTCATAGTGGAGGGGCCTCTTCCTAAGCAGTAAGACACCTAACATGACTCAGAGACACCGCAAGGACATGTTTCCTTGTCCAGTTTTGGTCAATTTATATGTTTTGTTGCATTTTCTAGGCAAGTTGTCCATTATGAAGTTTTTGTCAAACTCTTGGAAATCACTGGACAAAGCTGGTTTCCACTGTGGGCAACATTTTCTGGATCGGTTCCCCCATCGTGGGAGGTAAATTTTTTTATTTTTTTATTAGGATTCCCTCTGGAATTGGCTAGTACAACAATTCTAGAGGTCTATCCCGACATGTACTTTATGCTTAATATTAATAGATTAGTCCAACTTTGAAAAAAATATAGTAAATATTTAAAATGAAAAACAAATTTTATTTAGTATAAATATTAAATAACAATGATAGCGTGAGCTTATATAATTTTAGATTATTAAATATTAACCCAAAAAAAAAATTTAATATTTCATTATTAAATATCAAGTTAATAAATGAGATAACTTTTTTTATAATTTTAGCGTTTTATAAATTTAATTTATTTAGGTTTTATGATATTAAGTTTTTGTAATATTAAGTTTTTATTAATTTACCATTTGAATTTTTTATAATATAATGTTTTATAATTTTATTTTCCATAATAATTAAATTGAAAAACTAAATTGGAAATACATACTCATCATTTTTTCCATCAAGATTGCTTCATTCTCCAACCTTTCTAATTAATTTCTAAGAATATAAGGACATAAAAAAATATGAAAAATTCTTAGTATTGAAAGTCAATTTATGAGTAAAATCAATTACAATTAAGATTGAAAATGGTTGCTAATAATATTTCTCTTCAACCTAGCTTATGAGAATCAAATATCATTTCTCTACGTTAATTTTTTTTATATTTTTACAATATTGTAATTTTATTGATTATCGATGTAAAAAATAATTAAAATTATAGAAAATGGTTAAGATTTCACAATTTACTATTTCATATGAATATTGATAGCTAATTATATAACACGATGTTATATAATTAATATTATTATTAAATTAATTATATAAATATATTTAATAATAAAAAAATAAGTATTAATATTGATAGCTTAATTTAATATTTTACTATTCTACATTTAAAAATAAAGAGAAACCATATTAAATATTTATATTAAATATCAAGTTTTAATAGCATGAGTTGGTAAATGTGATAGCTTTTGTTTTTATAAGTTTAGTGTGGTTAAAATTAATTTATTTAGGTTTTATGATATTATGTTTTTATAATATTTGGTTTTTATTAATTTAATTTTTAAATTTTTATAATATGAAGTTTTAATAATTTTATTTGGTTTTTATAGCATTTTAATAATTATTATAAAAAAATAAAATTTATAAAAAATATTATTATCTTAAAAAATAAGTTTATAATAAATATCACCATATATTTTGTTTATAAATTTCTATGGTTTATTTATATTTTTAAATTACTTTATAAATAATTATTATTTATAATGAGTTTTGTACAAGTTTATAATATGTATTATGATAAAGAAAATTCTATGTAAAAAAAAACCACAAATAAAAATATTATTAATAACAACAATAACATTCAAATTAACATTAAAAAAGTATTATTAATAACATCATTAATAAAATATTAATAATGTTTTAAAAAAATATTAATAACATTATTGATCATAATAATTTTAAAAAATGATTAACATATAATATTATTAACTTAATAACATTAAAATTGAAATTATTAATAAATTTTAAATTATATCATGAATAGTAATATAAATATTAATTTATTTTTTTAAAATATATTTACTTTGCTTTTTTTAATAAACAATTGATATACAAAACTCAATATATGTGTAATGTAGCTCATTTCATACTCACATGTTAAATGCTTTTTGTAACAATGTATTTTCAATCTTATTTAATCATTAATTCTTATACAAATTATTAATATTTATTTTTTTAAATTTACTTTTATTATAAAATTAATAATAATAATTTTGTGTTGTTAAATTTAAATATTTAATTAATACAGAGTTGAATACAAACACCATATTTTTTCCTTTCAATAAATTAAATTTAAATGCATAATATATATATTAGAAAAAACGGAAATATTTAATGTCTAAAATATTAAATATCACGTTATTAAATGTTTCATACCTAATAGCTTCATAGAATAATATTTAATATTAACCAAAAAAAATATTTGGTATCTAAAATATTAAATATCACGTTCATAAACGTTATTGCGTGAGCTTTCATAATTCTAAGTTATAAATATTAAAATAAATATTTAATATCGGTCGTAAACCTTTCATAATTCTAAGTTATAAATATTAAAAAAATATTTAAAATATTAAATATCAAGTTGATAAATGTGATAAGTTTTTGTTTTGGAAGGTTTTATATTTTATGGTTTTATAAGATATTAGGTTTTTATGAATTCAAATTTTTAGGATTTTATAATTTCATTTTGGTTTTTATAATTATAAGTTTAATCATTATTACATAAATACAGTTTACAATCAATTTTATGATAAATAAGTCCATAATAAATATTAAGATAATCTTTATACGTTTATAAATGGTTTATTTTATATTTTTACATTAGTTTACAATAAAAATATTTATTATAAAGAAATAGTATTTCTTAAAAAAAACATAAATAAAATTTATCAATAATAATAATAATATTCAAATGCATATTAAAAACAATATTATTAACAATATTATTAATAACAAAATTATTAATAACATCATTAATACAATATTAATGATTTTTAAGAAAACAATGTTAATAAAATTATTAATCTTAATATTTTTTCATAATTATTAACATTTAAAGTTATTAGCATAATAATATTCAAATTATTAATAATTAGTGTTTAATATTTTGTTTTATAATATTGGGTTTATGCTTTATAATATTAAGGTTTACAATCATAGAGCTTATAATATTAATCCTAGGGCTTATAATATTTGCAATGATAGGGCTTTATAATATTAAGGTTTATAATCCTTTGAGCTTTTGATACTAGTAATATTAGGGTTTATAGTCACTTCAGTTTATAATACAAATCATACTATTTATTATTAATCCCTTAGGTTTATTATTATTTGACATTATAATATTAGTCTTCTCAGTTTATTAATCTCTTGTTTTTTATTAATAACTAATATCTATAATAATATATTAGGGTTTATAATATTGATATCAGAATTGATATGTTAATCCTACGGTTTATAATATTTATGTTAGTTTTATATTTTTGCAATTTAATATTAATACTAAGGTTTTTAATATTAGTCGTAGTGTTTAGTATTAATCACTTATGTTTATATTATTAATTCTCTCCTTGGTATATGAATCTATTGGATTTTTAATATTAATTCATTGGGTTTATAACATTAGTTTCCTCATACATTAAATTGTAATTTATCAATGTCACAATCTAACATTGAATAAATTAGGGTTGAATAATATGGTTTATAATATTGGGTTTAGTGTTTATTCTCTTTTATTATATTGGGCTTAGTGTTTATAATTTTGGCACAACCACATTTACCAATGATAAATCATGATAAACGATGTTTAACCATGCTTATTTTAGGGTTTATACTACTTATCTTAGGGTTTATATACCTTTCCTTTATAATATTTACTCCTTGGGTTTAATATTATTCCCTTGGGTTTATAATTCCTTAGGTTTTAATATATTAATATTCTTGAGGCTTATACTCTTAATGTCTTGATGTATTAATATTAATGTATTAATGTTTAAAATTTAATAATGGTTTATAATGTATTAATATTAATGTATTGATAATAATGGATTATATTAATGTGTTAATGGTTTTTATTGTATTAAAATTCTTTATGTTTATAGTATTAATGTCAGGGCTTAATGGTTGACGAAGGTCCATCATCCCTTTGCGCAAAATATTGTATCAAAATGAAAATCAACCATGGCTAGACATCAAGTGACCTGTTTATTAGAGAGTGCATAATATTTTTTTTGATGTTTATATAAGTTTAGTTTATATTGTTAAATAGGGTTTAACATTGTTCTCTCGGCTTAAATTTTTTCCTGTGCATTTATAATCCATTTGATTTCATGTATTAATATTTATTTTGGTGTTTATGTACCTTTCATTTATAATATTTATCCCTTGGGTTTAATATTATTCCCTTGGGTTTATAGTCCCTTGGGATTTTAGTATTAATCATTTTTATTTAAATTATTCACTTGTTTTTATAATGTCAATCCCTTGGGTTTAGTAGTCTAAGGGTTATGTTTAATAAGGTATAATATTATTCATATGGTTTATAATATTAATCCTTGGGTCTAATATAAATCCCCTTGGTTTATAATCATGGTCACTCACGGTCCAATGTCACACTGTTACAAAGATTTTTGCAATATGAAAACTAACTGTGGTACAACGTTGCATTGTGAAGAAGATTGTCTCCATATAAACATCAAACATGGTGAAACATAGATGTCACACTATGAAAAAAAATTGTCTCAATATGAAAATCAACCAAGCTCCAACGATGGATTCTGATGAAAATTGTCTCAATACAATTTATTCTTCATAGGATTTATAATATTAATCCTACAGTTTAATTCAAATCCCTCGTGTTTATAATCATGGTCAACTATGGTGAGCCATGTTCCAATATCACAGTATGAAAAATATTGTCTCAATATCAAAATCAAGCATTGTGAACCATGGCCAACCATGGTCTAATGTCACATTGTAACAAATGTTTTTATAACATTAGATTTTAATAAATATTATTGTTTTTGTTTTTTTATACCATTAAGTTTTAATAATTATTATAAAAATTAGAATTTATAATAAATATTATTATAATATAAATAAGTTTGTAGTAAATATAACCATATAATTTATATTTTTATAAATGGTATATTTTAGATTTTTAAATTAGTTTACAAATAATTTTTAAACTAGTTTATTTATAATTTATATTAATTTTTGTAAGATTTATAATATTTATTATCGTAAAGAAATATTGTATCTCAAAAAACATAAATACAAAATATTATTAATAATAAAAATAAAATTCAATTAACATTAGAAAGAGTACTATTAACTATATTATTAATAACATCATTAATGTTTAAAACAAGTATTAATAACAATATAAATCCTAATAATTTTTAAAAATGTTAATAACTAACATTAAAATTAAAATTATTGATAAAATTTAAATTATAGCATGAAGAGTAATATTAATATTAATGTGTTTATTAAAAACAAAATCTATTTACTTTACATTTTTTTGGACTGAATAATTAATATACAAAACTCAATCTATTAGTAACCTAGTTTAGACATGTTAAATGCCATTGGTAATAAATGTATTTTCAATCTTATTTAATCATATTAATTCTTATTCAAACTATTAATATTTACATTTTTAAATTACTTCGATAATAAAATTAATAATAACAATTTTATGTTATTAAATTTTAATAGTTAATTAATAAAAAATTAAATACAAACATCATATTTTTCCCTTCAATAAATTCAATTTGAATTCTTCATACCTCATAGCTTCATAGCACAATATTTAATATTGAAAAAAACAAAAATATTTAATTGTGCTGAGAGGTGGATTCTACAACCCAGTATGATCCGATGTGTAAGTATGTCGAAAGCCAAAAAAAATGTCGGCTTGAAGAATAACTTACATAAACATATAAATGACCAATTAAAAATTCATTAAAAATAAATTTAAAATTAAAATATGAAGAGTTTTACCAACACTCAAAAAAGAGATATGGTAAATAAATAAAATATGGTAAATAAGTAAAAAATAAATAAACCATAGGTATGGTAAATAAATAAAACCTCTTTTTATATTAATCAAGGGATAGTAAATAAATACAAATATAAATAAACTAGAGGTATGGTAAATAAATAAAACTGATTTTTATATTTACCCAATAAACCACTTTATATTTACAAAAACTCAAAAAGAGGTTTTATTTAGGTGAAGCCTATGGGACAGATTATCATTAATACCATGGGCCAAATGACATATGTATAAAAGAGGTATGCTAAATAAATAAATATAAAAGAGGTATAAAGAGGTAAGGTAAATAAATAAAAATGATCAAATACGATTAGAAATCAACATCTAATTATATATGAAGTATAATGGTCAAATACCATGGACCAAATTATTATTAATACCATGCCAAAAAAAACATTACTAACCCTAACATTAATATTATTAAATTTAATATGTTTAGATTAAGACAATATTAAATTTATTATATTTTAATATATATTAATATATCATGATATATGATAGAGGTGGAGAAATGGGGGGACTCACAAGGGAGATATGGAGATAAATTGAAGGAGAGAGGAGAAGAGGAATGAAGAGAGAGAGAGGGAGAAGAGTGAGAGAGTTAGAGAAGTGTAAGAGAGGGAGAGGGAGACATAAAGATGGAGGTGGGAGAGAGATAAGGAGAGAGGGAGGGAGAAGAAGAGAGGATTGGAGGGTAGAGAGTGAGAGAGAGAGAAATAAGGGGGAAGGGAGAGGGAGGCATGATAGAAAGGAAGAGAGAGAAAGGATGAGAGGAGGAGGAGAGAAGGAGAGATAGAGAGATAGAGTTGGAGGTGGAGCGAGGAAAGGAAGAAGAAATACATAGAGAGTGAGTGACAAGGGAGAGATGGAGAGAGAGTGTGTATCCTTATGGGTGAGATAAATATACATAGGAGTGAAGGATACAAGGGTGGAGAGAAGGAGAAAGGGGGAGTGATGGAGACAAGGGGGGAGATAAGGATAAAGGGAGAGAAACAGTAAGATAGTTGGAGAGTGAGATAGAGTGATGGGGGAAGAGAGAGGATTGGAGGACAGAGAGAGAGAGAAATAAAGAGAGCTATGGGGTCAAATAGGAGGAGGCGAGAGAGAATTGATGAGAGAGAGGAAGAGAGTGATGGGGGAAGAGAGGATTGTAGGAGAGAGAGAAAGAGAGAGAGAGATGGGGGAAGAGAAAGGGAGGTAGGAGATAAAGGGAGAAAGAGGAAGGAAAAGAGAGGGGACTTGAAAGAGAGGAGGAGAGAGGGAGGGATAGAAATATGGATTTGGAGGGGGAGAGAGGGAGGGAATGAGAGATGGAGAGAGAGAGAGAGATGGGGGAAGAGAAAGGGAGGTAGGAGAGAAAGGGAGAGAGAGGAAGGAAAAGAGAGGGGACTTGAAAGAGAAGAGGAGAGAGGGAGGGATAGAAATATGGATTTGGAGGGGGAGAGAGGGAGGGATTGAGAGATGGAGCTAGATGAGGTGAGAGGGAGGGAATAAGAAATACATAAAGAGTGTGTAGTGGAGAGAGAGGGGGAGTTACAAGGGAGAGATGAATAGGGAGTGTGTATGTTTTGGGGTGAGATAAAGAGACAAATAAGGAGATATGGAGAGAAGGGGGGAGAGATGGAGAGAGAGAGGCATATGGTAACAAAGTTGGAAGGTGAAGATAGAGAGAGAGAGGAAGCGGAGAGAAAGGAATAGAGAGAGTGAAGAGAGGTAGGGAAAGAGATATGAAGATGGAGAGAGAGAGAGAGGGAGGTAAGAATAAATACATAGAGGGTGAAACGTGAAGAGAGAGAGAGAGGGAGTGATAAAGAAGATGGAGAGAGAAGGAGAAAGGGTAGCAGGAAGGAAGAGAGATAGAAGCGAGAGAGAGGGAAGGAAGGGGAAAAGAGAGAGAGAGAGAGGGGGAGAGAGAGGAGGAGGAGGAAGTGATAGATAGATAGATAGATTGGAGAAAGATATTTTATGTTTTGGAATTCATATAGAGAGATAGAGTGAGATATAGATATATATTTAAGGTGAAGAGAAAAAAATATAGATGGAGAGGAGGGAGGGACAAGGAAATTGATAGATATGGAGTGAGAGAGAGCGTGTGTTTGGTGGGGTGAGATAAAGAGAAAAATAAGGAGAGATGGAGGGATATATATATATATATATATATATATATATATATGGGGGAGAGAGGGAAGAATATTTATTGTAGTAGATGCATGGATTTCAGTGTAGATGGTGATTTCTAATCCTATTTGATTTCTTGCACTAGATGAATTGATTTCAATGTAGATTATTTTTAATCCTATTTTATTGTTTGCACTGAACGCATTGAATTGAGTGTAGATGGTGATTTCTAATCCTATTTGATTGCTTTCACTAGTTGCCTTGATTTCAGTGTAGATGGTGATTTCTAATCTTATTTGATTGCTTGCACTAGATGCATTGATTTCAATATAGATGTTAATTTCTAATTATATTTGATTTCTTGCACTAAATGCATTGATTTAAATGTAGATGATTTATAATCCTATTTGATTTCTTGCACTAAATGCATTTATTTCAATGTAGATGGTGATTTCTAATCCTATTTGATTGCTTGCATTAGATGCATTGATTTCAGTGTAGATGTTGGTTTTAAATCCTATTTTCCTACTTGCACTAGACTCATTTATTTGAGTGTAGATGTTGATTTCTAATCATATTTGATTACTTGCATTAGATGCATTTATTTTAGTGTAGATGTTGTTTTCTGTTTTTATTTTATTTCTTACATTAGTTGCATTGATTTCAGTGTATATGTTGATTTCTAATTTGATGTAATTCGATGTATGATGGTACATTAACAATGTACATTGATTTTTGTGTTATAGTAATTCAACTTATTAATATTGGAGAGCAAAAGAGACAATGTATGATGTTTACTACAGTAGCTCAAGCTAAATATTTAAATGGTTTACGATTCCAAATATCCTTTTCAAATAATCAATATGAAAATATGAAAAAACTAACATGGGTGAAAATAAGAATAGTAGAAGAAAATAGTTTGAAATCGATCACAATGAAGACTATTCGTAATTGTTTCTATCATTTCAATATTATCACATTGTCACTTTGCATTCAAAATTTTATTTCATCATTAAAGTTATTTTACAATATTTATCATCTCGACAAATTGAGGTAACTAATCAAATTTAAAATTAAAATGACTCAATAAATCTGAGACATATTTAACATATTTAAAATGGTTAAGTTAATATTAGATGTATTTTCATATTATTGATAAAATTAAGCATATGTTCCTCATATTATCGATAGATTTTCCTTGGTTGCACACAACTGAAACCAACCTAGATCCATCTTAATGGATCTATCAAGCGCCGAGAAGGATCAAATCTCTCGAGGTGAAAACCTTTCCTCAAGTTTTGCACTCAAAAAAGAGGTTTTCACCTCGAGAGATTTGATCCCTCTCGGCGCTTGATAGATCCGGAGTTAAGATGGATCTAGGCTGGTATTTAAAATATTAAATATCATGTTTATAAATGTTATTGATGAGCTTTCATAATTGTAGGTTATTAAATAGGAAAAAAATAAATATTTAAATTATTAAGTATCACGTGCATAAATGTCATAATTTTTTTTTTTAATTTTAATTTTTAAGTTTTTATAACTTCATTTTGGTTTTTATATCTTTAAGTCTTAATAATTATTACATAAATAAAGTTTATAATAAATTTTATGATAAATAAGTTCATAATAAATATTAAGATAATACTTATATGTTTATAAGTTGTTTATTTTATATTTTTAAATTACTTTATAATATATTTTTTTTATCACAAAGAAATAGTATTTCTTAAGAAAATATAAATAAAATTTATTATTAATAATAACAATAATATTCAATTTTAAATTAAAAACAACATTGTTATTAATATTATTAATAACAAAATTATTAATAACTTCATCAATACAATATTAATGATTTTTAAGAAAACAATGTTAATAAAATTATTAATCATAATATTTTTTCATAATTATTAACATTTAAAGTTATTAAGATAATAACATTCAAATTATTAATAATTAGGGTTTAATATTTTGTTTTATAATATTGGGTTTATTCTTTATAATATTAAGGTCTATAATCATAGGAATTATAATATTAATTCAAAGACTTTCCCTTTGGCTTTTAGTACTATTAATATTAGGGCTTATAGTCTCTTCAGTTTATAATATAAATCATAGGATTTATTATTATTCCCTTGGGTTTATTATTACTTGGGTTTATAATATTCATCCTTAGAGTTTATTAATCTCTTGTATTTATATTAATAACTAATATATATTATAACATATTATGATTTATAATATTTATCTTGGGGTTTATATACCTTGGGTTTATAATATATTAATATTCTTGAGGTTTATGCTATTAATGTCTTGATGTATTAATGTTATGTGTTAATATTTTTTAATGTCTTAAAATTATCATGTTTATAGTATTAATGTTAGGACTTAATGGTTGCTGATGATCCATCACCCCTTTGAGAAAAAAATGTATCAAAATTAAAATCAACCATGGTGAGACATCAACCGTCATGTTTATTAGACGGTGCATAATATTTTTGGTGGGGTTCATATACGTTCAATTTATATTATTCAATATGTTTTAACATTGTTTCATCGGGTTAAATATGTTCTTATGCATTTGTAATCCATTCGATTTCATGTATTAATATTTATCTTGGGGTTTATGTTCCTTGGGTTTATAATATGTATCCTTTGAGTTTAATATTCTTCCCTTAAGTTTATAATCCCTTGGGTTTTTTGTATAAATCATTTTGGTTTAAATGATTCACTTGGTTTTATAATGTAAATTGCTTGGGTTTATTAGTCTAACGGTTCTTATTCGCATGGTATAATATTATTCATAGTGTTTATAATATTCATCCTTGTGTCTAATATAAATCACTTTGGTTTATAATCATGGTCAATGATCATCCAATGTCACATTGTTACAAATCTTTTCTCAATATGAAAATCAACCATGGTCCAACATTACATTGTGACAAATATTGTCTCCATATAAACATCAATAATGGTGAACCATGGACGTCACACTATGACAAAGCTTGTCTCAATATGAAAATCAACCATGGTCAACCATGGTCCAACATTGGATTCTGAAAAGGATTGTCTTAATTCGAAATATTTTTCATAGGGTTTATAATATTAATCCTACTTTTTAATATAAATCCCTTGGTTTATATTCATGGTCAACTATGGTCAACCATGTTTCAATGTCACATTGTGACAAAGATTGTCTCAATACGAAAATGAAGCATTGTGAACCATGGTCAACCATGGTCCAACATCTCATTGTGAAAAATATTGTCCCCATATGAAAACCAATCATAGTGAACCATGGTGCAATATCACACTATGAGAAAGCTTGTCTCAATATGAAAATCAACCAAGGTCCAACACCGAATTCTAACAAAGAGAGTTTATAATATTCATATTATGCTTTATATTCTTGGGGTTTAATATTAATACTAGAGTTTATTATATTAACCCTAGTGTTTAGTATTAATTGCCTAGGTTTATAGTATTAATAATCCCCTTGGTTTATGAATCTATTATATTTTTAATATTAATCCTTTGGGTTTCTAACATTAATTGATTGATACACTACTTTGAAATTTATCAATGTCACAATGTGACATTGAATAAATTAGGGTTTAATATTATGGTTTAGAATATTGGGTTTAGTGTCTATTCTCGTTTATTATAATAGTTTTAGTGTTTATAATCTTATCACAACCACATTTACCAATGATAAACCATGATCAACCATGATAAACCATGATTAACCATGATAAACCCTCGTTAATATATTGGGTTTATAATATTTATCCTAAAGTTCATAATATTAATATTAGGGTTTATATTCGTAGGGCTTAATATTAAACCTAGAGTCTAATGTTATTCCTTTAGGTTTATATTCCCTTAGTTTTTTAATATTAATCCAATGAGTTTAGTAATCCTTTCGGTTTATAATATTTTTCCTAAGGTTTCTAATACTAATTATAGAGTTTGCATTCCTACGGTTTAATATTAAGCCTATGGTTTGAATAGTAATCTTATGGTTTAATATTAAACTATTTAGCTTATAATCCATCGGGTTTACAATATTAATCCCTTGGGATTATTAATCTTTGGGTTTATGTTCTGAAGATTTAATATTAATCTTAATGTTATTCCTTTTAATTTTTAATATTAATCTTTTGGGTTTATTAATAGGGTATACTTATAATGTTGATCCTAAGGTTTATAATATTAATATTAGGTACTTTTATTTATTTTAGGGACTATAATATTCACCTTAGGATTTATATCGTTTGGGTTTATAATATTAATTCCTCATATTTAATATTATTCCCACGATTTAATACGCTAGGTTTATTAGTCTCTTTCTTTTATGATATCAATGTCTTGGGTTTATTAATGTAAGTGTTCATATTCCTAGGGTATATTATCATTCATAAGGTTTATAATATTAATACTAAGGTTTGATTCAAATCTCTTGGGGTTTATAATAAAACTTTCTTGAGTTTATTAATCTCTTGGTTTAGAATATTAATATCTTGGGTTTAATATTAACATTAATCTCTTGGATTTATCTTTAGTTTAATACTAATATCTTATATTTATACTTTCTAATATGAGGGCCTATAATAATATTCGTCTAGGTCTATAATACTAGTGTGTTGGGTTTATCGATCCCTTGAGTTATAATATGAATTTGTTGGGTTTATTAATCGTTTTAGTTTATAATATTCATAATTTGTTGGTTCATTAATTCCTTTTGTTTTTAATATCTTGGGTTTATAATATTAATAATTAGTTGGGTTCATTAATCCATTGGGTTTATAATATTAATCCTTTGGGTTTTTAATCCCTAGGTTTTATACTATTAATCCCTTAAGTTTTTTCATCGCTTATGTTAATAATCTCCGGCGTTTATAATATCAATCCTTGGTTTATATTATTCATAATTCATTGGGTGTATTAATCCCTTGGGTTTGTAATGTTAATCACTTGGGTTTAATAATCCCTTAAAATTTTACTATTAATCCCTTGGATTTTTAATCTCATTGATTTTTAATATGAATAATCTGGATTTTATAATATTCATCTTTTAGATTTATAGTATCAATCCATTTGGTTTATAATATTTATCCCTTTTATGAATACTAATTATAATAATTATTAATTATTAATAATTATAATCATTAATAATTATTAATAATTATAATCATTAACAATTATTGATAATTAATATTTAATAATTTATAAATATTAATAATTATTATTAATTACAAATACTTATCAACTATTAGTTACTAATAATTTATAATTATTAAAAATTGTTATAATTTATTATCAATAACTAATAATTTTTAATACTAATATTTATATTAATTATTAATTATAAATATTTATATTTATATTATATTTAAATTTATGTGATTAATAAAAACATCACATTATTTTATTTTATTAATAATTATTATAACTAATAATTTTTAATATTTATATTTATATTAATTTAATTATTAATTATAAATATTTAAATTTATATTATATTTAAATTTATGTGATTAATATCATCACATCATTTTATTTATAAAATTATTCTTGTGAGCTTATAATCTTAAGGTTTATTATCGTAAGATTTATAATACTATTCCCAAGATTTTTGATCCTTTAGGTTTATAATATTAATCCTCGGTTTATAATCATTTTAGTTTATAATATAAATCTTAGGGTTTAACATTTCCCCCCAGTTTACTTTCTTTTGGATCTATAATATTAATCTCTTTGGTTTATTTGCCCCTTGGGTTTATAATATTAAACCATTAGGTTTATAATATCAAATTTTTAATATTGAGTTTATAATATCATATTTAGTATAAAGGTTTGAAATATTAGAAGTTTATAATATTGTGTTTTACAATTTTAGGGTTTATAGTATTAATATTAATATTAATATTAATATTAACCTTTTAGGTTTATTAATCTTACTCGTTTATAATGAGGATCTAAAATGTTGAGTTTTTAACATTGGGTATACAATATTAGGCTTTTTTTAGTATTACAATTTATAAAATTAATCATGCCATTTATAATATTAATCCTATGGTTTAAAATATTTATTGTAAGATTTATAATGTTAATCATGCAAATATAATATTGATTTTAGGGTTTATAATGTTGGATTTTTATAATATTAGGGCTTATAATAATTGATTTAATATTCGAGTTTAATATAGTTATGTTGAAATTATTCATAAACCTATTATTATGTATAAAAGATATCGATGCTAATATTAATAGGTTAATAAATGTATATTAAAAGTTAGGATAATGGTGAGGGATAAATAAGTAATATTAATACTATTATAACATTTTATAATTATATTAATTTTGTTATATATATGTGTGTATGTTATTATTTATAGAGTAATTACAAATAATCAACAGCTAATAGCCACATTAACATTATCTATTCAATGATTATTAATGTGATTGATAAATCTTTATTCTATATATCAATCACATTTACAAATGTGGTTTTATATGTGCTTCATATAAGCATATAAGCCTATATCAACTACATTAGTAAATGGTTTATGCTGGTTTGATAGATTTTCTATATGTATATATGGTTGATTTATGTAAATGGTTGTTTAACCATTATACTTATAATTTAATCACATTTTACTTCTATACATATTGATAAATATATACAAAAGTATAATTGTTAGAGAATGTAGTACTAGCAAGTTGGTCAAGTCATAATTGAAAAATGCTTGTAGGGCATGCTCATAGTTCACACCATGATGGACTGTCTAAAGATCTTCATTATAATGAGCCCTTACCAAATTCCTGATTGAGAGTCACAACAACATGATTAAACAACTTAATCAGGTTCCATTAAGTGTATATTTACAAAACGAGTAAAAAAAAAATCCTACATCACATGTGACAAATTTTTTTGTGTTATAACAAATTGATTACCCTACGTGAGAGTAAACCGAGAAGGTATTCACAATACAAATAACAAAATAATATAGAGTATGTTGTAAAAATCATTTATATATAAAGACAAAATGCAAAAATTAGGCTACTATAAAGCTGTGGTTATCTAATGAAATTCAATCGATTACACTAATCATTGTTAAACCCTCGAAGCATCTTACGATTTGGTACAAGTGCTCGAGCGGGACAAGCAGGCTATGTATCTGTTAGTGGCATATATATAGAGAAGTAAAGGAGGGTTACGGTACAAAGGCAGTTACTCACACCAGCAGAGTGCCGTGGAGGAGGACTAGGATAATCTAGTGCAGAAGGATGTCATTCCCGTTTCAAATTGTAAGAAATCACAGGAAATTTTTTTGTTGGGCTCAGGTCATAAGCATTCAGGAAAGTCTAAGCACATTAGGGCTTCTGATGAGAGCCGGATACTGAGCTTTGGGACCAATATCTTATGGGATAGAGTGGTCGGGATATCGAATTTTTCTGTGGTTGGGAGGTGGAAATTCGATATGAAGGCAGGAACTAATATGAATGAATGGTTATTAAAGAAGTGTGAGGCATTGTTGTGATACTATCCATCATTTAGTCGTTTGGAATTTGGGTGGTACTGTTTCCATCCTCACAAAGAAGAAGATGTTAGGGTGGTGATGAGCCGGACTTGGGTGTTGGGTCGTAGCTTCCTGGCTCTCCACCATTGGGACGCAAGCTTTCACCCGATAAAAAATGCCCTTGTGAACCATATCGTCTGGATCAAACTCCATGGTCTCCCCTTACTATTTTGGAAATTCAAGGTACTAAAGGCCATTGGAGACTCTGTGGGCACTTGCCGTTTCGCAGATCCCAGGTGCCATGAAGTTGTTGATAAGAGGGTTTCTCGGGTGCTCATCGAGTTTCCCTTCACTGGTGGTTTGCCTGTCAAAATTGACCTTATGTGGGACGGAGTCGTATACTCGCAACAAATTTATTTCTGGCAGGTCCTGTTCCGGTGCCATCTTTTCCACGAAACGAGACACCTGATGCGAAAATTTCGGAAGTGGAGGGGGGACTATAAGAAAAGTCGAGTTCAGCAGGGACATCCAGTGAATGTGAACGTGGTTGGCAGGTACATGGCTATGTCTGAGACGTAGGTGGTCGATGAAGTCAAAAATCAGGGTAAGATCTCAAATCCTGTTCCACCTTTGCCTGATATTGGGGTGCAGCATGATCTTTCCACACTTTATCCTTTGATAGGGGGGAGTAACCATTTAGGTAAGGCAGCTAGGGTTGGTAATGATGGGCTAGACTATTCTTCTCCTGTTAGCGATTTTGTGCTTGGGCCTCCCCCATCAGGGTTGAGGCCTCCCCCAGTTTTGGAGACTTGCATTGGGCCACTGTCTGAACCAGGCCTTCCTCTTTTGAGGATCCCCACCTTAAAGGAGGTGACTCCTCCCTCATAGAATGTTGCGGTGAGCCGTCATAGACCGATAACTATTCCAAGTATCGGGACATTGGCGGGGCCTTCGTCGCCCCATTTTCAGTCAGACAAAAAGGGAGGTTTGGCGGATAAGGTTGGAGTGCAGTATTCATCACTTGCCCTTTCTACGAAGTCTAGGAGTGAGGACTTCTCGTCACCCAGGAACTCCATTGGAAACGAGATAGAATTTCTTATGTCTAACACAAATTCAGGTTTGGTTCCTCTACGTATTAGCCAGGGTAATTCCTCTTCTCCATTAAATTTTCCTCCAGATCGCTTGAACATGACGATTAGGCGGGGGAAGGGTAAACTTAAGAGGAAACCAAAGATCAAGTCGGTTTCTGATATGAATGCACATTATGAGGAAGGCAATTTCAGGGATGTTCCAGTTGCAGTGGCCATTGACAGGGTCCTTAGAGCTCTGACCCCTGTGCCAGAGTCTCCATTATGAAGATCATATCATTAAATTTGAGGGGCTTGGGGGGAAATGGGAAGATTCTATCTCTTAAACATTTTATTTTATCAGCAAAGCCTTCAATTTTTCTCATTCAGGAAACTATGTCTGGGGCTGATCGGTCTATTCTCTTTTTTCGATCGATGCTACCAGATTGAAACATTGCTGCTATTGATGCAATCGGCATGTCTGGAGGATGTGCGGCTTTATAGGATCCTCGCTTGGTTTCTTTAAAGCCTTTTGTCTTCTTCGGGGGAATGGTTCTTACTGGTTTTTGTAAGGGCTTTAGAGGTCGTTTACATATTATCAACATCTATGCTTTGTATGCTGATAAAGATACTTTCTGGTCGCGTCTCAAGGACTGTGGCTATTTAATTTTGAACAACTTGATAGTGGCAGGGGGTTTCAATTGTGCTTTAAACCAATCCAAATTTTGGGGTGGAAAGGGATGTGAGGATCCTTTTGTTCCAAATTTAAAGAGCATCATAATGGAAGTGGACTTATTTGATGTGCCTTTGGTTGTTAATGTCCCGACTTGGCTGAATGGAAGAAAAGGAGAGTTTTTTATAGGCAAAAGAATAGATAGGTATGTGATAAGCTTGGGCCTTAGAGGATGCATGAGGAATATAAGGGAAATTGTAGAGGATGTCTCCCTCTCGGACCACCGACCGGTTACATTGGAGTGTGATTTTGAAAGTAAGCCTTCGGGCTTCCCTTTTAAATTCAATAAGAGGTGGCTAGTTGATGACTCATTCAATTTACTGATAAAATATTTTCTTAAACATCATAAAAGGGATGAGGGATCCTCAACGATGTTGTACCTCTCTTATCTGCTACGGGATATAAATTCAGTGGTCCGAAGATGGGAACGTGAAAATTTAAGGAGGGAGAAGAATCGGTTTAGGCACATTACTCTTGAAAGAGTGAATATTCTAAGGGAGGTGGAGCAAGGTAGCCACAACGATGATTACTGGGAAAAGCTGAAGCTTATTGAAGAGGAACTAAGATTTCATTTGATCAATGAAGAAGCAATGTGGGGATTAAAGAGTAGGGTAAATTGGCTGCAGGAAGGAGATCAAAACACAAAATTTTTCCACAGGTACGCTACAGGAAGAAGAAGGGACAACGCCATTTGGGAATTAAAGCATGAAGGAAGGTTAATAGTAACGTCAGAAGAAATCAAACGGGTTGCGATTAACTTTTTCGGCTCTCTATAGAGAAAACAAGAGGTCTCCTTTACGATTGATCACTTGAACCTTATAGAGGAATATCCCAAGATGTTCAAGCCGGAGGACAATCAGAGATTTATGAAGCAGGTATCTTTAGAAGAAGTAAGGCAAGTCCTAAAATCTTTAGCGAAAGACAAAAGCCCGGGGCCGGATGGCTGGACACTAGAATTTTTCCTTCACTTCAGTGGTTTCTTTCTAGAACTTCCGACGGAAATGGTGGAGGAATAAAGAGTGAATGGCAGGATTAATGGTGGTATTAATGCTACCTTCTTGGTTTTAATTCTTAAAAAGAAAGGAGGCCTCTCATTTGATTATTTCAGGCCAATTTCTTGATGTAATACAGTATACAAAATTATCTCAAAAATCCTGGAAGAGAGAATGAAAGGAGTACTATCAGATTTCATCTCTCCTGAGCAATATGGCTTCTTGAAAAACAGGAACATCCATGACGCTGTTGCAGCAACATAAGAGAATTTACACACGATACACTCTAAGAATTTATCAGTGGCAGTAATGAAGATAGACTTGAAGAAAGCTTACAATCGCATTGACTGGGTGTTCCTACGTTTGGTTCTTTTCAAGATTGGATTTGTCCCAGAAGCAGTATATTGGATAATGCGATGCATCAGTAATACCTCTATGGTGGTGATTATCAATGGATAGGCAACCAAGTTCTTTAATCCCAGTAGAGGGCTGAGGTAGGGGTGTGCCTTGTCGCCTCTGCATTTCATTTTAGTGATGGACATATTAATTTTAAAGATTAACAGGGCAGCCGAGGAAGGTTTCTTCAGGGGAGTGGAGATTAGCAACCACTTGAAGACAACACACAACTTCTTCATAGATGATATACTAACTTTCGGCCTGATGATAAAAGAAGGGTGGAAAGCAATGTTTGACATAATTAACCTTTTCTGTGATGCAACAGGGATGATAGCAAGTGTTGAAAAATCCTGTATATATTATGCAGGGGGGGATGAGGAGATGTATAGGGATCTTGGATTTATTTTCAATTTCAAATTGAAACTTTTAAGTGCCGGATTAACATACCTGGGTTTCAGAATGAAGGCTGGGAATTACACAGCGAATGATTGGCTATGGTTGCTTAGCAAATATAGGAAGAAGATCAACTTCTAGGCAACCAAATGGTTATCTAAAGGTGGAAGACTAATACTGATTAAGGATGTTATTCAACAAATTATAGTCTATTGGGGGAATCTTTATGTTCTGCCAAACAAAATCATGATTGAAATTAAGAAAATTATGGCAAATTTTATTTGGGGAGGGGGCAGGGAAAAAATATCTATTCACCTGGCTAAATGGGATAGTCTGACAATTCCCAAAGAATGTGGGGGATGGGGTATTCTCAAACTGGAGATCTTTGGAGAGGTCCTAATCAGAAAATCCATGTGTCGATGTCTTAAGGAGAAAGGGAAGTGGCAAGAAATAATCAGAGAGAAGTACTTGAAAGATTTATCAGTGGAAGACCTATCAATATTAGGTTGGAAGGATGGTAGGAGTAGATCCCAGATCTGGAAAGGATTTGGGAAACTATGGCCTAAAGTCAAGGAACATCTAACATGGGAGTTCGAGGACGGGGCTAGAATTCTCATTGGGGATAGAAGCATGCTGGGAACCATAGATCATAGGATCTATAATGGGGACTTAATCAATGTTTTAAATCGAAGGGGGTTATTTTTTTTACAACAGATCATGGAGGAGTGGGTTGGGGGTCTTCCAAAATGGAAAAACTTCGAGGAATTGAGGCTCGGTACTGAATGGAAAGAATCTTGGTCAATGCTAATAAAAAATTTGAATTCAATGGGTATATGCACGCAGATTGAAGGAGACAGGCTAGTGTGGGAGGGCTCGAATTCTAACGAAAGCCTAAAAGTTAGGCTCATTTACTCTGTTTTGATTAAATCAAAGCCCATCCAGGAACCGAGCTGCTGTTTTAATAGATATTGGAAAACAAATGTTCAAATCAAAATGAATCTCTTCTTATGGACTATTTGGAAAGATAAAAACCTAACATGGAAAAACTTGCAGCGAAGAGGGTGGCAGGGTCCAAGGATTTGTTCACTTTGTGGGGAAGAAGAGGAGAATAACATCCATTTGTTTTATCAGTGCACATATGCTCTTGAAATTATGAAATGGGTAGAAGATAAATTACATATTACCATACCTCTCTACTCATCGACAGAGGAATGCCTGAGATGGTGGCTAAATAGAGGAAAATATTTTAGGAGTATCCCAATTTTATTCGACTGGCATATGTGGTGTTCCAGGAATAGGAAACTCTTTAAGGGAGTTCCAGCTCTTCCCAACAGAACGACTCTTGATTTATAGCTCGTGGGAAAATAACAAGCCTAAAAATAATTTTACAGTTGACTTATCTAAGAGATTACATCCCCATGAGCTTCAATTCCCTGCTAGATTTTTTGACAGGGCCTCAAAAATGTCAAAATGTGGCTATGGGGCTTCCCTCTTTTAATCTCCTGAATGTCGCTACTACTTTTTTTGGAATGGGGGTCAGGTACCAATATGAGGGCTGAGGTTTTGGCACTTTGGGGGCTTTTATGGATCACCAATCAACTGTCTTTGGATAAGATATGGATTTTTGGGGACTCCAAAGTCCTGATTGATCATATGAATAGTAAAGCACAAATCAAAGCAGGACGACTAGGTTGTTGGATGGTGAGAATCAATAATCTGAAGACGAATTTCACCTCCATCTCTTACCGTCATGTTTATCGGGAGATGAATACGGTTGCAGATCGACTGTCTAAGGAAGGGCTGGGCTGCAGACCTGACATTATACAGTATCAATATTAGAGGAGGGATGGCAGCGTTGTTACCAGATACGTAAACCATCCATGGGACTTCTTCCTCTATGTCTGTTGGAGGCTAATGTTCCTTTCTAATTTACTATTTTTTTTAAATAGACATAAGTTACAGAATATTAGTTTCTGATCTTTCAAGATAGAATTTTATGACAATGCTGATTTTTTCTAGCAGGAACAATAATTTTTCTGACTTTGAGGGATCGGTGGTAGTTTTTGTTAAGGTCAAGTATGTTTTCTGGGCAGTAAGTCTACATAAACATGAAGCTTATGTAATGAACAGGTATGTTAAGGATCAAAGTTTTAAATGCTATTTCTGGTACACTATATAAACCAGAGTATTTCTCATGTTGAAAAATATATAGAGAGAACTAAGCATACTAACAAATTAACAAATTTCAAGGTCCCATTTTTAGAAATTTAATATTACAAATGAAATAATTTTAATAAAAAATACTGGTATAATTTTATTTAATAGTAAATGTTATTTATAAATTTATAAATTTTCAAATCATTTATATCATAAATATTTGAATAATAAAATTTATGAAAAATATTAAAAAATAAAAACTTTTGCCAAATTTAAAAATAAATTACTTTAACCATAATGTATTTTATCAAATTTCAATAAAGATAATAAATCTATTTTGTAAAATTTCAATAAAGATGATAAAAATAAAGTGCCTTAAAGAATTATTAAATAAGACATGATGGATATGAGAGAAAGAAAGTGGACAATATATTGAAAAGCTCCATAATTCTTATAATAGATTGGGTTGTAAGTGCATGTAAAGTTTCTATATTGGTCACTTGATTGGTGTGTTAATACAAGTAAACACTTACTCACTCCTTAAAATATTGGTCAAATGATAATTTTTGAAAAAATTGAGACAATTCAGTGAGTCGCTATTCATATAAATGCTTACTTTCTATTAATAAAAAGTTAAGGTAGTATTGACTTGGAGTGGTGGTTAAATGATATTTTTTGAAAATTCTAAGACAATTCAATGAGAGAGAGGTTATCCATGAATTTATAATTTATGTGTAAAAAATATCAATTTACTATGGCGATAAAGCAGGGCTTCAAGGGCGGAGGCACTCGTTTATAAAATAAATTCTCGTATAAAATAACTTCAACCTTTTTGGTGCGACATATCTCGACAATTCTCATAGTAATAATCTCCTGGTGAATTTGAACTTCTATGACACTGCAATCTATGAGAAATGATCTGCGATCTATGTGTGAAGTCTCGCATAAAACACATTCAACCTTTGTGGTGTTGCATATTTTTGCAGCACGCATAGTAATAATCCAGTGGTGAATTTGAACCTCTACAATGCTGCAGTCTCTGGGAAAGTGGCAAAGTATCTTTCAGACATCCGTGGTTATTTTATCTATGGTGCGGTATTTGACTCTACGCTGAATACTTGCATTGGTTTTGTGACACTCAATACAACTGTGATAGGTGCATATGTTCCCACTTACCCTACTGTTTGTTAATTTTTTTTATTTACGCTAAGAGTATTTCCCTCATATTTCTAAGCCGTCCTCTAGCAAAGAGACACCAAATTAAATCATCCTAGATATTCTCTATAAGTACATTGAATCTTTAGAAAGACGAAGAGAAGAAAGAGAAAACCATTTTAAACTAGAAATAACTAAAATGATTGACAACAACAAAAAATCATTAGAAAATAAAATACTCACACTTGAGACTAAACTCCAAGGAATTAAAGGCAGAATTCAAGAAATAGAACATAGTAAACAAACAATGGTTAAATAAAATAACAGCTTGAAGAGAGAGATTGAAAATTTAAAAGAAAAACTACAAAATAACACAAAGGATGAATTAAAAATTAAACCAATAAAAGAAGAAATTAATAAAATAATTTTACTCGATCATGAGCACCACAAAAGAGCCTTACACCTTATAATTGTTGGTATAGAACAACAAACCAATGAAGACACATTAGAAATAGTTAAAGAACAATTAAAAAACTCTCAAATTCAAACAACTTATCTCACAGAAGAAATAAGGGTAGGAAATATACTTGAGCATAAACAAAGACTAATCCGTGTCAAGGTTAGGTGTAATGACCACAAATTATATAAACTTGGTAAATCCCCAAGCCTAAAAGGAATAGGAATATTTATAAATGAAGATCTCATTAAAGTTAGGAAAAAGTCCAAAAGGTGAAGGAAGCAAGAAAATATGGGAAATGGGTAATCATTACGAATATAAAATATATTATTAGGGATATATTCCTAAACATGAGTGATAAAAAGGGACTTGCATCACTCCAGAGCCTCTTCTGGAATTTTTCGTGGTTTTACATGGTGTAAATGTCCTATGTTAAGTTGGATCATGATTAATCTTGATATTATTATTTTAGTTGAAACTTGGGAACATGACGAATGTAGGGTCCCTCACTTTGATAGATTCAATCTTTCGTGAGCATGGAATAAGAAATCCTCTGGGCAAGGTTTTTGTGGTAGAGCCTAAATTATATAAGGAACATCGTTTCCTCTCACATCCGACTTCATAAAATCGACCCCTTCAATCAATACATTTGGATCAATATATCTGATTCTACCACCAATATGATCTTTCTTGCAATCTTGTATTTCACTGCTATCAACCCTACCTCCTATAAGAAAAATAACTTGGATAAGAATTTTCCTTTCATTACCTTAGAAAAAAACATATACAACCTAAGGAATGAAGGTAATATCCCTTTTCTTGGGGATTTTAATGCTAGAATTTCTACTAACCAAGCTATTATGTTAAGTAACAACTTTAAACTCAACCCCTTACGTCTTAATGAAGATAGTAACTTAGCTAATAGATTAAATATGAGAAACTCTAAGGACATAATTGAGAAATTATTCGGCACTGAGCTCCTCAAAATTTGTAGTTCCTGGGACATAATCATTTGTAATGGTATTAACAAGTGGCCTCTATTCGGTTAGATGACTTGTTTCCATGGGATTGGTAGTAGTGTCATGGATTATGTGATTTCTGAAAGCCATGTCCTCAACTGTATTACAAACCTTGAGCTACATATCGGGTATGGGCTTGACTTTGACCACAGATGGTTGTCTTTATCCCTAAATCTTGTTATGCATACCACCCACAAGCAGGATACCAATGAAAGAAAAAGACACATTCAATTCGATAGAAGTAATGTCAACCTTTTCTTAATGGATTTAGAAAGGGATTTAGGTTCCCTAAATTATAATAACAACATTCATTAAATTTATTACCATTTTAATACTACCCTTTCAACTACCATTAAAAGTTCTCTAATGACACTTTGTACAAGTAGAATAATAGGAACTCCAATCCTTGGTATGACAAAGACTGTAAAATTGCAAGGAAAGTGATCATGGACACTCCTAATGAAATCATCAAGCTCTGGAATATAAGTATATACAAAGCTCTCATCAAGAGGAAGAAGAGGTCATATATTAATAAGAGACAAGAGCATCTTCTCCACCTTTCTAAATTCATGCCCATAAAGTTTTGGTGGAATGCGCTTGTTCGTAAAACTAAATATAATCATTCTACCCCCTTATAAAATTAGGAAAATATCTTAATAAGTTTCATGACTCTCGAGACATCATGGGAACCATATTAAACACTCATATTAAGGAATATATGTTTTCTTTGGAAGACATTGAGTCTGTGATTAATAATCTCGCTAATGGGGAAGATAAAGATTTTGAAGGATACCAAGTTGAGATATTTAAAATGGGAAGATATATCCTCATTCCTCATCTCCCCAAGCTTCTGAATTTGGCTATATAACATGGATTCCCTAAGCTATGGACACAAAGCCTTATTATGGATATATTTAAAAATGGGGACAAAAGTGTTCCATGTAACTATAGGACCATTATGATTAGTCACATTCTAACCAAGCTATATGATCTCATTTTGGAGAATAAGCTTATCCTTTGGTTTTAAAACCATGGTAAAAGAGCTAAATGGAAAGCTAGTTTTAGGAGGCACCACTCGACTATCGACCCTTGTCACTCTTAGGATCATTGCAGAGGAATGTCAAAATAGTAAAGCTAATCTGTTATGTTGTTTTGTGGAATTTGGAAAATATTTCGGCAACATTCCTCAAGATAAGATATCGGAGAGACTGGAAGAGATCATGGTTCCTCCAGAACTAAGAATTGTTGTGATTCGCCTCTACAAGACTGTCATTTCCAAGATTAATACCAATGAAGGGTGGTATAAAGATATTAAACATGATATCATACTTAAGCAAGGGTGTCCTCTATCTCCTACCCTATTTGGCATTTACATCACTAAGTTGGAGGAGTGTCTGTAAACTACAAGTTGTAAGGGAACCCAGATTGCTGGTATAATCATTACTCTACTCCTTTATGCCGATGATATTATTCTTCTTGAAAAAAACCATCATGACATAGACAAGCAGCTTAAGGCTCTTCATGTCTACTGATCCAATATGGGTATGATAGTTAATACTAATAACACTAAATCCATGATCATTAAATCCAAAAATATCACCCCTGGTAGTTTCTTCTATGATAACCGTTTCTTAGAGCAAGTTTCTTCATAGAAATATTTGGGTATTGACTTTCCTCATCAGCTCAACTAGAAATATAACATCGAGAAAAGGATTATTGGATATTGGAAAACATATTATGATCTTTAAAACAATTGTAAGTCAGTTTATATTTTCATTTGTATAAAAAAATGTTCCTATTTGAGACTCTCATTACCTGTGTTATCTTATATGGATGAAATGTTTGGGGTTGCGGTATATCCAGAGATTCATGCAGAAAAAATTGAGATGATTCAAAATCAATTCATAACCTAAAACCTAAATATCAAGGGAAATACTCCATATATTATCTTCTTGATCTAATATGGCTTGTCCCCCATTGAAAGTATGACTATGTTTACATATCCGATGTATAAGAAGAATCTTTACAACATGGAATCCAAGAGGCTCCCAAAAATTGCTTCTAACTTTAGTCAAAACCTCCACCTTCGCCTCAAGGATGGGTGGCATAAGGATGCCCAATATTGGATCAACCATTCAGGGATTAAGGATGAGATCATCATGGGAAGCAAGGATAGTGTCGAAAATACTATTTTCTCCAATTTTAAGGACAAGTTGTGGGATGATAAGGAGATTGAGGGTAAAAGGAGGCTAAGATAATATAAGGAGGTTGTAATATGCCCAGTTTTCTATGATTTTATTTGAAATTTGAACAAGTCCAAAAGGGTACAGTGGACCCCAAGGGAAAACATTGATATGGATTTATTTTATTATTTTAAATTAATAAAATAAAATGGAAAAATTATGTGCATTTACTAGATTGAGATTTGAGATCTGAAAACCCAATCTATGAGGATGGATAAGGTTGTAATACTTTCTCAAACTTCCAGAAATCCTTGGAAGGAAGAAAGTAAGATACTAAAATTAGATTTGGAGATAAATATTTAATTACCCCAATAAAGAGAAAATTATTGGAAAGAGGTGGAACAAAGCCAGAAAAGTGGAAAAAATATATTTAAAAGTACCTTTGTGGAACAAAGAGAGCGAAAGCCTAGAAAAACAGAAATACAACATCCTGAATTAACCGGATGCAAGTAAGGGAAATAGGTTGGGGAAAGAAAAGCTTAAATAAGTTGTTTCAAGATAGACGAAAGGTTTTCTATCACTGGAGTAAGACATCTTTGCTTGAGGGTGAGTTGTGGAGAAAGAGCTCTAAGGTTGGGAGGCAACTAGTCACACGTAAGTGGTATGCACATTTAATGGTGAAAAGTTTTACTTAAGTTCTAATATGGTGATGAATCATGGATAGTGATAAAGTCGTCATGTTAATGTGAATTACTGATTTTAAATTGTGTGTATGGATATTGAGAAATTTATGAGTTACAGTTAGGTAGCACTGGTCTCTACATTTAACCGAACTCACTATCGAAGAAATAGTAAGATCTATATAGTTATACAGACATATTATGTAGAGGAACAACTCTCAGAATGTCTAAACCCAGTGATGGGTCTAGATCTGAGGTTAGGTACCTCACTAAAAATTAATCTTTCTTTATGTTAGTTGGTTTAGAATGCTGCTATCAAACTATATATTTCATTGAGAAACAAATTTGGAAATAGAAATTAAGATACATATCTGAATTAAGTAGTTCCTTATAGCCATAGACATGCCTTATGATATGGTTACACATTTATGTATTCATCATAGAAATATAATTCATAACTGAACTAATGTAAATAGGCATGTCTCTGCAATGTATCTTTATGCTAAAAGGAAACAATTAAAGCATCTTTGAAGAAAGAAAACATTCTACTGATTGATATAAATTTAATATGGGCAGTAGTTATTTACACATGAATAATGAAAGAATATTTCTATACAGTTTATCAAGTCAGTACTATAAATTTGTGTAGCAATTGAAACACAAAGTAAATAGCTTTCTTAAGAAACTCCCTAGGATATCAACCCTTAGAAAAAGGATGGATATAGAAACTAGTAAAATCACATAGTTGAACAAACTGTTATGAAACGAATTTTGTACTAACGTATGAGCAGAACAAGACAAAATAACAAGGTGTGTTAAACATTATTAAATATAAGGGGAGTATATCTATATATAATTATCTACCTTCATTATACAAAAAAAAACAAGGGACAAATTTGTATGCCACGATCTTGTTGAGGCAGTAAAATATATACTAAGAATTTTAATTTCTTTTTTAGAGAGGGTCTCAGTACATGCTTCATAATCCAGTCTTTAAAATTCAACTATTATAGAAAAAAATGGATACAAACCTATTTAATAATACAGATATTTTAAACTAGAAGCTGTGTCCAAAATATCTCTAAATTGAGGAGTATCCATATTCGGTTTCATATTGTTATTCATGTCGAATAGTCAACTTGAAATTTGAAACCAACCTAAGCACCAAACAACAAGTATTAAACCCAGTACGAGTTGAAAAGGGAAAATGAAGTAGTATAGCCAATTTTGTATGAACGCACAAAATCTTACCTCCAATCACCCAGAATTTTATTAAATACTGATTACTCTCTTACACACACATATATATAGTGAAAACGAATGACTAAAATCTTTGAGGGTTAAGAAATAGCATGCGTTATACAGATAGGAGTTGACAACATTATCTGGTAAAACTGAGAGATATACGGGTCAATATAAACAATTCAAACCAGAAACACTAATATCAAGGACAATTCACATGAAAACAAATTAATGAATATCCATAATTTCACACATACCTTTTTCAAGTATTGATTTCTAGTGCTGTGGAAAACACTAGGGTAGAACACCCATTTGGAAATTCCTCCTGCATTGTAAATGCAAAGGAGAACTTAAAACCTATTTTCTAAGAGAAGATGGTAAAGCTACAATAATTGTATAAAGTGTCATGAATGAATAATGAAAAAGAAACTCAGAACCATACCAATTGCTAAATAAGGATTGAGGGAGACATCTGGGAAATGAAACCTTGAACACTGTCTAATTCCTAACATCATACAACTAGAAATCAAGGGTTCAGGAAAAGATAAATAGTGAGGATAGAAACCTTTTCGTTTCTTGGAAAACGCATTTAGTCTTGGAAATACTAGGATTATATAGCTTAGTATTTTATTCTCTAATAAAAGAAAAAGACAGGACAAAGGAGTATATACATATACCATGCATGGTGAACTAAGTTGAAGTTTCACAGTAAGTATAAGACGAGAAGAAGCCTTTGCATAAAAAAAAAAATTTACCCAACCTAGTTTTCATGACTTCAATCCTTGCTAAAGGAATGAGAGGTCTGGCAATTAAGAAAATGATCATCATTTTCCAAAGGAGAGTCTGGAGGCACCTAAGGCATGTTTGTGTGAATGTGAGTTCTTCCATAAGTGCTGAGAAAAAATACCCTAACATAACAATTTAGAATTGATTTAAGAATAAAAATTTGGAAGTCCCAGAAATAACGAAGTCTTGAAAAATATGTGACACAAATACTGAACAACGAAAACTAAACTAACATGTGGGTCGGACGACCAGTAATCCATTGATGTGAATGTGGAGCTCATTGCCGAATGACATAATACATATTCTATAAATGATGATTGCAGATAACCGAGGCTGAAATGGTAAGTGTAATTTCCACCGAAAGGGTAAAATGACTTCAAGAAAATGAGCAAGTGAACTGTCTCATCTCTAGAATCAAAGTAATTTATGAAATTGAAAAACCCCAATCTAGGTCACATCTGCGCCCTACAAGTGTCACCAATCTAAGAAAATAAGAGTTCACATGGATCACTAGACGCTAGTAGTGGTCTATGTGACTTAGTACCCTAGAAATTAACACCAACAACCCTAAAGTAATTTACCTGCAATGATTCGAAAACAAAAGTCTACTATAATGGTACAATGCATTAAAACTAAATCGAAAGTCTGAACTAAAGAAATAAAGTCTCTGTAAACTCAGATTCGTATGTACATGTTTTAGCTCATCGAAAAAGTGAGTAGTAATGACGTTGTGCCTTGATTAAATGTCATTTCAGAGTACCTTAAAAAAATGTGTGTTGGAAGATGAACGATAAAACAAATATATATATGTAAATTATTTTCGAGAAATAGAGGGATACTAATAAGAAGTTGTATAGTTGAAGGGACCTTGCATGAGAAGGACATATTCCAATTCTAAGCATATGACACAAAATATCAAGAATAATACAAACGAGAAAGAAGTAAGATAAAGTTTATAAGAAGTTATATTTGGTTACATTATGGTATGATAATAAATAGAATGTTGTTTTATTTATATATATATACCATAGGATGAACCTAGGAAAATATCACAATTGAATTGTGATATTTTAATAATAATGTTATAAAGGGGTTAGTGATATATAGTACTTCACTATCCCACAATTTTATATGGTTAAAATTCATTGTAATGGTAATAAAGAAATAATACATATGTGAGTAGGCTATATGTATTAAAAAATTTATAAGAATTATATAAATGGTTGAAATTTATATGCATATGACTAATATGTTTGTAGATAGGATAATGGCAGATCTATAGTATATATATAGATTTTTTTTATAGTAAACAAGGATAATGTATTTTAGTGTAGGAGGAAAATGAAATTAATAAATTTACAATTAAAATACTGTAGCATCTAGTGCACGTTTTTCTAGAAGACTAAAATGAAAAAGTCAGTACTAATGACAAAACTTCATCGGGATGTGACAAATACCTAAAAAGAAGAAGTTGTTGATAATGAATTATTCCCTTAACAATATTCAATAGAGCATACAAAAATAGAAAAAAAAATATATTTCCAAATGAGAGGTGTTACCAATGGTATGAGATCCTAAGTTAAAACACTTGGAAAAAAAAAAAATGTGTGCTCACACAAGAAAACTATGTTGCTTTAATTTTTTTTTTCGAAGTTAAAGTTCGCTAATGTTTAATTTCATGTACAGTGAAACAGTGCTGCAGTATACAACTTCGAATCATAAGTGAAGAGCTATATATGGATCTGGGTAGTGGAGAAAATATGCCAGATCCAAGTGGTCCATTGATGGCTATGTTGCATCGAATCCAAAGAGAAATGGAGGAACTGAAAAGCCACAATGAAAGGCTATCTTTAGCCAGTGAAGAGAAAGACAGATTAATAAGAGAACTGACCTCTCGGAATAATCAAGAAGGTGATGATTTCAAAAGGAAGAGAAAGAGAAGGGTAAATCACTCAGAAGATTCTAAGGAAGATGATGTGTCTAGACAGCAGTCTAGGAGGAACAAGGAATTGCAGGGTGAATTTCGGAAAATCAAACCTCCCTCCTATGATAGAGAGAAGGAGGAAGATACTGAAGCGTGGCTTCTAAATATGATAAATTACTTTCAGTTTTACAAATATGAAAGTAACTTGAGAGCCAGGTTGGCTATCTATCAGTTGCAAGGTAACACTACCTTGTGGTGGGAAGAAACAAAGATAGTCCATGTCATTGATGAGAAAACTCTTACTTGGGAGGATTTCCAAGTCAAGTTCAAAAATCGATACCTGAATGAACGTTATTATGACAATAAAGCCAAATAATTTCACGAACTTAGATTGGGATAGGTTACCATTGATGAGTTTGTAACCAAATTCACCAATATGTTACATTATGTACCCTATATAATAGAAGAAAAGGCAAAGGTATAGTGTTTCTTAAACTTTCTACCTACTATATACATGGAAAATATAGAGTTTGATAACCACAAGACCATGGATGAGGTGGTGTGCAAAGAAACACTGTGTTACCAGCAATTCAAGGGAAATACTGAACAAGAGAAGAATTGGCAAAACAAAGAGAAGGGTGACTCCAGCGGAAAGAAAACAAAACCAGCATATCTGAAGAACTTTGGGAGAAACCACCAAAAAAATAAGTTCAGCAAAACGGGAGAAAATCAAACCGCTCAATCACAAATAGGGTCCTGTTAAAATAAGATAACCTTTAAAGTGTTGGGGTTGTGGAGAACCTCATTTATTGAGGGACTGTCCACACAGAAACATTCAGACTATACAAGTATTGAGAGAAGCAATGATTGTTAATGACATGGCGAGGAACACCCCCAAAATCATTGTTGCTCTGGAAGTATGATTGAAGTACAAGTTATGATTGTTGACCAACATGTTTCTGTGTTAATAGATCTAGGTGGATTTTTAAGTTATATCAGTCCTCAAATGGTAGAAAAATGTAACTTAAAATCATAAAAATTTCAGCAGTCATGGTTAGTTCATTTGGCCACTGGTACAAAAGGTAAAGTGACTCATAAGTTACCCCAAACAGCCATAAACCTAAATGGATACTGAAATGAATTAAATCTAAATATTCTGCCTTTAGGGTCTTATGATGTACTGGTAGGAATGGACTGGTTAGAGAAGTACAAAGTCATGCTAAACTTCTTAGACAAGACAATATATTGCATAATAGTGAGGGAAAACCTGTCATAGTAAAAGGAAAACCCAAAACCATATCTGTGAGACAAATTTTAGCACTTCAGTTTAAGAGAATTGCTAGAAAGGTTTGCTAAGTGTATTATGTCCATGTAGTAGAATTGTCACAACAAGAAGAAGAAAATTCTTTAGAAACACTATCTGTTATCATAGAATTCAAGGATGTGTTTCCGGATGAAATTCCTCATCTGCCCCTTAGGAGAGAGATTGATTCCTCAATTGACTTAATGTCAGGAGAAACACCTGTCTCTAGGGCTCCAAATATAATGAGCACCCCAGAACTGATGGAGTTGAAAATGCAGCTACAAGAGTTGCTAGATAGAGATAACATTAGACCAAGTGCATCCCCACGGGGAGCATCGGTGCTATTTGTGAAAAAGAAAGACAATACGTTTAGAATGTGTATTGACTATCGTCAATTGAACAAGTTGAAAATCAAGAACAAATATCGTTTGCCTAGGATAGATAACCTTTTTGACCAAGTTAGAGGAGAAACAGTCTTTTTGAAAATTTATCTAAGGACAGGCTACCAACAATTAAGAATTGACAATTAATATATAAGTAAAACTATTTTTAGAACCAGGTATGGACACTATGAGTTTGTGGTCCTACCATTTGGTTTGATTAATGCACCTGCTACTTTTATGTGCTTAATGAATAGTGTCTTAAATAAATACTTGGACAAATTTCTACTAGTATTTATACATGACATTCTTATTTATTCTAAGAATGAGGCTGAGCATAAAGAACATCTTAGAATAGTTTTGCAAACACTCAGAGAAAACAAATTTTATGCTAAGTTTAGTAAGTGTGAATTTTTCAAAGATAGCATTCAGTACATGGGTCATATAATTTCAAATAAGTGGTTGGCAGTAGACCTAGAAAAGATAAAAGCAATAAGAGAGTGGCCTGTACCCACTGATGTGTCTGTTGTAAGATCCTTCATGGGAATTGCAAGATACTATAGGATCTTTGTGGAGAGAGTTTTAGCCCTAGCCTACCCAATTACATCACTACAAAGGAAAGGAGTTAAGTTTTAATGGACTAAAAAATGTCAACATAGCTTTGATCAGCTAAAACTGAAACTTACAACAACACTTATTCTAAAGAGTGCTGATCCAGATCAGGAATTTTAAGTGTACACAGATGCTTGCAGAGAAGGATTAGGAGTACTACAATAAAATTATTTTATAGCCTATGAATCCATAAAACTCGAGAAACATGAACAAAATTATAGTGTTTATGATTTACAACTAGCTATTGTAATACATGCTCTAAAGATGTGGAGACATTATCTTTTATGGAAAAATTTTGTGCTGATGATAGATCACATCATCTTAAAGTATTTCTTCACTCAAACATAATTGAATGATAGGCAAGCTAAGTGGTTGTCCTTCCTTAGTGAGTTTTACATGGAGATAAAACATATTAAGGGACAGGAAAATAAGATTGCAGATGCACTAAGCAGAAATGCTTGGCAAACCGTGAGTAATGTTGAAAGTAGTGCCAACTTTGATATAGAAGGACTGATACAAGAAGTGGTGAGACAAGACCAAAAATATGAAAAAATTCAGTCACAAATGCTGAAAAAGGAAATGAAAGAGTATACACAGAACTAAAGAGGGATGATTTTTTATAGAGACAGATTCTACATTCTTGATGTAGATTCCTTAAAGAAAGAGATTTTGGATGAGTACCATAAAAGACCCTATGCTGGACATCCAAGATACCAGAAATTACTTTCAGCTTTAAGAAATAACCTTTTCTAGCCTGGTATGAAAAAGGATGTGGCAGATTACTTGGCTAGATGTATAGAATGTCAAAAATTAAAGGTTGAACATCAACATCCAGCTGGGTTGTAGAATCCTTTACCCATCCCAGAATGGAAGTGGGAGACTGTTTCCATGGATTTTATTACTGGTTTGCCAAGGACCAAATACCAACATGAATCTATCATGGTTGTAATGGATAATTTGACTAAATCTGCTCACCTTATACCTGTACAGTCTACCTTTCGTACAACTCAGGTAGCAAATTTATTTATGAAGGAAATTGTAAAATTGCATGGTATTCCTAAGATGATCATTTTAGATAGAGATGCCAAGTTCACTACAATGTTTTGGAGGAGTTGTTTTGGAGGCATGGGTACCAAATTAAATTTTAGTACTGCTTAATATCCCCAAACTGATAGCCAAACTGAAAGAACAAACTATATTTTAGAGGATATGTTAAGGATGTATGTCATGGATAGGCCAACATAATGGGAATACTATCCACACTTAGTAGAGTTTTCCTATAAAAATAGTTACCAGGCTTCCGTAAAAATGAGCACTTTTGAAGCACTTTATGGGAGAAGGTGCCATACCCCTCTAAGTTGGAGCCCACCTAAAGATAAACTAATACTTGGACTGGAAGCCTTGCAAGAAATGGAAAAAGTTCTGAAGAGAATTTAGCAAAACATCAAAACAACATAGGACAAGCAAAAAATTTATGTAGACAAAAAGAGAACTCACAGAGAATTCAGTGTGGGTGATCATGTATATCTAAGGATTAAGCCTAAGAAGAGTACTTTTCACACCAGAAGTTGTGTAAAAGTAGCTCCACATTACTGTGGACCTTTTGAAGTACTAGAAAGAGTTGGACCAATTGCATATAGGATGGCTTTACCCATGCACATTAAGGTTCATGATGTATTTCATGTTTTGTTATTAAAAACATATGTGCATGATCATACTCATGTTATTGACTGGAATGTGATACAGGTGGAACCAGAAGGGGAATTCCTTCTAGAGCCACTTCAAATCTTGGCACAGGAAGAGATTGAGCTCCGAAACAAGACATTGTCCAGGGTGAAAGTGTCATGGAGGCACTTTGCACCCGAAGAGGCTACTTGGGAGCGATAGGATTATATGATGGAAAAACATCCATCGGTGTTTAAAAATTGATTATGTTAATTGTCCTTTCTAACACTGAGGAAAATGTTTTTTTTTTGGGGGGGAATATGTAATATCCTAGGGGGGAATATGTAATATCCCCAGAATGCTATGCTTTTATTTGACATCTGAACAAGTCCAAAAGGGTACAGTGGACCCCAATGTTGATAACCTTGAGGCATGTACTGAATCTGGGGTTGATAAGGACCCTAAGGAACATAATGAGTCTGGGGTTGACCTTGGGGTTTACTATCCTTGAGGTTGATAACCTTGAGGTATGTACTGTCCTTGAGGTTGTTCTCTAGGTAAATAATATTTTCCTACAGTTTTTCCTGGTAAAAAATTACCTTGAGGTTGCCCTCTAGGTGGTAACTGACTAACTTGAGGTTGCCCCCCAGACGGTAATTGACTACGTTGAGATTACCCCCCAGGCAGTAACTGACTACCTTGAGGTTGAGGATTTGGAATATTACCAAACATCATAAAAATTTTCTCTGTGTTCAACGTTTCAGTTTTAGTTCCATTTGTACCAGATGATAACACTTGTTTAGTTGGTTGAGGAGTTGCTCCTGAGAAAGTACCAGGGACTGACTGGTACCCTGAAGGAATAGAAGGACCACTGTATAAAAATGTTTTCGGAGATTGGGAAAACATAGATGACTCACCTGACATAGTTGATGAAGGATAATAACCTTTTGGTGTAGGATGAAAAGGAATTCGGGGTGGTGAATAACTAAGACTCGGGTTTTCTAAAAATTCTGTATAATATTGATTCACACTCCCTAAGATTCAAAGTTTCTTGGGTTTCGGGAAGAGTTACGTCTTCATATGGACCAACAAGTTCTTCAATAGATATGAGGTCAGAAGGAATATTTTCAGTAATGTGATGTCTTACCCTAGGTGAACCAGGATCACTAGAAGTCAGAGTAACAAATCCGGAAGATGGTTCCAATACAGCAAGTTCAGTGTTAGGCTCAGAAATTTTAGGTTCTTCAGCTAATTCACTGGAAGGAGAAATACTACCAGTAGCTTCAAAAATTGAAATTGGCTCTTGAATATGTTCTGTTGTTTGTGATTGATAATCAGGATGAATAACTATAGATGATTCTTCTGTTTCTGTTGATCTAATTCTACTGTCACTAGGCGATACTAGAGCTCACAGTCCTTCAAGTTGGCTTGGTGTATACTCAGGGGGGCTTCCCCTGGAGTCTACGTGATTGTCTTGGTAATTCATCCACGATTAAAAATTATTAATCACACGCAATCAAAGAAATATTTCAATGAAAAATCCTAGAGTCGCTAAGGAAACAAGCAAATGAATCACACACCTAAAAATCTAGGAGATCAAACCACACACAAACAATAACTTCCCATACTAAAAACACTAGTTGGTGATGAAATCCAACATCATAGTATTTTAATGTAGAAAGGGTGGTTGGAACAGTTACCCCGACAACCTTCTTAATGAAACAGACCGATGCAATTTTCTCCACTTAAGCCATCTTGAGTGAAGAGAACCCTCCGGAGAGTCCAAGTGAGTCTAGTCGACGTCTGACCCAGGTACAGTGGGATCTTTCCTCCATCGTCACCTTAGGAAAAAACCATAAAGATTATGGCCACTATGGTTACCAACAGGAACTAATATACCTGGGGGAACATTCTACGATCCGACATACACGCAAGGGCAGAGTAACAAAGCTCAATCCCCTTGAAGGCTCCTTAAAATAATCTAAGGTATACCGACAAGTGACCCCAGGCTCCTCAACAATGGTCTATCCTAGGTTTATCGTTGTTAATACGTGCACATCTACTATGGTTCCCAGTGAGATAGAATTGATTATCCCACTAGTTCAGATATGACCTCGTGCTTGACTCATTTAAGAGAAGCTTCCAAGAGCATACAAGTGACTATTGGATTTTTTCCTACCGCAAGATCAACTACTTGTTTTTTTTAATTGTCTTCGAGAGTTACTTACTCCCTACTCCAAGACACTATCCTAAGCTATATTGGTGAAAAGAGCCCTAGAAATATAAAAATTACTAGATTGATTTTAATTTAAGCATTGATTTTAATGGGTTGTTTCTTAAGATAATAGGTGCGAAAATGAAACTGATGATATGTAGTGACTCGACTCAAAACACACTAAAAATGCATCTATTATGAGAAACAATTCTTGTTCTTTCAATGAATTCTATTTAAAGGAAGAGTTGAGAAATGAAATCTTTTAAAAACAAATATTTCCTTCAAACAAGAATAAATGAAAAGAAATCTAAATTCAATGACAACTCAAAATGATCTATTGCTCAATAAGATATCCCTTTTATTCAAGATCAAAACTACAAACCAAGTTTTTCTTCAAAAGAACACTACAATTTCTAGAAATAACACTCAAAGCTAAAAACACTAATTTTGAGATCTAAAAATTATAAAGACTAAATCTGAATTAAAACTTTAAATATTTTGAGGATGTCTTGATTAGCTTGTAATCTAACTAAGAAATTCTTTGCTTGGATCAGAAAGAACTCAAAAACATCCAATTTTGGTTTTTTAATTGAAATTCCAAACTTATCAACAAATTTTTTTTAAAGATTTGCAAATGAGAAAATGGGATCTAAATCTCATAAACAATTTCTTCTGTGATCTCAAAATCAACAAGAAAGAAAGGAAATACCAGTGATCTAAACATATACCAAGGTTTATAATCTTTCAGCGGGATAAAGAGAAAGAAAAAGTCATTATAACATGCAGATCTTTCAGAAAATCATTCAAAACTAAAAATGCTGACATAAACTCTTAGCCAAAGCTTCCTGAGAGAAGATACAAGTCTGGGTATTCACTGAGAATCTATCAAACTAATCCAAGAAAGAGGATTTTAAGATTTTCCAAAAATTTTCACAAGGTCTGTAGGATTCAGTGCAAACCATTACGGTCCTGCATTGTGAGTACAAGAAAAGTGCGGAGCTGCCTGCACTGTCTATAAAAGAAAAGAGCAGACACAAGAAAACTAAAGAAAAAATAAAAAAACTCTAAATCATTTCTCAGGGATTCTACAGGGATAAACTACCCAAGCCAATATAAATCAATAAAAATCAGAAAAAATAAATTCACAAGTCAAAAGTAAAAGAAATCAGAGTTCAAGCTCCATTCCCCAGCAGAGTTGCCATTTTGTTGGACAGATAAGTCGTTCTTGTGGACAAGATAGACCTCCTAAGTGTCCTACAGACAGCTAGCAACAAATAGAAAAATAAAAACTATTTTCTTTAGATATTATTTGACATGGAATTAATTATAACAGGGTTTTAGAAACCTACTTATAGTCCATCGCTGATCTTCTTTCCAGTGGCTTGAAGAAATTCGTCATCAAGGATCTGCAATCAAAAACACAAGAAAAGATCAAAAGCACCTGTATAATAAATCAATTCATGAATCAAACATCTATGAAGATGATCAAGGAATTCAAGAAATGAGATAATTAATTAAATAACCCATTGATAAAACAATATTCATTTGTATTAACTTAAATAAAGAAGAGCCTTACAACCGTGTCCTCCTTGATGTCATACAGGCCTTGCTGGGGTCTAAAACAGGCGTTTCCTTTACTCCGACAAGCCTTGCACTCTCTTAGCTAAAAGCACATGGGTGTGTAATCATTCCCATATAATGATTGGCTATGAGAGTATGAGTCTCTACAACATTCCTCCTCAAAAATTCTCCAAGCCTAACTCACTAACTCCAACCTTTGAAGCTGCACTATGGCTTCAATTTATAGGAAAAGAGAGGAGGTTATGGTTCCCCTTAAGAAGGGATAGAATTCTCTTTCGAAGGGATTGGGCTCCATAAATCAAGGGTAGGCTCCCATAATGGAGGAATGAACATACATGATAGAGCGAACCTTTGACCGGATAATTGCTTCTAGAAGCTTATAGATTTGACTTTTGGGCTTCTAAATGTTACTTTCCGCCTTTAATAAATAAAAAGTGCATTTAGCTCTGCATGATTTAGAGCAAGAAAGTGCGGCACTGCAGGAAATGTTTAGAGAAAGTGTGGTACAAGTATTTTTAAGACTTTTTATGAGATTTTCTCTTAATTTCAAGGCTTGACTTTAGGAACTTTGATGTTGTAGACTTCTAAGGGAGTACTAAAATGTCATGGTGACAAATTTCAGTGTAACACTCATACTGCAATTCTTCCTCTTCATGCGTCATAGTATAGATTTTTGAGGGATTAATGGGTATGGAATTATTTTTTGGAGGCATTATAGAACCCAATACTGATAAAAATTCTAAAATATGCCCTTGGAATCACTTCAAACTGCTTTTTCAAAAAAACGTTATGCAATTTAAAAACCAAATAGACACCTTTTTCTTGATTTTGAGGAGCTCGATATTGAAACTGAATTATCTCTATGATTTCGGATCTTCAATATCTAAAATTTGGCACTAAAGTAGCCCTCTAAATCTTATTTCAAATGGCACAAGTCTGACTTGATTTGGATTCTTGAAGACAAATATATGCCCAATCTCATATGATGACCTAATTATGGACTAGTTCAGTAGAGTGAACTTGTAGGACTTTCCACGTGTCACTGTTTCCTCTTTCAGCTCTGAAATTTATAGCAAGGAAACTAAATTCCATGTACTTGTGGCCACCTTTTACAGAATCAAAATTCAATGCTTAGAGAGAGTTATGAAGTTCTTCCCATGGTCACGTCTTTGAGATGAATTCAGAAGCCTGAACAAATCCTAACATCCACAGATCATATGTCCAAAAATATTCTGAACCAAGATCTGAATTTTTTACCGGACGTTATTTAGGATTTTGGCTTCACTCTGTGAATACTTCAGCTTCTGAAATGTCTTAGAAAAATATTAATAGCAAAAATTCTGTGATGACTTGTTTAGGTTAAATTCAAGAGCCTACAAAAAGCCCTAACTTCCACAGATCATATCTCGGAAAATATTACAAACCAAGCTCTTAATTTTGTGACGATGTTCTTTAGGCTTTTGGATTCGCACTCTAAAAATTTCAGATTCTGAACCTTCATGGTAAAAAATATATAGTGAAAATTCCACGATGACCTGTTTGGAGCAACAAAACCCTAGAATCCAAAGCTATGATACCAAATGTTATGAAACCAGCTCCAAAAATAGAAGAAAAGAGATATCAACGCCTTATAAATAATCCACTTCGAGGGGGAAACCTCCAATACATTACATGAATGAAAAATTATTGGATGATACAAATGAAAAAACCTCCTTTCTATATATAGGAGTCCATGGGGCCACAATTTAATCCTCGTGGGGCCACAATGTAATCCTAGCGGACCTAACAATAATAATGTAAGGGCACAATAATAAAAATATGGGGGTTACAGGGGTACAAAAATAACAATAAGGGGGGCTACACTAACATATTAAGGGACTACACTATTAATATAGGGACTTAACACATGGTCTTAGAGTTCAAGTTGTCAAAGGTATGGTCATAAAGTTCATTTGTCACGAGATGGTATATGAAAATTTTAATTTTTTTTCATATTAACCTATCTTAACTTCCAAACCCACCTTCATTCAAGTCATATCATGTTCCATAAGTCATAATTTACTGACATTTTTCGTTTCCCAAGCTTTGAATTCAAAAGGTCACTTTAGACAGTTTTTCCCATTTTCGTAGCGAGTTACAATGTAAAAAGGCAGTTTTTGCTACAAAACTGCTGATACTTTCGTAGCGAAACTGCCAGGAATTGAACTAACTCTGCTATGAAAAGGGGTTTTTCTATATGTCTTTTCAAATTTGGTGCAAGGTGTTAGTAAATTATTAGAAGTGTTAGGGTAGATTCCTTTCGAGTCAGTTAGGGTTAAATCAAGTTACAATGGTCATGGATGAGGCCATTATTACTATTTTTAGCATGCATGAGTCATGATTAAGCATGAGTTGTCATCGAAGATTTAAAACATTACCCAATTGAGTGTTTGTCATTATCGGCTTCATATTTGCATGCTACTAAGTTCTGCGGAGCTGTTTCACCAAGCCAAAATGGTTGCTAGAATTTTCAAAAGTTGCAGGTGTTACTAACCAAGCGAGGCAAAGAAGGTATAAAATTACCATGGCTACAAAGAGGAAGACCAAAAAAGGAGGTAATTACCTCAAATATGAGCCATTATACATGAATTTGATTAATGAAGACCAAAATTCATTAGAAGTTTTCAGAAGAACAGGGTGTTTGCAGTTATGCGAAATATTGCAAGGGTGGCATGTGCAGGTTTCTAAGGAGTTTTCCATTAGTTTTAATGGGACAGCTTCAAAGGTGGGAATTTTGAACCTCACTATAACACTAGAGACCATTACAGCTATTAGCTCCCTGTAATCAGCAAGATTGGCAAAAGTACGATTGCAAGGAGAACATCGTTTCAACCACTTTGGGATTCTAGGATCTAGCCCTCCTGAATCCGGAGAGGGATCTCTCCAATAAGGGAAAAGATTGGATTTTTATTTGAAGTTCAGGTAAGGATATTAGGCTAGTTATGAAGGCCAAGGTTTTGTTTTGTTTTTGGATGGTTGAGCATGATTATTGTTTGAGGGAAAGTCCTAAATGGAAAGAGTTTCAAAGGTGAGAAGTTGCAAGCAATCAGAGTAAGCTTTGGCAAAAAAGATAGATAATTGCGGGTTTTAGTCTATTGGACTATGGATTCATAATAAGGTTTAATTGAAACAACAAGGGGCAAGAGTGGTCCATGGGGCAAGTCATATATGTCTAAGGATCTCTTTAAAGTTTGATTTATGGAATGAAATGATACAACAAGAAGTGGAATTTAAACAAATGAAGAACGAAGAGCAGCCCAGGATATGGTAAGTACTTTGAAACTAGCCAGCCTTTGAAAAATACTTAAGAAAGATAAAGAAGCAATCCAGGATCTGGTAAGGACTTCGAAACTAGCCAGCCTTTGATATACTTTCAACAGAAAAAATTTAAAAACAAGGGGGAACTTGAGAGCAATTGTTGGAGAAGAGACTAGCGGGTCGGGCTCACCACAAATCCTCTCCTAGCTCTACTTTAATTGGTAACTTTCAAGAGAAAAATAAATATAACACAAAATGGCCTAAGATCGGGTAAGTACTTTGAAACTAGCCAGCTTTTAACACATTCGAAGGGAAACTTTCAGATAGTCTTTTGGGATAAAACTAGGACCAGGGCACACCATATCTTCCCGAGTTCATCACCATAATCTATACAATTCACAATAAGAAATAACATCACCGTCGACATAGACCAGGATCCCATCAATAAGCTTGTATTGATGCTCCAAACTAGTTACAGCTTTAATTCCAATGCTTTAGTTTAGCAATCATCTACACTTCCCAGAATAAATTATCTATCACAAGCAGAGCTCCAAGAGCCAGTGAACACTATTTACAACTAGAAGTCTCAAGCTCAAGTATATTATTTCAAAGTTCAGCAGCCAACATTTTCTCATCTTCTACAGCAGTATTTATAGAAGAATGAGGAGGTGGGAGAGGATAAAAGATCTCTCAAGATAATTAATATAGATTAATGACTTATTGGCCTTTGAGGAGCTTGATGGAGAAGTTTACAGGTGTTCTGTCTCCATTAATGTTTTACATTTAAGATTTAAGCTCGATGAGAGCTTTTGTTGACTTTTGAGGCTCTGCATCATGTTGTCATAACTCTGCTGATATTTTATGCATTAAGTTCCTTTTATCAGAATTGACTGTTTGGCTGCGTTAAGGCAAATATCTGATTTTGAACAATAACTTCGGCCTTTGTTTGAATGCTTTGAGGCACAGGTGGCTTTGAGGTAGCTGAGATGATTTAATTGGCCTCAGGTGTGCCAGTGGAGGCCTTTATGTCTGATAAACACTTATAATTTTCTTTAACTGTGTTTTAATTTGGAAGATTAGGCTTTTAATAATCAATCTTAGCCGTAATCCCTCAAATTGTCTTCAATCTTCTATTCTGGTATGTTTTGTCTTCGACACTGATACTCTTTGATTATGATTTTATTCACTGTGTCTTGTTGATGTGTAGTGCTGTGCAGGGCTCGTGAGGCATCAATGCCCATGAAGCATTGACTTGACGTGGAAATTGAACCCATGGATGGCTTCCCTTTAATCAGTCGAAGGCGTGAGAATTGTCATTCCCATCCTTTAGCTTTTCTTTAACATAATGGATAAGCCATTAAACACCTACAAAATAAAAAACTAATTAAAAAATCTTGCGGTATTGGGTTTTACTACTTCAGAGGGTGTGGGGAGGAGCGTGGTTGTTGGATGGCATCATCCAATAGTGTAGATCCATTAGAGGAGGTTAAAAGAAGAGAAGAGGGATAAATAAGTCAGAACCATTGATCGCGCAGAGATCAACGGTGGGGATTACACATTAAAATCCTCTTGGTGGAAGGCGAAGGGTGATGAAACCATGAGGGAAAATATCTGGGACCGTCCGATCTGGACACGTGGACGATCTAGATCCAATCAGAGGATCACAATCGGTGGGGGGAAAAACAAATGTTCAAAACACACCTGATGAAAAGATCTGATGCGATCAAATGTAGACCGTCGATCTGCAGATCAGATCGATGGTTGGAGATGCATCAGAAGATCGCAATTGGTGGTTGTGAATAAAAAATTTTAAACGAGCCAACAGAAAAAACTCTGATGAGATGATTTTGGGGCCATCGATCTGCAGATCAGATCGATGGTGGAGGATAGATCGGGGATCGCTTATCAGAGGTGGCATAAAAAGGGAAAAGCGCTTAACAAAAGTTTGCGATGTGATATTGCGCGGGCTGTTTGATCAGCCTAATGATCAACGGTGGAGATGGTTTGAGATAGGCGTCGACAGAAAAACTCTTCAAAACATATGAAAAACCCAAAAATTTAATATATACAAAGTTTATATGCATCGAGGCGGGATATATAAAGGGCCAATTGCATCGGAAGGTCGGGCCCGGTCTTTTAATCTTACCATTTGAAATTTGTGATGCGATTAGCACCTTGGGACTTAAACTCTTGGTCCCGAGTGTAGGCTATATGCAATGAAAAGCAGAGGGGGTTGGGTTTAAACGATATGGATTTAATCGCATCGGAATTTTTATAACACGGAAAATAAACTTGCGCGCTGGGATTTTGCGATGCGATTAGAACTGAGAGGGGTTAGCGCTTGGTCTTAGCACCATGGGAATACGGTGGGGGAGTGGTTTAGATTTATCCCAAAGGGGCTTAAACCCATAGTAAAAATACTTGTTTTTTATGATATTTTCAAGATGTTTAGATGGATTTGGGGGTTTCGGCAGCGTTAAAAAAGTGAGTTTTAAACTCTGTAAGGTGGATTTTATGAAGGGGGAAATGAAAAAAAGGGAAAATAGAGGAATTTTATGGGAATGGAAGGGGTAAAAATGAAGGTTAGTTTTGGAAGTGGAAGGAGGGGAAAAATGAGGAAAAAAGGGGGATTTTGTAGCAGTTCTTTCCCATGAAATCAACAGAATTTCTGAGTTTGGAAAGGAAATAGTAATGAATATTGAAACAAGGGCATGATGTCTTCAAAAGTATTCAAGAGATAACATTTTTAGCAATAAAAGTGTTTCATGAAGGGTCAAAAAATTTTTTGGCCACCTTTTGATATAAAAATTTTTATAGGTGCCCAACAGTGGCTCCACTTTGGGATGGTGCCTTCTTGAAGGCATCAAGAACTTCCGACTTGAATTCTCTGGGAGGCTGATCATTGCCTTATCCATTGGGATTCCTTTCTTTACTTGAATGATATTCTTTTAGTTTGAAAACATATTAGCAGCCATGGAAAGCAATGGAACTTCATCAATACAAGATTTCTACCTACTCAATCCTACTGATATAACATTTTTTCTTCATTATAGTGCACTTGGATTGGAAAACTCTTTTCACCACATTTTATTCTTTTAAAAGAATACAACTAATCTAATTCTACTCCTTATTTCTCCATGAACTCAGATTAATCAGTTGATTCCATATGTTTCTCTACCTAATCTACTAATCTGGTAGGATTAAACAGTCTAACCGATTTTTATTTTTCTAAATTCTACAACAGATATTTAAAATCAATCAAGTCAAGTTTAAGTTGTTTTACTTGTTGTGATCTATGGCATGAAAAACAAGCTGCACATAGATATTATTTTTCAGAAAGTTTCAAATCGAAATGGAGGGCTTAAGATCTGAAAATTCAAAGCACTTCATTCATCTTTTTTACAGCTCTGATTTGACTCTAATTGAGTTGTTTTTCCTTTGTTGACTGGTTCAGATTTTGAGCTGATTATAACCAGTTATTCCTTTGTTTTTACTCGGAAATATAAATATATTTGATTCATTCTTCTTTTGAAACTCTAGGTTCAGATTTTGAGCATGTTTGAACCTTTCATTTCTATCCTAATATATTTACTGATAAGCCAAGATTAAACAGTTTGGAAAATCAAATTCACTAATCCTATCAACAGTTAATTTAAAGCTAATTAGTCATGATTAGGTTGTATGACTAATTAGAAGTGTGTTTTCAGGAGTGGCATTTAAGCTTGCACACTTTCAGATTTTATTTCTTTTTTTTGGTATGGGGTTGTACCTTTCTTGTTTTCACAATCTGCCCTCTTTTCTCTTTTCTATTGTTTTTGTATTTTCTGTTTTTTATTTTTCTTTAGATACAAAAATCAGCAACTATATAACTTCTCAAAACTGAGCTATATTGACATTCCTATCTAACCTATTCTAACATGGAGTATTTACATCTTCATATGATACAAAAGTGCCAATGTAGCTAGTTGAGCAATGTCATAAAGAAGAAGAAACTCTGGTTGCTTGTTAAAGGTATCCATAGTACATTTTGAAGATTAATCTTCAAAATCAAGACTATCACAGGAGGTGACAACTTTTCATGTCTCTGGCTCTTGCAAAGGATCCATGCTTGACAATTTGAACCAGTTGGGATTTCCACACACTTTTCCAAAGGATCAACAAAGAAAAAATGAAGGTTCTCCTCTTTTTGGTTCTCCATGTCTGGTAGATCGTCAGCTTCCAAGGCTTTAGCTTTGAGGGCTATGTCTTCAGTATGTTCCTTGGAAGTATCATCATCCTTAACCTGCACAATAACAAGCAGTGAAATATCTTCTTTCTCTAAATTTATGCTTGCTTCTGATATAAGTTCAGGTTCTTTGAATGACAGATTAACATTAGTGAAGGGAGAAGTTTCTTCTTGAAAATATGGTATATCTACAGTAGGATAGTCTTTTATTTGTTTTTCTCCTTCATCGCCCTCATCATCTGAACTAGAGGATTCATCATATTTGGCAGTTTTTTCCTCTTGTAACCCTAGTATGACTAGATTTAGTGGCTTGAACTCTGTGAAGAGGTTATTGTATTCTTCATTACTCTTCTCTTCACCCTTTGATTTGAAAGGATGTTGATTTCGAATTATGTGAAAACCATTTATGATAGATCGAAATGGATGTTTTTGGCTTTCAAGCTAATGATGGTGAAACTCATGACACCAATCGAAAACTGGTTTCCCTACATGATTAGTTTCTGCTTGAAACACATCATCATCATCAGACTGATTAAAATTTGGAAAATTATTAGAATAAACAATTTCATCAGTCAAACATATTGGGTCATCAGTTTTATCTTCTTTTCGTTGATCTACATGTTTGTTTTTTGTATCAAGAAAACCAGATGGAGCAGGTGGATGAGCGGAAGTGTTTGGTTCAAATGAAGGTTTGGAGGTTGGTATCCTGTTCAATACTAAATCAATGTCTTCCCCGGTTAGAAGAGAAGGAGTTTTATTTTTTCCTAGAACAGAGGTACAGGAATCCTCCATGTCTTGTATTAGCTGATCTTGAGGCTTGATGTCATCTTGAGCCTCTTCTAGGGGAACTTCACTTGTGCTTGCAGGAAAACTTTGAGGATTTTCTATTGTTTCCTGATCTTCTTGTGTTTCATAAAATTCCTCATGATAGTTATGATACTCAGTTTGTACCTCGGGTTCATGAGTTATTTTCTGCTTGCTATCAGGATGTCGTTGTTGTTGTATAAATTGGACTGGGTTATAACACAAAGGAAGGTTTTCTATATGTGTTGGTGTCTCCTCAGCTTCAAGTTTCATGTTTTCCAAATGGCTAATTATCTCCTTGAACCACTGCTCACTATTATTATTTGCGTTTTGGTCGTGAAGATCTCTTATCAGCATTGTACAAGACATAGGAAGGCAATTTAAACTTGGTTGACAACCTTCTTCATTGCTCTCTTTGTAAGTTTGCTCATCATCTTCTATAAAGTGTTGATCATAATACATTTCTTGGTCACAGTCTTGATCTTGAGGTAATTGGGTTTATGTTTTATCAAGCGAAAGCATTGCTCGCTCGAGATCATCAACATTCATATTAGCCATCAACCTATCCATTCTCTATCCAAGCATGTAAATCATATTTTCCACCATGATTTATTGTTTATTTTATTTATAATCTTGTTGATCGTACATGTCTCGTTGGGGTATATTTTGAGTTTGATTAGGGAAAGGTATATGTTGCTCTGGATTTCTAGCGTTAAAATTAGCCATAAACCTATCCATCCTTCTTCCAAGCATGTACATCAATTTCTCCATAATGAACATATGTTTTTCTTCTAGGCCTATATATCAATTCATGTTTATTAATTAGAAAAGAGGTCACTGTGTCTGGTCAATCAGTTCTAGGTCTTCTACCAGTGGAGTCATTTGTTCTTTTGGGAGTTTCATAGTGTGGAGTCGCCAGGTGAAATATTTTTAACTCCTAAGGAGGTAAAAGGTTTAATGGTCCACCACCATGTTTATTGAATACCAATATGAAATATTTTTGGGTTTTTCCTGAGTTTCTGTGGTTGTATGGAAAACTAAAAAGTCTATAAAAGCTGGCCAAGAAAATATGAAATAAAAAATTTCCCCAGTGGAGTCGCCAGAAATGTTAATTGCTGGTGGCTCAGCTGGCCAATATGCCAAATGTTTAGTGAGTAAAGGGGTTTTCTGAGATATATAAAGTATTCAACAAGACAATAACTTAGATCCCCAGCAGATTCGCCAAAAATGTTAGCTCCCTGTAATCAGCAAGATTGGCAAAATTCCAATTGCAGGGAGAACATCGTTTCAACCACTTTGGGATTCTAGGATCTAGCCCTCCTGAATCTAGAGAGGGATCTCTCCAATAAGGGAAAATATTGGATTTGTATTTGAAGTTCGGGTAATGATATTAGGCTAGTTATGAAGGCCGAGGGTTTGTTTTTTTTTTGGATGGTTGAGCATGATTATTGTTTGAGGGAAAGTCCTAAATGGAAAGAGTTTCAAAGGTGAGAAGTTGCAAGCAATCAAAGTAAGCTTTGGAAAAAAATATAGATAATTGCAGGTTTTAGTATATTGGGCTATGGATTCATAATAGGGACTAATTAAAACAACAAGGGGCAAGAGTGGTCCATGGGGAAAGTCATCTATGTCTAAGGATCTCTTTAAAGTCTGATTTATGGAATGAAATGATACAACAAGAAGGGGAATTTAAACAAATGAAGAACAAAGAGTAGCCCAGGATCTAGTAAGTACTTTGAAACTAGCCATCCTTTGAAAAACACTTAAGAAAGACAAAGAAGCAATCCAAGATCTGGTAAGTGCTTCGAAACTAGCTAGCCTTTGATATACTTTCAATGGAAAACACTTGAAAACAAGGGGGAACTTGAAAGCAACTGTTGGAGAAGAGACTAGCGGGCCGGGCTCACCACAAATCCTCTCCTAGCTCTTCTTTACTTGGTAACTTTCAAGACAAAGACAAAGATAACACATAATGGCCTAAGATCTGGTAAGTACTTTGAAACTAGCCAACTTTTAACACATTCCAAGGGGAAGTTTCAGACAGTATTTTGGGATAAAACTAGGACCAGGGCACACCATATCTTCCTGAGTTCATCTCTACTTAACATGAACTGAAAATAACATTCAGGAACAATATCTAGCTAAGACATGAGGACGAGGGAATGCCATCATTCCTACTGCTTAAACTGAATTAAAGCATTCCTAAATAACACAAATGGGAAGAAAACACTTAGATAAAGATTTTCAGTTAGAGAAGGGTACTGATATACAGTAGGTCCTAACTCTAAGCATGCTATTCTTTATAAGAGAAGATGAACAAAGTGAAAACAGAAGTAAAATAAAAATTCACAAGAAGAAATAACATCACCGTCAACATAGACTATGATCCCCTCAATAAGCTTGTATTGATGCTCCAAACCAGTTACAACTTTAAGTCCAATTCTTTAGTTTAGCAATCATCTACACTTCCCAGACTAACTTATCTATCACAAGCAGAGCTCCAAGAGCCAGTGAACACTATTTACAAGTAGAAGTCTCAAGCTCAAGTATATTTCAAAGTTCAACAACCAAAATTTTCTCATCTTCTACACTAGAATTTATAGAAGAATAAGAAGGTGGGAGAGGATAAAAGATCTCCCAAGATAATTAATACATATCAATGACTTCTCGGCATTTGAGGGGCTCGATCGAGAATTTTACAGGTGTTCTGTCTGCATTAATGTTTTACATTTAAGAATTAAGCTCGGTGAGATATTTTGTTGAATTTTAAGGATCTGTGTCATGTTGTAATAACTTTGTTGATATTTTGTGCATTAAGTTCCTTTTAGCAGAATTAACTGTTTGGCTGCACTGAGGAAAATATCTCATTTTGATCAATAAATTCGGCCTCTATTTGAATGCTTTGAGGCAAAGGTGGCTTTGAGGTAGCTGAGAGGATTTAATTGGCCTCAGGTGTGGCAGTGGAGGCCTTTATGTCTGATAAACACTTATAATTTTATTTAACTGTGTTTTAATTTGGAAGTTTAGGCTTTTGATAATCAATCTTAGCCATAATCCCCCAAATTGTCTTCAATCTTCTGTTATGGTATGTTTTGTCTTCGACACTCATACTCTTTGATTGTGATTTTATTCATTGTGTCTTGTTGATGTGCAGTGCTGTGTAGGGCTCATGAGGCATCAATGCCCACGAGGCATTGATGAGACATGGAAATTGAACCCATGGATGGCTTCCCTTTAATGAATCGAAGGCATGAGAATCGTCCTTCCTAGCCTTCAACTTTTCTTTAACATAATGGATAAACAATTAAACACGAAAAATACAAAACCAATTAAAAAAGCTTGCGTTATTGGGTTTTACTGCTTCAGAGGGTGTGGGGAGGAGCATGGCCATTGGATGGCATCATCCAATGGTGTAGATCCATTAGAGGAGGTTAAAAGAAGAGAAGAGGGAGAAATAAGTCAGAACCATTGATCGCACAGAGATCAACGGTGGGGATTACGCGTTAAAATATTCTTGGTGGAAGGCGAAGGGCGATGAAACCATGAGGGAAAAGATCTGGGACCATCCAATCTGGACACGTGGATGTTCCATATCCAATCGAAGGATCGCAATTGGGAGGGGGGAAAACAAATGTTAAAAACGCACCGGATGAAAATATCCGATGCGATCAAATGTAGACCGTCGATCTACAGATTAGATCGATGGTGGGAGATGCATCGAAAGATCGCAATCGGTGGTTGTGAATAAAATTTTTTAAACGAGCCAACAAAAAAAACTCCGATGTGATGATTTTTGGGCCGTTGATCTGCAAATCAGATCAATGGTGGAGGATAGATCGGGGATCGCTGATCGGAGGTGGCATAAAAAGGGAAACGTGCTTAACAAAAGTTTGCGATGTGATATTGCGCAGGCCGTTTCATCGGCCCAATGATCAACGGCGGAGATGGTTTGAGATATGTGCTGGTGGAAAAAATTTTCAAACCATATGAAAAACCCAAAAATTTAATATATACAAAGTTTATATGCATCAGGGCGGGATATATAAAGAGCCAATCACATCGGAAGGTCGGGCCCAATCATTCAATCTAACCATTTGAAATTTTTGATGCAATTAGCACCTTGGGACTTAAACTCTTGGTCCCGGGTGCGGGCTATGTGGAATGAAAAGCGGAGGGTGCGGGGTTTAAACAATAGGGATTTAATTGCATTGGAATTTTTAAAACATGGAAAATAAACTTGCGCACTGGGATTTTGCGATGCGATTAGCGCTGAGAGGGGTTAGTTCTTGGTATTAGCACCATGGGCATACGGTGGAGGAGTGGTTTGGATTTAGCCCAAAGGGGCTTAAATCCATAGTAAAAATACTTGTTTTTTATGATATTTTCAAGATGTTTAGATGGATTTGGGGGTTTCGGCAGAGTTAAAAAAGTGAGTTTTAAACTCTGTAAGGTGGATTTTATGAAGGGGGAAATGAAACAAAGGGAAAATAGAGGAATTTTATGGGAATGGAAGGGGTAAAAATTAAGGTTAGTTTTGGAAGTGGAAGGAGGGGAAAAATTAGGACAAAAGGGGGATTTTGAAACATTTCTTTCTCATGAAATCAACAGAATTTCTAAGTTTGGAAAGGAAACAATAATGAAGATTGAAACAAGGGCATGATGTCTTCAAAATTCTTCCAGAGATAACATTTTTAGCAATAAAAGTGTTTCTTGAAGGCTCAAAAAATGTTTTGGCCACCTTTTGATATAAAATTTTTTATAGGTGGCCAATAGTGGCTCCACTTGGGGATGTTGCCTTCTTGAAGGCATCAAGAAATTCAGACTTGCATTCTCTGGGAGGTTGATCAGTGCCTTATCCATTAGGCTGCCTTTCTTTACTTCAATGATCTTCTTTTGGTCTGAAAACACATTAGAAGCCATGAAAAACAATGGAACTTCATCAATGCAAGCTTTCTACCTACCCAATCCTACTGATCTAACATTTTTTCTTCATTAGAGTGCACTTGGGTTGGAAAAATCTTTTCACAACATTTTATTCTTTTAAAAGAATAAAAATAATCTAATTCTACTCCTTATTTCTTCACAAACTCAGATTAATCAGTTGAGTCCATATGTTTCTCTACCTAATCTACTAATCTGTTAGGATTAAACAGTCTAACAGATTTTTTATTTTCTAAATTCTACAACAGAAATTTAAAATCAGTCAAGTCAAGTTTAATTTTTTTGACTTGCTGTGATCTATGGCGTGAAAAACAAGCTGCTCATAGAAGTTCCAATTCATCGCATATCATATTGTCTGACTTGCGAAGTGTTGAGAGAATTCATACAAGGGAATATGGAACACCAAAGGTATGGTTGGGTTCTTTGGAAGGAAATATTCAAGTGGCATTAGTTGCAGAGCAAGATGAGAGATGAAACATGTGTACAACTAGAAGAATAACTTAGAAGAGTTGAGTTACAACATAAGATGTGTGTTGAGGAACAGGTTTACTTACGTGAACCTGAGGAAGGGTCCATTCTTAGTGTTAGTAGTAATGAGGATGAAGACATGAGACCAGTTGATGGTTTCATGGATCCTTGGAAGGATGAGAACCAGTGGAAAGAGTTGATGTTTGAGACAACAAGAGTGTCTATGGATCCTTATGGTTTTGAAACAAATTATTATTGCATGTTTGTAGGTGAAATAGGTAAATAAAGACAATTAGTTGATTTTTTCATAAAGGATGAAGGGAGAGGACAAAATGTGAATTTTTTTCAAGAAGAAAATGTGACAGTTGAGTCTCATGTACATGCACATGCAGAGCTAAGTGAAGCAATGATTTCCAGCCTACTGTGCAAGCTAAAAACAAGGAGGAATTTGCTTATGATGATGGCCAAGAATAGAAAAAGTCAAAAGATGATATCAAGAATTCATATGTTATTCCTGAGAAAGTTGAAAAGAAGACTAGTTAAGAATTTCTGAGTCGTGAAAGAGACTTAGAACAGCAAGAGAAAGATTTGATGATTGAGTCATCAAATAAGACCACTGGGTCTTTTGAGTTTAATGATGAAAATTTGAATGTGTTTTCCGGTTCTGATTAAATATTAAGAAGTAGTGTCACAAAGATATTTTCTTATTAACAAGGAAGAAGAAAGCCATAAAGATGAAAGTGAGGCAGTTATGTCTCAAGCTAAAGAAAATTCATTCCTAGAAGTGGAAAAGACTGAATTGACTATTAGGACTAGTCAAGAAGCACAAGGACAACAATGGAATGTTGTTAAGGAAGGGGAATTGAGTTATGTTGAAAATATAATACAACATACTGAAGACGTACTTGAAGGGAATCAAGTAATTAGTGAACAATTGAGTCGCTTTCTGAAATAATTTGAGCAAGAAAAAGATAGTGCACACAATAAGATGGGACCGTTTCAAACTGTAGTTGAAACATAGATAGATACTAGTTTCCAAAACTTAATTATGTTAACTAGTATACCAAAAAGAGTGAATAAATATATTACTGTAGTCAGAGAATTAGAAGGTAATTTACCTTTTGACAGTAAATTTGTAAACAATGAAAAGAAGAGGGATGTTGCAGAGAGAGATATCTTCGGAGATATTCAAGAAGTTTCGGTGGCAGCAATGCCCAGAGTAATATTTGCATAAATATCTAGGACAAAGTGTAGTATAATGTGGTGGTAGAGGACTGGAAATAATATTGGATTACAACGGAATATTTAATTTAAAGAAACCATAGATGAACTATGAGAGCTAATGCAAATACCTAAGAAGAGCTACAACAAAATGAAGAAAGCAGTCCACTGTGGAATTGTTTGGGAAGTGAAAAACAATGAAGGTAGAAGTAGTGGAGCACTAAAATACAAAGTATGGAAGCCTAGAAGATTGCCGCTAAATAATGGTGAAGATAATGCAGCTTATGGACTATAGCAAAATAGAGTTTGGGATCCTAAAAGACTCAAGCATTGAAGGCACATGACCAGGAGGTCATGAATTCATATACCTCGGGAGTTTGATGTAGGAGCATTAAGGTAGAGCCAACAATGTGACAAGCTTGTCACATGTTGTGGCTTGGGAAGAGGACTAGCAGTCCAAAGAATTCGAAGACTTTATTTTTAAAAGTATTTTGTTAAGTTAATTTGGGCTAACATGACCATTGTAATTTGCAGAATTAAAGGATGGCTAAACTTGGATTAGTTAAGTATTTAGTTGAATAAAATGTTTTGAAACTGAATGACAGTTTCTTAACCATATGGGAATTTTTGGAAAAGGTATAAAAATGAACCAAATCCACCATTGTGTGTTTTTTCCATCCATAGAGAGAAAGAGAGAGGGAGAGGGAAATAGGTGTGTGAGAGAGGGTTTAACAAAGAGCAAAATAAAATGTAAAAACCATCCATTCCAGGGCTTGGTTTTATGTATTTTCATTTCTAAGTTAATTCCAGTGTTTTTGTATTTGGATTGGGCTCTCTATTTTAACCCATTTGTTTTATTTCCCTGTTGAAATCAAGTATTACATTTAATTGCATAGAAGGAAGGTTAATATGGACTTTGTTTGTATCTATGTGTTTTATATATGCGTACTCTTTCTCTGAATGAATAGATAGATTGAGCGAGAAGACAAAGTTCCTATGAATTTCACATAGAAAAAGCTATGACAGAGACCGAGGGATGATGAGACAAAGAACAAGATCAAGAGGAATCCACGCATTTATAGACTAAACAAATCTTAGGAGAGTTAGCGTTGAAATATTCCAAAGAAGTATGTGGAGGAGTAACGTGGAGGGAGAAGTATTGTAGAGCAATGACATCTGAAAGAAGAGAAATCAAATAAAGACATAAATACTTAGAAGAATTTTGAGAGAGGAATCGATGGCGAGGAGTGAATCGTAGAGTCTAGGTTTTAATATTTGACAGTAGATATTAGAGCGGGTAGAAGACGTGAAGAAGAGTCGTGAGAAGATGAATGAATGGTCGTGATTGAATCGAAGATGTGAGGGAAAAAGATGAATGGTCATGATGAATTTGCAAGTCAAACATGTTATAGGTCAATTTGGGCACCATTCCCAATGACCTGGTTAACTGGGCATCATCTCCAAGACCAATGATTAAGGGTCTATCATTCCCTATCATCTCAGTTGCTATATGACCTAAGACATGAATCAAACAAGATTTTCATCAAAGCAAGGCTTTTCCATGGTTTGAAGCTTATTATTACACATGCTGGAGCTCACCATCACAGGCTATAAGGGGCCTAAGTCTGTTACATATGCAATTAGACCCATTCAAGGCTACGCTGCAAAGCACTTCCCGACATTCAAAGGTGCGTTGGTCACATTGGGAGCGAAATTCTCATTGTTCTGAAATCTCCACTTGGCTAGTGTCTTCTAGAAGGTTTAACATGTGTCAAGCTTCAGATCCAAGTGTCCATTTGACATCTACATGAATGGAAACATGTCTTTGCTATTTTTGGAATGTTATTAATTACAAAACTACCTACAGTTCACCTATAAATTGAACAGAAATCTAAGTGTTTGGAGGGGAAGAATTTGAGTAGGGAAATGCAAGAGAATTTTCAATAGAATGTTTGATTTGTGGAGCTGTTTTTGGAGAGACTTATGCTGTGATGGGACTTGGGAACATTGCTGAAAGGTCATTACAAATTAGTCACTAGGTTGTAACCACTCCTTCTATCATCAATAAAGAGTACTTCTTGTTTTTCCCTACATGCATCCATGTTTACTTTGATTTTCCATATTGTAAAATCTTGGTTGATGAATGTAGTTTATGTTTAACTGATTTAGCTAACTAGATTGAATATATATCTATATTATTGCATCTTCTGTTGTTTCAATGTTCTTTCTTGCAGGAAGCATTCATCTATTTGAAACCTCTTGAATTTGAAGTTATGGTGGAAGTGACAGAAAGGAGCCATTTCGAAACGATTGAAACAAGTAACATCCAATCCTCTATGTGTATCTATTCTAAGTTAGGAGAAACATTAGTATAGTATTTCACCTGTTGTTCTAGACTAGACACCAGTCTAGGGAAGCGTATCTTATCCGTAGATTACAATTCTGGCCCAACAAACTGGCGGCTCCACTGGGGAGAACTTCTCTTGCTTCTTGGTGTTTTAGTCTCGAATCTGCTTTCTAAATCCACCCAGTAGATTTTTTACATAAAGGTTAGACTTTTTCACAGCTTCATTTGCAAATTTAGTGAGCCAAACAATATCTTTTTCTTTGTTTACTGAGCTCATCGCACCCTTGGTCAGGGCACAGTGCTTTGTAGAGCACTGTCTCCCTTGTCAGCCTGCGTTGCAGAGCATTGTATCCCTCTAGAGACTGTGTTGGCTCCTAAAAGGACCAAATCCCCTTGAATATGACTTTGTACTTTGCTTCAGTTTTGTTTGCTGATTTGTTTTGAAAATTTTAATGCTCTATTGACCAGTAACTCTATATATTTCTTCTCCTTTGACTGAAAATTTGTTCAATGTTATTTTAAAAAAAAAATCATTATCGTTGACAACTTGATTTCAAAGTACTTTTTATGGTCTCATTAAGAATCGTTTTGCTTTTGAAATAGGAAATTGTCGTAAATTCTTCATTTCCTTGATAGGAGAAATTGTTGTTGAAATCTTTATTTTTCCTCCAAAAGAGAAATTGTTGTTTGTATTCTTCGTTTCTCGAAAGTAAAAAGAATTTCGATTAATGATCTAGTGCACCTAGTTTCTTTTTTGCATTCATAACATTAAGGAAACTGAAAAGGAAAAATTGCATTTGCATGTAGGATTATGTGTTTTTTTTAAAAGGAACATTAGGAAATCTGCATTTAGTTTGAGATTCATTGATTTGTTTTGTTCATTGATTTGTTTTATCTCTAATTACTTTCTCTCTTCCCATAGTAGCTAGGTCTTTCATTGAAAAAGCCGAAAGTGAAAGTTTGTTTATCATTCTTAGCTTGCATTTTAGGAATTTCATATACATCATCATGGTGAACTTGAAAGGCAAAATGTTAAGCAAGATCAACATAAAATAAATCTTATTTTACTTAACAACGCTTTGGAACATTAATGATAACATTTAGAGGTCTAGGCTAGAGATGTGTTCTGACATCGTAAAACATAGCAGCTATCGTTAACTTATCTGCAATACATTCCGAGTGTGATAAATCACTCCACGTATGTGAGTATATCATAGCTCGTCCATGTACTCTTAGGTATATCGAGCGGTGTTACAGTACGATAAGTAATAAGGGGTGCTCTCACTGTGTGGTTTCGCATCAGACAGCGCTAATACGGACTTGGGCCTCCACATACCTTTGGGTATATTTTGGAGGAAAAATTTTAGGTGCTATCCATCCATAGTGAACCGAGTCGGCTTCCTTGAAATTTTGATACACCGAACACAACATTTAGGGAGATTACCTGCTCGTACTTCTTGGTTTGCCAAGAGGTATTATGCAGTTCATAGTTTCTTGGTAAACCCTTTTGCCTAGCATTACCCTCTTTTTTATATTTTTTTGGATAGAATAAATCAGTAATCATGGAAGAACACAATCCTACCCCCCTTCGTTCACGTAGATTAGCTTTAAAATCACCTTTACCACCGGAAGTTATTTCTGTTAGGTAAAGGAGATCACGATCTGCCGAATCCAGTACAATTCGTACCTCTGGTGAAACATCATCATTTAAACCAGAGTTAGCTCAAATTGTTTCCACACATCTCGGTTCATCTAATGTTTTTGAAACGGAGTCTTCACAGCTACCTGCGGTCACGATCCATTCAATCGCTGAGACCATACCTCCTAGACCCTAAGTTGTTCAAACACACATTGATCTAGATCTTGTCTCTTCTTTGCTAGAATCTCTGAATCCTGAATCTGAACAGTCGGAAGTTTTTCCTACCTTAGTCATTCCACAAAGTTCTCTAGCCATTGAAACTCCTATTTCACACAGTCAACCATCTAAAATATATTTTGGGCCTGACGGTGAAGTTATTCCTCCTGGATTAATCGCGATTGAAGAAATCCCTCAACCTAATACACATTTAAGTCCAACCCACTTTGGGGGAGACCTTTACTTGTACCAGTCATTTCCTTCATCATTTCCATCTGCTTTTGTTCATCCTATTTCCATTCAATCACACATCGATTTCGGAGAGTATACATTTGGTCATAAAACTATGTCTGAACTAGCATCTTCGGTTGGGTCTTTGGTTCCAATTACATCAGCTCCTACCCTCTCTACTCCGTCGATGTTCACAACATCACCAAAGTCGTATTTTCACGGTGGCCCTTCGGTCCCAACAAGTTACAAATCACTATCTAGAACTTTCTCTAGTGCACCTTCATGTTCATGGTCTTTTCCAATGTCATCATCTAGTGTTTTAACTGGTATTCCTATAATTAGTACTGAACGAATTGATTCATTAAATCCATCATCAGGGAAAAATCAAGCTAGTCATTATGGGTCAATTCCTTTAAATACCATATCAACTGGACTCCCAGCATTCGGTAACCAATATTTTTCATCTTATTATCCTTCTTATGCTGGGGGGAAACCTATGGTCACCCAATATGACAATACTCAGTCACATTTTGGTCAAACTAATGTTGACATGCATGTTTGTCAATGGTAGCCCACTCCGCCTACCCAACCACAAACAGTTGTCCAATCGTATCAACCAATTCAACCTGTTACACCCACTTCAATACCACTTGTTAATACATCTATACCCCTATTATAGAATCAAAATATTGTACATCAACCTTGCAAGTGATTTCTTCAACTCAATATCAAAATCCTTTGGTTAATTTACAACAACCTGTACCAGGGATCATTTATTCACAAGCTGGTCCACCATTTTATGGGATGTCACAAACACAATCTGGTTATACATATCAACCAAATCCAACTTAAACCAATTTGGGTTATAACATTGGTGGACATACCCCTTGGCAGCCACAGGAAAAAATTCCTCAAAATTCATATCATCAAGTACCATATGCAGGTTTTGGTCAACATAACTCCTAAGTGTTTGCCATGCAAAACAACCCTTATCTGAGTTACCAGCAACAAATCTCATATGCTGGTGCTCAAGGACTTGTTGCCCAAGCAATTCCATCTTATCCTGGCTATGCTCAACCTGACCTTAATAGACAATTGCCTTTTGTTGCAACCTTGGAATTACCAGATTTAAACCGATTAACCAATGATCCTATCAGTTATGCTCCTTGGTGGCTGGTGATACCACATAAATTACCCTCCGACAGTCCTAAATTCAATGGAAACCCTAGAGAAGACCCATAAAATCATGTTATGACTTATCATTTATGGTGTTCATTAAATTTCCTAAATGATGATTCTGTTCGATTACGTCTTTTCCAGAGAACGCTCACAGGTCTGGCAGCTAAATGGTACATTAAATTACCTAGAGCTTCTTTCGACAATTTCACTGCTTTGGCTACTGTCTTTTTGACCCATTTCCAGTTACTGATAAGATACGAAAATGGAATGGAACTCTTGACCAATTTCAAACAGAGTAATGCGACTCACATTTCAGATCATATTCATGAGTGGCACCATCGTCGATGAATGGTTAAGACATTTGTTCCCGATAAGCTCCTTGCTGAATGGTTCATCAAACCCTTGTTACCATCTATAACAGAGGATGTGGCTAAAAGTGGTGTCATCACAGAAGAGCAAGTTATCGCTCATGCCCAGTATTTAGACTTGATTTATACTCAGTTTGGCACACTCTATGAGAAAATACCAAATCCGTCATGATATAATTTCAATGTTCCTCCTCAAATAAAGGACGTTCATGTCGGAGATGACTTGATAGGCACTCTAAGTACACACAACAATACTGCATCTGATATTTCTCCTACTTCTGAAATCAACGCCATCTCATTTGACAAAGGAAAAAGTGATAAGCAAATAGGAAGTAAGAAAAAGGATAAATCGAAGAAAAATCAAACTTCTAACCCGCAGGAATGATCATCTGATCAACCGTCATGACCACGGAAACCTAATTATCCATGCATAATCTGTAATGACGAACACTTTGTTAGGGATTTTCCTCACTGTGCTGAAGTCTCAAAAATCATCAAGACTTCTATTGTATCAGCTGTGTTGACAGACCCATTTCCAAATCCAAGCACAAATTTGTTGCTACGGATCTAGCTCCTAGTTCCCAAGTGTTAATGTTATCCACTACAAACCCTTCATAAGATATATTGGTGTTGACATGGAATAAATACTATGGTAGTCCGACCACTGATCAACCTACTACCTTGAAAAAGAATCCATATAATGAATTGGTACCACCTCCTATTATTCCTGAATTGACGATTAAGCCACCAAAGGGAGTAATTCATAAATCAACATATAATCCTCGAGCAAGAGATGCAAAAAATTATAATATAGTTGAATATTTCGTTCAATCCCCTTCAGCTATGTCTGCTCTTGAGGTATTACAAAATTTTCCCTCCCAGAAGCAGGCTTTATTGTCAGCCATTGGTGGAATTGATCCAACTGATTCTAATATTGTCGTCTTTAATCATATGGGCTATGTGCCGCAGCTACTAGAAGAATTGGCATTCTCCATCCTAGTAAATGTTATCAATCACCTTCTTCATCATACTATTATTGATGAGGGAGAATCTACGTGCATTATGTCTCTAAACTGTTGGAAGTCACTTGGCTCGCCATGATTATCACAATCATCAACGACGTTGAAGGCTTTTGATGGGAGAACATATAAACCTTGTGGTATTATTAATAACTTTCAAGTTGAATTAGGGGGTAAATCAGTAAGTATTGATGTTTAGGTTGTTGACAGACCCCTTTACTATAATATTTTACTCGGAAGGCCATGGGTATATGCGATGACTGCAATTGTTTCTATATATTTTAGAATGGTTTCCTTTCCTCATAAAGGTACTATTACAGTAATTAATCAATTATCCTTTTTTTCCTCCACTTCGTAGGTAAATAGAAGCGTTTTGTATATTCACTTACCCAAACTAGAAATCCAGAACATTGGTGTATGACTCTTAAAGGATTCCACTCTTATGGGAACCTTTGCATTACCGCCACCCGCGATGTTGGCAGAAATTGCAAGCATAGAGACCTCTTACATGATCTCTTCCACTCTATCTGGCTTAAGGAAGAGTACGGGTGATTCTGATATTTCTACGTTGGATGATGTTTTACCACTCAGCCCTATTGAGCTACAATAGAAATCAATCTATTTTGCTTGGGAGGAAAATCCGAAATCAGCGTCGCCGAGTGTTTGGGTTGATCGTTCATTACATTTTGGTACTCCATCTGATCCATTTTCCTCAAAAATTTTAACAGATGAAAGTATTTTGGAAGCTATGATGGCAGAAGGAAAACCATGGGAAGATTATCATCATCGCTCCCATCTTCCAGATTATGAAGAAAATAATCTTAGTGAACTATATCACCCATCCATTCAAAATTTATTTTCAAATTCTTTTCCGATTAATGCAATTGAATTTGAGTAAAATTTATCAAATATTGAAGAAACAATTTCTATTGATATTTTGACTAAACCTGGCATTGTAGAAAATATTCATGTTAGTGTATCTTGTTCTCCATCAGAACTTGATTCATATCACTCTCTTTTTCATGAATTTCATGACGTATTTTCTTGGTCTTACGAGGAAATGCCCGGCATAGATACTAGTATAGTTGAACACACTATTAATATGTATCCTAATGTCAAACCAGTGCTTCAACAGCTTCGTCCTGTTCATCTGAAGAAAGCCGCTGCCATCAAAACAGAAGTTGAAATTTTTTTGCGTGCTAGTTTCATATACCCTATTCCACTAACTAAGTGGGTTTCCAATATCGTTCCTGTTATAAAAAAACAAGGAACCATTAGAGTGTGTGTCGATTATCGGGATTTTAATCATGCTTGTCCAAAAGACAACTATCCTACACCCTTTATCGACTAGATTATTGATGATTGTGCTAGATGTGAAATATTTTATTTCATGGATGGATTTTCCAGCTACAATCAAATCAATATCTGCCCAGATGACTAGCACAAGAAAACATTCATCTATCCCTGGGGCACATTCGCATATTGCAAACTCCCATTTGGTTTAAAGAACGCTGGGGCAAATTTTCAGAGAGAAATGGATTATGCTTTCAATGACATCAAGCAAATTGTTCAACCATATCTACATGACTTACCAGCGCATTCACGAAATTGGAATGATCACCCGATGCATTTGAGATCCATTTTATTATGATGCCAACACTACAATATATGCCTCAATCTGCACAAATATGTGTTTTGTGTTGGTTTTGGTCAATTGCTCGGATTCGTAGTCTCAAAAGAATGAATTAGAATAGACCCACTGAAGGTTCAAGCCATTCTTGATTTTCATGCACCATCAAACCTATTTCATATACAGAAACTTCAAGGAAAGGCTAACTTCCTGAGAAGGTTCATTCCAAACTACACCGAAATGGCTAAAGGGTTTACTCGATTATTTAAAAAGGGGGTTCCCTTCCATTGGGACCAAGTCGCACAAGCTTCTTTTGATGTTGTCAAGGACGATCTTGTCCGAGCATCATTAATGTATCCTTCAAATTATCAAAAAGACTATTTCCTATATATCGCCGCAGCTGAAACGACCATCGCTATGGTTTTGGTCCAAGTAGAAGATCGAATTAAAAATCTGATCTATTATCTAAGTCGTAATCTCTATGATACAGAAGTTAAGTACTCATACATAGAAAAGCTTACCTTGGCAGCTATTCAAGCTGTCCAAATATTTCGCCATTATATCCTCCTCCTAAAAACAACAATAGTTTCGGATTGCAACACCATGACTTACATCTTATCACGTCAATTGCTGGGGGAAAAATATTCAAAATGGATCGTCATTTTGTAGGAATTCATCAAATCCAAGTCAAAGAAGTCTTTAGTTTTTGCTGAGCTTCTCTGTGATCTTCCCTGTGATAGTACTACAAGTACGTCGGAACCATCTATTCCAGACGAGTCTCTATTTCTGATCGGATGATCTAATCCCTAGTATGGAGATTTCGTCATTTATCTCCAAACCAAAACTTTTCGACCTAATACCTCTCGCTCTGATCAGCAACGTATTTGATACCAAGCCAAATATTATCTGATCGTCGACGATACACTTTATCGTCGTGGTGTCAATACCATTTTAAGGAGGTGCCTCACTCATGAGGAGGCCGAAAAGGTATTAAATGATTTCCATGCTTGGGCTTGTGGTGGACATTTATCTGATTATGCTACCACGCAGAAGATATTTCATGCTGGTTACTTTTGTCCTACTATTTCTTAAGATTGTGTCCTCGCAGTCAGAAGTTGTCATGCATGCCAGATTTATGATAGTAAAATCCGCAAAATTCCAGCACCAATGCATATGGTTGTCTCTGTTGGACCATTTATGAAATGGGGTATCAATTTCATGACCTGTAACCCTCCATCCGGGGGGCATGGTTATATTATTTTCGCAGTCAACTATTTTACCAAATGGGCGGAAGCGATGCCTACATTCAACAACACAGGACAAACAACTGTATTGTTTTTCTTCAATCATGTCATTGCACGGTTTTGGGTCCCACAGGCTATAGTTACGGATCATGGGAAGCATTTTTGTAACCATATGATGTCTGAATTAACATCCAAGTTAGGATTTTTTCATGATAATTCTACTCCTTATTATCCACAATCAAATCGAAAAGTTGAGGCTATTAACAAAATTCTTAAGAGAATGCTTCAACGAATGATAGGAGTCCGTAAAAGGAACTGGCACTTGATCCTGTACTCCGCCTTGTGGGCGTATCGAACCTCAGTGAGAAACGCAACCGGATTTACCCCTTTTCAATTGGTGTATGCTCTGGAAGCTATCTTACCAATCCAATGCGAAATATCATCGTTAAAACTCGTGATAGACTTGTTACCTGACACCTCAAAAGAAGAAGCACGTCTCCTTAACCTCATCCATCTAGATGAAACACGTCGTGAAGCCCAATTGGCCAACGACGCACATAAGAGACGTATAAAGGTGCAATACGAAAAAAATGTCCAGCCTCGCATCTACTTAGAGGGCGACTTGGTCCTTCTTTATGACCAGGAAGTTGATAAAATAGGTACAGGGAAATTCGAGCCATTATGGCATGGCCCCTACATTTTCAAAAGAGTTCTTGCTAAGGGTGCCTACGAGTTAGTTGATTACGATGGAATTCCATTGGCACAACCTAGAAATGGGTTGTATCTTAAATGTTACTATGCTTAATCATGAGCATGGTAATTTTTTGTATTATATTGTTTATATGTTGTTGATTTGCATTCACTATCTCAATTTGTTTTTTAGAGTTTTCTTGAAATTAGTAATCTACTTTACATTTCATCGCATATGTCTGAATCTTTGGAACCATTTTTTGGATATGCTGATGGTGTTAGTCATAGTACACAGAATCTATCTTCTTCAGCGTGGACCATTTTCGCTCTGAACGGTGAGTTAGTGAGTTTTCAATGGATTTGTATCGGTAGATGGACGAATAATATCGCTGAGTATGGCACATTGATTGAATTTCTCTCTGATGCCATTTCATTTGGTATTAACTGCATAATCATCAGCTTAGACTCACAACTTCTGGTACTACAAATTACTAGTATTTATACTGTTAGAAATCCAACACTGCCTAGATTGTTCCTTAGAGTTCGACTTTTGGAGAGACACTTTGATTTCATTCAATATAAACACATTTCCAGAAATATAAACACTTTAACTGATTCATTATCTAATCAAGTGAAAGACATACATTTGCGACATAGGTAAAGAAAATGTTCACATCATTGAATAGGATTGCGCATTAAACATAGGAAAAACTCTGAAAACATATAGATAGATAGTCATAGGTTTTTTATAAAATTTGTGCCGAAGACACGTTGGTCATCTGACCTCAAAATGTGTGCAAAAATTCATAAGTAAACTAGTGGTGCTCATGATAGCACTCTATAGATCTAGCAATCCTATGGAGCAACCGCATCCAACGGTTAGGAACCCCAATTGTGTGTCGCTACTATCACATGGGAAGCTCCTCGATCCAACAATCTGGAATCCCGAAGGTCAACCCCTCTATGTGTTGCTGGAGCTCATCAAGAGTTTGAGCCATATCAAGGTCCTGAAGGACTGCTCTCCCGACAGCCCTCTCTGCTGGCGCATCTGCTTCACGCTCTAGTTCCTCTACTGATTGAACGCGACCGATATCTGCATTACATTAAACATTTAGTTTAGTCTTGGAAAGAAATAAAAACATAAAAACATTTGTATAAACCTTATAAAAATCTAAAAACATGGTCAAATCAATCTTACCTATTGCACCACACTGAGCGCCTTCTAGTAAAACTACATCTGGATCTCCTCGGAAGTCGACGCCTGCGTATGCATACTCATCGATGGCGAAAATCTCTCACCTAAACTAGGCAAAGAATGTAGTCGAGAGAAAAACGGTTGATTGGCCTGAATGCCGACCCATGAGTTCTACCCATCTCTGCATTCAAGGATCTCTAGGACTAGATATATACAATGTTACATGTTGTGGCTGCATCAGTGGAATCCGTTCCAAAGAGAAGGAAATGAGAATGGAACCATAACTAAAATTTTTCTTCCTTCCTCCCTTTGCTTTACTTAATTGTTCCTTTATCTGAGATAGAACAGCTTCAGACTAGTTGAAAAATGTTGGCTCTAAACATTCCAGAGCATACTGCATATACGATCTGTTCGCTACATGGAGTGTAATAGTGCTAGCTAGTTTAGTGATCATGAATAGGATGGTTCTCAAAGGAAAATCCATGACATCATAGATGTTTATTTTTCCATATTTTCTAGGTTTTGACCCCGGATAGTAATACTGCATAACATAATCCCTCAGAGTTTATCCTCCAACATCAGATCCTGTGAGTGAAATGGGAAAACCTCTCCTCAAAAAACCTATGAGAAAATACACATTCTCAACTGTTTGTTGGAAATGTTGTCATTGATGGCAAAGGAGATGGCAAAGGAGCACCTAAAATAGAAACAAGGCAAAGATAGCAACATAGAAGCAGAGAAGTAGCAAAAGAGGCAGCAAGATGTAGAGAGGGTCGAGCAGCAGAGACAGGGCCATTTAAAGAAGCAGGGCAGCAAAAAGAAGCAGCCTAGGTTACAAAGGAAGGAAAGATGAAGAAAAGAAGCAGAGGTAGCAGAGAGAGCATTAGCAAAGAAGTAGAGATGTAGCAAGGCATCATAGAAGGGACAGTAGAAGAGGGCCATTTAATAGCAGATCTGGAGAGACAGAGCAATGAAGATTGGAAGGGCCTGAAGGAGCTTAATACAGAAGTTTATTTATGTATTAGGGGTTTAATACAGCTGCATATGAATGTTGGAGAGGTTAGAATTAGAGTAGACCTGGAATAAACTCTGCATGAAGAATTTTGTGTGGATATGCCTTGAATTTCCTAGAAATCATGCCTTCAACCGCGTTTGGAATATTGGAAGCGTGAAAAATTAAGAGATGGTTGAGCAGTAGAGGTAGAGGTCGAGCAGCAGAGCTACAACGAATATAGAGGCAGAACCGTTATCAGAGGCAGAGGTAGAGGCTGAGTCGTTATCACAGCAGTAGAGGCAGAGGTAGAGCGACAGAAGTAGCAGAGGCAGAGACACAACTGTTATTTCGAGAATCGCTACCCTAGCTGGAGGATATATATATAATTACGAGAATCACATACCCCATTGGAAGATACACTAAATATTGGAGCAGAAAAGTATATATATATATATATATATATATATATATATATATATATATCTATATCTATATACATATCTATATCTATATCTATATCTATATCTATATATATATATATATATATATATATATATATATATATATATATATATATATATATATATATATATATATATATATATATATATATATATATATATATATATATATATATCTCATTCCGGGAATCGTATACTCCAACGGCAAACTATATATTGTGCTTTATATACCAAGGAATAAAGCATATATATACATATGTATAGCCATATGTAGCGCGAGATTCAAAGAACAAAAGTACCATAAGGTGGGACCCCTTACCCAATCGCATCGAAGATTATAAGGGCAGCGGAACATATAAACCAAAGAATTGCAATTCCGATTGAGAGCCCGGATCCGATGGGCATATAAACAGTGGCTCGATAAGTTTGAAATACGGCTTAATCGCATCGACTCAAAGCCTATATAAGCGCGTAAAACAAAGTATTATATGGTGGGACCTCTTACCAATTCACAACGGAGAAAAACAAGGCAGTGGAACGCATAAACCAAAGAATTTTGATTGCAATTGAGAGCCCGGACCTGATGGGCTTATAAACCATGAGTAACAAGTATTTCAAGTCCGGCATGATCGCATCGGAACAATCTGATCGCATCGGAGAATATAAAGGGAGTGGAACGTCCATACAGGAACTTGCGATTACGATTAAGTTTCGGACCCAATGGGTTTATAAAACATAATGAAGAGACCGGAACCCTACGTAGAAGAGCGGAACCGTGACCAGATGAACAATGACAACAATTTATGGTTTTCATCGCACCACCTTTACATGGTGGGCGGTATTTGAGGAGTTGGGAGTGATTCCATAGATCATTTGACACGTGGCGAGGTGGACCCACGGAAAACTGCCTCCCACCGTGTGCCATCGTGCGTTAACCATCGACCAAAGATGCGGTGCGATATTGATACATATCGTTGATATGGGAAGATGCCATCGGACGGTGGCTGTGTTTGGAAGGTGCACGAAGGATAACCCAAGTACGGTGTGCCATCGCGCGCTATTGCTCATGCAAGTTGCTCGAGCGATATCCGTCAGATTGGATGTTGCAGCGCAATGGAACGTGAGCCCTCCAATCGGGTCAATTGTTAGTGTTGGGCCCAAGTTTAATTTATATTGCTCGTTGTTAAGGTCTGTGGGTTTAACAAAGGTATGACATTTATAAGTGGCGGCCAATATTTTATGTATGTCAGGTTGTTTTTATTAGTGAATGTGCATATATATATGTATCGAGATATTACAGTGTGCATGTAAAGAGATGGTATTATTGCGATTATGAACATAAAACAATTGTGGTGTATGTATGTTTCGCTTGCGGAACGTTCCCCATCAACAAGACACTTGCTAAGTACAAAAGCGTTAGAAAATACCTGATTTACAGTCAGCTGGTATAAAAAGCTCAGTTACATGTATGGAGCAGTTACACCACAATAGAGGACAGAAAAGAAAATAGAGCTGAAAAGAGATAAAGCATAGTCACAAAAAAGACAAATGCGTAGTGAGCGAAAATACTAAATGAGTTGAGCTGGAATTCTGATTGTAATTTGAATGTAAATGTTTTTAATTGATTTTTTTTATTATTTGTGATGCATTGGCAAGTCTCCTGAGGAAAACAAAGCTCCCACTGTAATATTGAAATTAATGCATGTTGGTATATTTTATGAATGAGCGAGTGAAAGAAATTAAAAGGCAAAAAGCGAAGAGGCATGGATGTCCATTCCATATTCATTGAGGAATGCTAACAGTCACAAGAAAATCCTTATAAATAATATCATCTTGATATGCAAAATGAAGTGAGAGAGAGTAAATCTAGAGAAGGCAGAATATAGAAGTGTGGGGGAGAGAAGATTAAGAAAAGAAGAGAAGAAAGAGAAGCTACATAACAGAGCTGATATCTAAGGTAAATCAGCAAAACTTCAGTTAGATAAATTGAGGAAGTTGGAGCTTCCCTATCAAGTTGCAGCTTGATAGCTGTCAGTTGTAGCTGACTGAGGTTGGAGCCTCCTGTAGGTTGGTGCCTGCAGAAAATTGAAGGGAGTTGGTGCTTCCTTGCAAGTTGTAGCTTGCAGAATTGAGGATAGAGCCTCCTGTAGGTTGGTGCCTGCAGAAAACAGTGATGAGAGGGAGTTGGAGCTTGCCTTTGCATCACAACAATAATAAGATGTGGTTTTCTCCCTTTATGGGTTTCCACTTATATCTGGTGTCTCTGTGCATGATGTCTATGTGTTGATGTGGTTTATCTAATCTGCTTAATACTTGTTGCTCACATATTAAGACTGTTGTTATATTAACAAATCTGCTTGACACTTGCTGCTCACAAATTAAGATTTCTCACATATTAAGTTGATCATGAAATGAAGGTTTAAATAATTTTTAAGGGAGAAGTTTTAAAATTCCATGTATGTGTTAAACTGATTCACCCCCCCCCCCCCTCTCATTTTAACTAAGGGTTGAACAATTGGTATCAGAGCAGGTTCCTTTGGTGTAAGCTTAATAGCTTGAAGGAGATCCAGTTGAGTCATGGACTATCAAAATGCACCTGTGTTAAATACAACAAACATTCTTGAATGGAGAGATAAGGTTAAAACAGGTTTAATGGCCTATGAACCTGAGGTATAAAAGCTTGTATGTGATGGTTACTGCAAAGACACACCCACGGTGAAAGAACAACAGAGGAATGCCAAGGCAAAATGTGTGATATATAACAATCTTCATAACAAGGATCTTGAGTTAATAATGGATTTAACTTCAGCAAATGAAATCTGGGACAGACTACATTTCATGCATGGAGTAGACACTAAGGAATGCATTGTCAAGAAGGAGAAGAGAATTAAGAAAAAGAGAAATTCATGTCAAAAGGAAGATGTTCAATCAAATGAGGTAGCTGCTAGTGTGAATGGTAGTAAGAGCCATGAAGAAATTGCAGCTGAAGAAAAATCGAAACTTGACACAGCTCTGACTGAAATAGAAAAATTGAAGAATGAAAACAAAGACCTTAAGAGATAGGTACAAATATGTGATGAAAAAGAATATGAAGATAGGAAAGAAATTATTGGCCTGAAGACACAGATTAAAGAGGCAAATAAAGTAGAAGACACTCTGCTGCAACAAATGAAAGAGAAAAATATGGAACGTGAGAGACTGGAAGAAGAAGTAGTGAGCATAAGAAAGAAATTAGAAAAGGCCCAAAGATTTATTAATGAATACTCCTCAAATGAAAATCTTTAAACAGTTGGACCAGATTCTAAAGGCTCAAAGGTCACCTCTCATAAAGGCTGGGATAGGATATGAAGGTGAAACTAGTAAGTCCCATATTGAAGATAACAAGAAAATCATTTTTGTAAAAGCTGTAAAGAAAAATGAAGCAGCCCAGCAAATTCCTACAGAAGCAGAAACCAGCAGGAACATGAGTTGCAGAGAAACAAAAAAAAACAAGCAGCAACATGAGAGGACAAAGAATGAAAGGATGAAATAGTCAGCAGAAAAAGGCTCATACACTCATGAGGATGAACTAAATAAATTTGGAAGATGTCAAAGAAGGTTCTTTCCTCCTATGAGAAGTATCACTTGTTTCTCCTGCCACAAACTAGGACATACTGCAACATATTGTAAGACAAAGCAAACCCGGTCTAACCAGCAAAGGATGCAGCAAAAGAGAAGAACCCCTCAAGCAAGCAAATGGGAAGGACAATCTTCCACCAGGTACACAAATCATTTCCATGGCTATTTTTATGCATGTAATAATTTTGGACATAAAATTGTTGATTGTAAGATGTATTCAAGAAGATGCACAAAATATTATACATCAGCTCAAATGCACCTTGGTAAAATAAGATGTTATGTATGCCTCAAGCGTGGTCACAAAGAAAAAGACTGTAAACTACCATATATATTAAAGAACTCCATACAAATGATGAAATCCAATCCAATCAAACAAAACCATGAATCAAAAAGGAGTACAGACATTATGTTGAACCCCAATAGAGTATGGAAAGAAAAGAGAAAAGGGGAGCTTGTCATCTCAATAACATAATAAATCTAGCATAGTATCAGGGGGAGCTACTCTAGGAAGCAAAGGAAAAATCCATCCAGTGACAAATATGAAGAAAAGTCTCAGGGGGAGAGTAGTTCATAGATAGATCCCTCAAAAGTAATCCAAGAAGAGCCCCATGAAATGAGAGTAGCTTTAAGATCAGGAAGGGAAGGAAATTCCTCTAACAGAGAACTAAAGAGGAAGAAGATCATCTAAAGAATTAAATAGCTGACAGATTGATGGAAGAAGAAAAGACAACAAGAACCATGGTGGTAGAGAGGAAACATTAGCCATGATCATCTAAGTTAAGAATACATCACCACATTAAGTAATGATCACAGTGTGCAACATTATGCTAGTAAGAACAATGATTCACCTTAAGAAAGATGAGTAAGAAAAGATCCTATCATCACTGTATCATTACTTCCTTCATCTATGAAAATGTCCCTTGGAGGAGTACAGTTAAGTGAGTGATATGCCCATGAAGATTCCAAGCAAAGAAATTGAAAATGTCTTCCTGAAGATCATCATGTCAGAACAGTTCAATTGGTATATAAAGAAATATATAAAGAAGCAATGATTATGGAACTGTCATAGAAAATAAAATGCAGTGACATTCCTTCAAATCAGGATGATAGAATAAGTAGCAGGTTAATGATGCCAAGGTCTAATTCAATATATTGATGGTTGTTGGTGTGAGCAGTGAAAAGATAAATAGTAGAAACTATGGGTTCATGTGCTAGCCAAAGTGAAAGCTCTACATATTTTATCAAGGTAATATCAATTGGTACTAGGTACAGGTAGCATGTCTATCAACAGAATTTCAAGTGTTATCATGGAGTAGTGATAAGGTACAGGTCCTCAGGATCAAAGGTTATGGCAAAAGTATATCCGACATAAAAGGGTCAATGAAAAGGCTAAATGATCAGCATTTTTTTTTACTATGGAAACATGATATTGAGCATTGAAACATTATTTTGTGGATGCCTTCCTAAAGTCAGTACATATACATATCAAGCCTCTTCTCTTAAGATCATTCATAACACTATGTGAAGTATGTTTGCTGATTTTTCAATTAAATCATCTTGAATATGCTTCTGTGGAAGATCATCTTGATAGAACAGTCAAAGTATCTGAAGCATAAAGGACTAGTTGTGATTACCATTTGAAACTCAAAAGTTTTTTTTAATCCTTCTTCAGCACAAAGGATTTGCAGGTAATTCACCTTTAAAGAGAGATTGATCATTGACATACATACCTCCTCATGTCATAAAGAAAATTACATGATTGATAAATGAGACTGACCAATACATTGAAGGGTTTGTTTTGAAAGTACAGTGTGCAAGCAGTGAAAGTCATTTGGTCTCTTATATTTAAAGATATTGCCTATTCTCACAATAAGCTATAAGCTCTGGTGTGATTCATTTATTCACAACAGCAACAAGGACCTTTCAGTCTTTAAGTGTATTATCCCTGTCAGCAGTCTAGCATAGATTACCAAAAACAGGCAGTACAGGTGTACCACAGCAACAAAAGATATATTGGCATCAACACAATGGAACAAATGTTGTCTACAGATTTCTATTGCAGAAGAAGAATTATTCCATCTACAATCTTCCTCAATATAAAGATGTCATCACTTACTCTCTATATAAGTGCAAGGAGTCTATGCTTTGGAATGATATCAAATTAATATGTATATACAAGTTCAAATATTCTCAAAAGTGTTCTCTCAACAACTCTTATACACCAGTTTTGAGCAGCAAGGTACACAGTCAGAAGAAGAAGGCCTAAACACATCTCAGAGAGAAGAAATGCAAAGACAGAATCAACACTGAGAAATGTGCAACACTTTGCCATTGATGTTAAAGGGGGAGGAAAAGCAGGTAATAGAAGAAAGGGTCTTCTAAAAGAAGCTAGACAGAGGAAGACTTGGAGGAAGCATTGGATTACTGGTGGATGTGTTGCCATCAATGCCAAAGGGGGAGACTGTTGGAAATGTTGTCATTGATGGCAAAGGAGATGGCAAAGGAGGAACACCAGAAACAACAACAAGGAAAAGAGAGAAACATAGAAGTAGAGAAGTAGCAAAATAGGTAGCAAGATGTAGAGAGTGTCGAGCAACAGAGACAGGGCCGCAAGATGTAGAGAGGGTCGAGCAGCAGAGACATGGCCATTTAAAGAAGAAGGGCAGCAAAAAGAAGCAGCCCAGGTTACAAAGGTAGCAAAGATGAAGACAAGAAGCAGAGGCAGCAGAGAGAGCATTAGCAAAGAAAATGAGACGTAGAAAGGCAGCATAGAAGGGACAGTAGAAGAGGGCCATTTAATATCAGATCTGGAGAGACAGAGCAGTGAAGATTGGAAGGGCTTCAAGGAGCTTAATACAGAAGTTTATTTATGTATTAGGGGTTTAATACAACTGCAGATGAATGCTGGAGAGGTTAGAATTAGAGTAGACCTGGAATAAACTCTGCATGAATAACTCTGTGTGGATATGCTTTGAATTTCCTAGAAATCATGCCTTCAACCCTGTTTGGAATATTGGAAGCGTAACAAATTAAGAGATGGTCGAGCAGTAGAGGCAGAGGTCGAGCAGCAGAGGTACAACGAATATAGAGGCAGAACCGTTATCAGAGGCAGAGCGACAGAAGTAGCAGAGGCATAGACACAGCCGTTATTCTGAGAAACGCTACCCCAGCTAGAGGATATATATATATAATTCTGAGAATCGCATACCCCACTAGAAGATACACTAAATATTGGAGCAGCAAAGTATATATATATATATATATATATATATATATATATATATATATCATTCCTAGAATCATAACCGAAGCGGCAATGTAATGCATATATAATATAAATCTCATTCTGGGAATCATATACTCTAGCGGCAAAGTATATATTGTGCTTTATATACAAAGGAATAAAGCATATATATATACATATGTATAGCCATATGTAGCGCGATATTCAAAGAACAAAAGTACCATAGGGCGGGACCCCTTACCCAATCGCATCAGAGATTATAAGGGCAGCGGAACATATAAACCAAAGAATTGCGATTGCGATTGAGAGCCTGAATTCGATGGGCATATAAACAGTGGCTTGATAAGTTTGAAATCCGGCTTAATTGCATTGACTCAAAGCCTATATAAGCGCATAAAACAAAGTATTATATGGTGGTACCTCTTACCAAATTTCATCGAAGAAAAACAAGGCAGCAGAACGCATAAACCAAAGAATTGCGATTGCGATTGAGATCCCAGACCCGATGGGCTTATAAACCATGAGTAACAAGTATTTGAAGTCCGGCATGATCACATCGGAACAATCTGATCGCATCAAAGAATATAAAGGGAGCGGAACGTCCATACAGGAACTTGCGATTGCGAATAAGTTCCAGACCCGATGGGTTTATAAAACATAATGAAGAGACCGGAACCCTGCGTAGAAGAGTGGAACCATGACCAGATGAATAGTGATGACAGTTTATGGTTTTCATCGCACCACCTTTACATGGTGGGTGGTATTTGAGGAGTTGGGAGCGATTCCATAGATCATTCGACACGTGGCGAGGTGGACCCACGAAAAACCGCCTCCCACTACGCGCCATCGCGCGTTAACCATCGACCAAAGACGCGGTGCGATATTGATACATATCATTGATCTGGGAAGATGCCATCGGACGGTGGCTGTGTTCGGAAGGTGCACGAAGGATAACCCAAGTACGGCGCGCCATCGCGCGTTATTGCTCGTGCAAGTTTCCCAAGTGATATCCATCGGATTGGATGTTGCGACGCGATGGAATGTGAGCCCTCCGATCGGGTCGATTGTTAGCGCTGGGCCGCAGTTTAATTTATATTGCTCATTGTTAAGGTCTGTGGGTTTAACAAAGGTATGACATTTATAAGTGGCAGCCAGTATTTTATGTATGTCGGGTTGTGTATTAGCGAATGTGCATATATATATGTATCGAGATATTAAAGTGTGCATGTAAAGAGATGGTATTATTGCGATTGTGAAAATAAAACAATTGTGGTGTATGTATGTTTCGCTTGCGGAATGTTCCACATCAACAAGACACTTGCTAAGTACAAAAGCGTTAGAAAATGCCTGATTTACAGTCAACTGGTATAAAAAGCTCAGTTACATGTATGCAGCAGTTACACCACAATAGAGGATAGAAAAGCAAATAGATATGAAAAGAGATAAAGCACAGTCACAGAAAAGACAAATGCACAGTGAGCCAAAAGACTAAATGAGTTGAGCTAGAATTGTCATTGTAATTTCAATGTAAATGTTTTTAATTGATTTTTTTATTGCTTGTGATGCGTTGGAAAGTCTCCTCAGGAAAACAAGGCTCCCACTGTAATATTGAAATTAATGCATGTTTGTATATTTTCTGAATGAGCGAGTGAAAGAAATGAAAAGGCAGAAAGTGAAGAGGCATCGCTATCCATTCCAAATTCATTGAGTAATGCTAACAGTCACAAAACAATCCTTATAAATAATATCATCTTGATATGCAAAATGAAGTGAGAGAGAGTAAATCTAGAGAAGGGAGAATATAGAAGTGTGAGGCAGAGAAGATTAAGAAAAGAAGAGCAGAAAGAGAAGCTACAGAACAGAGTTGATATCTGAAGTAAATCAAAAAACATTCAGTTTGATAAATTGAGGAAGTTGGAGCTTCCCTATCAAGTTGCAGCTTGATAGCTGTCAGTTTTAGCTGACTGAGGTTGGAGCCTCCTGTAGGTTGGTGCCTGCAGAAAATTGAAGGGAGTTGGTGCTTCCTTGCAAGTTGTATCTTGCAGAATTGAGGTAGGAGCCTCCTGTAGGTTGGTGCCTGCAAAAAAACAGTGGTGAGAGGGAGTTGGAGCTTGCCTTTGCATCACAACAATAATAAGATGTGGTTTTCTCCCTTTATGGGTTTCCACTTATATCTGGTGTCTTTGTGCATGATTTCTATGTGTTGATGTGTTTTATCTAATCTGCTTAATACTTGTTGCTCACATATTAAGACTTCTGTTACATTAACAAATCTGCTTGACACTTGCTGCTCACAAATTAAAATTGCTCACATATTAAGTTGATCATGAAATGAAGGTGTAAATAAGTTTTAAGGGAAAAGTTTTAAAATTCCATGTATCTGTTAAACTGATTCAGCCCCCCCTCTCAGTTTAACTAAGGGTTCAACACTGTTATGGACAACACTTGATTTTTTATGTGAAATGCCTCTATTGCTGGATCTCATGCTCGAAGAAGGAATTCCAGGATTTCTATTTGTTGCCTCATTCCGGACAGTTGAAGTACTTAAGGAGCCCGCAATCTCTTAAAGCTCTTACAGTACCTAGATAATTCAAGGCAATCATATCTTTTTCTTCATGTTCTCTTTCTCTCCATGTAATCGTCATCATAATCCAATGGAAACCTGAAAATCAACCATAAGATCCATTAGATACCATTCATTGCAAAAAACTAGGCAAATTTTGGACACATCATGAAAAAAAAAAATTCAACTGTGCCCAACGCACTCCCTGGGCTGAGACAGTGCATTGCACATGTAGGTACACTTCACTGTATTTGCTATGCAATGCAGGTTTCGACATTCACGGGTGCGTTGCCCTCAATTTTGGCATAATTTACCCTAGGGGCCTCAAAACCCTAAAAATTTGCAAGGAAAGGTAATGAAATGAATACTGAAAGAAAGAGGAGGTTTTTACTACTAACTTGGATCAAACGGCGATGAAATCCGTCCCAAAAATGACCGCAATAAACTACTTAAGTTCGGGGGAAAAATCAGGTTCAAAGCTCCAAAATGAAAATGGTAACTATGGAATGGTAAAAATGAATAGTAAAGCTGCTTTATATAGTCATTTAATTACTTGCAAGTTAAATTTATTACTATGACTATAGTTTTATTATGTTCTTATCATGAAACAAGTATTTTTAATCCATTTGATGTTGTTTTGAACAGGAAATACAACTGACAAACCGGTTAGTCATGTAGATTTATTTCAAGAAGGACTTGACCACGAAGCGTGCTTTTTATTCTTATTTTTCGAGCTTTGATAAAAACGAAAAAGGATTTGAAGCACACTTTTATCTCTTTTTTGAACTTCTATAACAGCGAAAAAGGAACCTCTGGAGTCTTCTTTCAGCTCTTTTCAGACTCCGATAATGTGAAAATATTGCTGAGCACTTGTCATTTCAAGCTCGTTAAAGTAAATGAATTGATATCTACTCAGTATAAGTTTAACCCTTTTCCGGACTGAGATGGATTATTTACGAAAAAAGGAATACCTTGGTTAAACATGACCAAAGAGGTTCTTTTAGATATTATTTTACACTTTTTCAGATCCGAGAGACAAATTTACGAAAAATTACTTTTGGAGTCCTCTTTCTTCCTGTTTTTGCGACTCTCTAAATATGAAAAAGGATCGGGCTATCACTGTCGTTAAGCTCGTTAAAACATAAAATAGCGATGGACTTGTCAATCATGGAAAGAATCGAGTTTCATTCATTGATAGACTCGTTAAATTATTAAATAACGATACTTTATTCTTTCTTCACCCAAAGGGTTGAATTATAGATCAAGAAAATGTTATCCTCCTCAAGCTTGTTAAAAAATAAAGAGGTACTAGTCGACAAATGACCTGGGAAAATTTGTGAAAAGCAAGCAAAGATTATTTTTGGTAGGAAGTCGCTCTTGAACATGACACTTCTTTCAGTCCATGTTCGTGACTGTTTGGGTTGGGTAATCATCTTGTCGGTTCATTCACACCTATGGTTCATCATTCCTTCACTTCGGTTTTGGGTCAATGCTGCCTACTCATCACAGTGTCACCGATATGTTCAAGGGAAGTCATTTAGTGATTAAGAACTCATCCATCTGCAATACTCATAAACCTTCATTTTGATGACCGTCATCCCTGAAAATTGCAATATCAAGTCATACTGTTGTCTCCGAAATTAGTAACTCTAGTTTTTCAATAAGGTGACTTCCTGTCGACTACAAATCAATATATAGGATGTTCACTTAGAAACATCAGATTCCAGTACCATGAGGCTTGTTACAACATCAACAAGATCCTCGCTCCGGACTTTTGACCGAAAGATTTTGTTTAGAGTTCAACATCAAATCATCTATTCACGCCTTACGAAATGTACTGCAGTACCTTGAGGGCCATTGACCTTAATGGAGGTTCTCTCGTGTTTGATAACAGCTTCCATTATTGGCTGGTAATCAAACGATGTCTTTCCATGTTCGATGAAAAGTTATATATTCGCATGGCTAGACTTGTACCTGAATGATTGAGTGAATGAGATAAGAAGACCCCGGATCTAGTTTCAGCCATCGGGGATGCGATTTCAGGATTGTTGTACACATCATCTGTATGGTGACCTTACATACAGATTGTCATTCAAACATGGGCCTATATCTATAGGTGTGTCTGCATCTGGGCAACATTCCAATGCAGACGACTTTCTGAATTATGTACATGTTATTATATTGTTTTATGTGTTGACTATGGCAATGCCTACCCTCAGAAATTATGATCAATAGAGGATATGTCATGATGTAATGTATTGTAAGATTGGTGCAGGTGACTATTCCACTCTGTTTCCAAGCTCATTATAGTGTAAAACATCTCAATCAAATGTTCTTATTATTTGGATCTCATGCTTTAGGGGGCAATTATTATAGGTCAATTTGGGCACCCTTCCCAATGAACTAGTTAACTAGGCATCATCTCCATGACCAATAATTAAGGGTATATCATTCCCTATCATCTCAGTTTCTATATGCCCTAAGACAAGAAACAACATGAATCAAACAAGATTTTCATCAAAGCAAGGATTTTCCATGGTTTGAAGCTTATTATTAAACATGTGGGAGCTCACCAACGTAGGCTCTAAGGGGCCTAAGTGCGTTGCATATGTAGGTAGCCCCATTCAAGGCTGCTCTACAAATCACTTCCTCACATTCAAAGGTGCATTGGTCACATTGGGAGCGAAATTATCATTGTTCTGGAATCTCCACTTGGCCAGTGTCTTTTAGAAGGGTTCACATGTGTCAAGCTTCGAATCCATGTGTCCATTTGAAATCTACATGAATGGAAACATGTATTACCTATTTTTGGAATGTTATTAATTACAAAAATACCTACAGTTCATCTATAAATTGAAAACAAATCTAAGTGTTTGGAGGGGAATAATTTGAGTAGGGAAATACTGGAGAATTTTCAATAGAAAGTTTGATTTGTGGAGCTGCTGCTGGAGAGACTTATGTTGTGATGGGACTTGGGAACTTTTCTAGGAGGTCATTACAAATCAGTCACTAGGTTGTAACCTCTCCTTCTATCATCAATAAAGGGTACTTCTTGTTTTTCCCTACATGCATCCATGTTTACTTTGATTTTCCATATTGTAAAATCTTGGTTGATGAATGTAGTTTATGCTTAACTGATTTAGCTAACTAGCTTGAATAAATATCTATATTATTGCATCTTCTATTGTTTCAATGTTCTTTCCTGCAGGAAGCATTTAGCTATTTGAAACTGCTTGAATTTGAAGTTGTGGTGGAAGCGACAAAAAGGAGCCATTTAGAAGCTACTGAAACAAGTAAGCATCCAATCCTCTCTGTGTATCTATTCTAAGTTAGGAGAAACATTAGTATAGTCTTTCACCTATTGTTCTAGACTAGACACCCATCTAGGGAAATGTAGTTTATCCGTGGATTACAATTCTGGCCCAACAAGACAGTATGATATGCGATGAATTGGCGGAGACAGATATTAGCCATGGAAAATTTTAGGGCTAATACTCACAGATGGGCTAATTTTCCATGTTTTTTCCAAAAAAAAAAATATTCGCCAATTTCCAATTTTTTATAAAAGTGATTCGCCCAAATTTTACAATATAAAATTATTTTACCTTAAAAATTGCAAACATTTTATAGATAATATATATAATTTCATTATAAATTTGAATAATTTTACAAATAAATCAATAAACATTTTATAGTTTTCGTATTAGGTACTAGTGAGATTCGCCAATTTTTTAAACTTCAAAATAATTTTCCATCCTTAAAATAAGTTGGATCGTGTAGCAGATCAACTTCGGATGATGGATCACGATGTCGCACTTCAAAATTTATAACAATTAACATTTCATAGTTGACATGGTATGTTAAAGGGGTTTGGATGCAATGTAAGAAGGATGAGGGATGTTTTGCAACAAGCAGTAGACACGTGTCAGCCTTTCACAATAGTGCACTTCATAAGTTTCATGGTTTGGTGTCTTTGCAAGGAGTTAAGAGTTTTGGGCAGTCGATTGCAACATACTGCAATTTTTTGGGGGCATGTGAAATCCTTCCATAAGAAGAAACCCGCGTGTATGAATCTAGTTGGGTTTTATGCATATTATGATTAAAGAAGAGTTTTTTGATCTCTTCACGTATGTATTTTGTTTAACTCTTATATTTTTATCCGCTGTGTATAAAGAGAGTTTATGTGGGTATTAACCCATAATTCCACGATGATATGTTAAACTGCAGTTACGGCAGCATCAAAATCATTCACAATATTGAAGGAATTACATCATTTGTCTAGAAAAATGTATCATTAAGTGAGCCCGTGGAAAATATCTCAGTAGCTGAGCATAGAAGTTGTAGCATTTGAATTTACCATATATATTTGCAAGAGCTGGGCATAGAAGTTGTAGCATTTGAAGTTAAGATATCAATCTGCAATAGTTGAGCATAGAAGCTGTATCATTTGAACTTGAACTCAACATATCTTTCTGCATTAGCTGAGCATAGGAATCAAAGATGACAAGAAAGAAAATAAGAAAAGGGTAACAGAAGGAAAGGCATTGAGAAAACTTGGGTATGAACACACAAACTGTAAACTGTTATAAACTGTTATAAATGGGAAGAGACAATGTTACCAGATTGATCATTATTTTCAACCTTTTAAATTTGCAAATAAATAATTCTAAATTAGAGAAATTACTCAAATAATTATAAGGTGTTGTGACGCTACCTTAAAAATAGTTTTCATGTGGTAACCTAAAAATTAAACATGTCCCTTTTGATTTGTAAATCCAAACAACCCTAAACAATACTAGCTTTTATAAACAAATTATCAAAACAGTCATTGTATTTTAAGTGTAAAACCAAGTTATTGAAACAATAATTGTATTTTAAATGTAAAAACAAGTTATCAAAACAATAATCATTGATATATTTGAAGACATACAACTAATTCTATCTGTAGATTTCTTTTTTAAGGATATTATCAAAAATCCGTATGTATGAAAATCTCTTGATATGCTATTAACATACATGTTGATAATTCTTGTAATAAAGAAGAGATATGTTTGGCTTGTATGAAAGCATTCCTTTCAATTATTCCTAACTAAATGCATGCAATAATTCTGCAGGTAGTTGCATCCATGGCAAGAGTTATTTATGTATCTTGTACAAGGAGAAGTGGGAGAAGAGTGACCAGGGGTGCCCAGTTGCGATGCACTTCATCAGATAAAGAAAGGACAAGTGATGCTAATGTCAACAATGCTCCAAGAAATTTTGTTGAGGATGACCATGTGGTTGAAGATGATTTTTTCATGCCATCACTCACAGAGCCAGCGTCAACCACAATTAAAGGGGAAAATTCAACTAAAATGATCAACGCTATAAGAGGTTAGACAAAAGAAGAAATGTTAGTTGCAATTGATGACATAGAATTCAATGGATATTCTGTTTGGGAATTTGCAAAGAAGCATATTATTCCCCCCTCATCAATACATTATTGGATAAATGGGCTCACTCACACCAAACGTACAGGGCCTGTTACAGTTGTGAATAAAGATGAGGAGGTCGAGGTGGTTTAGTGGTGTAAAGGAATGGCCCAATTGGGACATGGGATAGAGTTGATACAACTCAAATCCATAGTTACTCAAATCTGTCAAGGGAAACCAAATCCATTCAAATATGGGTTTCTTGGTAAATCATTGGGGTTTGGGTATAAAAAAAGGAATACAAACCTTGTATTGCGTACAACTGAGGGCCTAGACAGAGACATAACATTAAATTTGTGCCCTGTAGTTGTATGTAAGTTTAATGACACTCTTTCTAGTGCATACGATAAACATTATTATGGTGCAAACCATATATAGAACTTTGATGAAATAGGTTTATAGCCAGGAAGGAATTGTGGCATGAGGGTAATTTCCAAGGGAGGCAGTTGAAAGGTGCCAAAGAGTTTTCCTAAGAGCAGGGAGTGGATAACCATTTTATGTTGTGTCAATGAAATTGGTGCTTCAATCCTAGTATTTTATCTATTAAAAGGTAAAAATAAGTTGAAAACTATATACAAAATTGTGAACGAGGAGTATGCATGGTTTCACATCCCCATGCATGGATGACTAAAGATTTTTTTTTAAATTGGCTTTGCCACTTTGCTACATCTATGCCAGGTGGTGTCTCTCCTAATAATAGACACATATTGATATTAGATAGCCATGGAAGCCACATTGTTGTATAAATAATTGATGAAGCAAACAATTTTGGCATTGACCTTTTAACATTTCCCGCTCATATCACTCATATATTGCAACCCATTGATGTTAGTCTGTTTGGCCCTTTCAAGAACTATTTCACGTCAGAGCATGCTGCATGGATGACAAAGAATACAAGGGTTGAGGAGAAAAGGTTCGAGCTAGAATAGGTTGCAAGTAATGCTTTTAAAAGGGCTTTGACACCATAAAATATCAAGGGTGGCTTTAAGAGGACAAGAATATGGCCACTAAATTATGATGCTATTATGCATGATACTAGTTGTAGCCAAGCATTTCATGTGGATGGTCGAGAAGAAGAGCATTTCCAAACAATTGTTGAAGTGCAAGGAGAAGTACATGAACATGTTGATGTGGTTGCAGCTGGTAATATAATTTCCCTCTCTCAAGGACAATTATATGCCGATGATGATGAGAAAGTATGTGAAACACAATATATTCATGAACAAATTGATAGCAACATGGAGTTTGTTCTAAAAACTCAACAACGTGGAAATTTTTCCCATGATATTGTTAATTACATTGGTGAACATGCAGTTGACAATGCAGATGTAGTTGAAAATGAAATTGTTGATATTGTTAATGAAGATGTAGTTGAAAATGAAATTGTTTATGTTGTTAATGCAGATGTAGTTGAAAATGAAATTGCTGATATATTTAATGACATTAAAAATGACTATTTGACATTTCCAAGCCAAGTAAACCAACCATCATGGATGGTAGAAGCCATGATTAATTTGAACGAACAGAGTGTCTCAGGAACCAATGAACAAAGCATGAACATGCCTTCACAACCGGCTGAATTGAAGAGTGAAATTGTTCATTTTTTATGGACAATAGATCAATGGAAGAAGATGAAGCAAATAATGACGCACTAGGTGAACATAACAATATATTTCAATCAAGTGCCACGAATACTGAAGTGCTAAGCAATTCCATGCAGGTGGGGAGGGGGGTGGAGAAGTTACTTGGGTGGTTCCTAAAGCTACCACTAGAAAGAGTGTCAATGAAAAAGAAGTAAGGAACATCCAGTAGTATTCTCTTTTGGAAAATTTCACATTTACTCACTTTAGAAGACTATATAAAACTCCTAGTTGAGTCTGAAAAGAAAAAAGTTGAAATTCAGGAATTAAAAAAAATAAAAAATAAAAAAAATAAAATAAAATAAAAAAATAAAAATATCAAGCCAAGGAGCAGAAGGCAGCAAGGTTTTTTGCAGCACAACGTCGAGCAGATGAAAGGCTTGAAAGAGAGATAGAAAAGAAAAAGAAGGAGAAACAAAAAAAATAGCAAGATAGGAAAAGGAAGCAAGAAAGGATGAACAAATGCTTGAAAAGGAGTAAGGGATGACTAATATGGTTGACATAAATGCAAGCAGAGTTGATGAGAATGAAACTAGGGACATGTCCAACACATTGGAAAATATTGAAAACAATACACTATTATTCCAAGGCCTCATAAACATTCCAGTGCCTCACTATCAAAATGGGGGTTTACCCACTTGCCTTATTCCTACCACAGGAGGTGTGAATTCAATGTATGCTCATCACACACCTCCACTTAGCGCAAGTGTGAGGTATGGGTACTCAATTCCTCCATGGTTGGAAGGCATAGATTGGTCTCAATTATATGGAAAAAATCAGCCACAACCTAATCAACCCTTCTTAGGGTGGCCAACCTACTTGGCTCAATCAGGCAACTCAGGGTTTGGCACTGAAAATTCTCAAGGCCATAAAGAATATGGGTTTTATATTTTTTTCATTGTAACCACATGATGATGTGCATTTTGAATGGAATGTGTATTTTTATTATCACATGAAGGTCAATTTTTTCCATATTGTATGCGGCATTGTAAGGAAGGAAAATCTATAGTATATTATAATGGAACATTCTGACATAATGACTTGACAATGTTGTTAGGTGTGCTATTTTTTTGATACTGTATATTTTCATTTCTATTAGTTTATGAATATTTTCTAAATTTCTATATGTTTTAGTTAGTTCTATTATTTTTATAATGTTTTATGTTAGTTATGTTAGTTTACTTAGAATTATGTTTACTACACCGCAAGATTTGTAGAAGGTAGATGATCTTCCATATCTCCTCCAGTCTGACTATTGATAATATTATTTTCTTCTCTATGAATATCTCCAATCTCTACCCACTCTACCCTATCAACTTGTCAATATCCCATTGCATCAATATTCTTAATGGCGACAAAGAATGGGTGAATAGGCCTACAAGAAAAAAATTGGATAATAGGGAATTCTTAGACGCAACAGATAAATCATCCCTTCACATCATGCTATAGAGACTATTGACCATAATGGATGCCATTTTGGAAACTGTCAACTCTGAAGTGTCAAATTCAAAGCCTGAGAGAGGACATCCTTGGACATTCAAACTCTGAAGTGTTCAATTCAATCTACTAAAAGAGATGGAGGACATCGAGACTAGCCCATAGATTCTGTAGCTAATTTAGCACACTATGTGGCCCCATCAATACCAGACCTATCATAATTTACTTTTAGGATGAATAACTCGTGGGTGAAAATGTGTAGTTGGGTTACACTTTTTTCCCTTTTTTGAGAAAAACATTTCATTTTTTTTTGTTCTTCAACTTTGTGCAAGCTAAAACAATTTTTCTGTTTAGAATTTCATTTTGTGATAAAAATAAAAGTTGTCAGAAATTTTGTTGTCTTTCTATTATTTATTTTTTGAAATTTTTTTATACACATTTGATATGTCAACTTAGTGTTTCTTTGAGTGTGTGTGTTTTAACAATCAAAGGATTCATAAGAAGTCATGTTCATACACAATGTTGTATTATTTGAAAATTTTTGTTTTTGAGAAACAAAATGAGTTACAACAATCTAGACAGAGTCTACTTCGGTTTCGTCATATTTACAAAGCCAATGGATGCATATCATAATTACTAGAATTTTTTGAATTGGTTCAATATGAAAAAGCTGCATATTTTGAATATGTTTCACGATGCAAGAAATTTATTAACATATAAGTTATAAACTAAAAATCTAAAAGCTACCCGTTAGAGACGAAAGACCAATGTAATGCACCATAATTTTTTCAATTTTTTTTACAATTTATTTTGGAAGATACAAAATTTTGATTTCACTAAACCACAATGACCTTCAGAAATTGTTTGCACCCGTTTTATTACAAAATTAATTAAAAATAGTAAATATTTATGAAATTCCATAAAATTTATATTTCCTGAAAGTAGATTCAAATCTGAAAATGCTTGTCTTGGTTCCGATAGTTAATTCAAAATGTTTCATGGAGTTTAATCAGTCCAAAGTTGCAAAAACATATTCAGATCTTGGTTCTGCGTAACTGGTGATGCTTTAGTTCGGCCGAACTCTTAACCACAATTTGGCCGAACTATTTTTTGCGCCAACGACCCGTTTAGTCTAACGACCTAAAATTTCGGCCGAACTTTTTATAAAAAGTTCGGCCGAAATTTTACCTGACTTTTCATCGGTCGGAAAATACCACGGAGCCCATGCAAAAAAAAATTTCACAACAATATAAATTGCCGCAAAATTCTTCATTATTTTTTCATATTTTCGCACATTTGGTCTAATTTTACCAAGGTCATGATCTGATTTTGCAAAGGTCTTAGTTTGGGTTTAAGGACTTTTCTTGGGGGTACATTCAAAGGACATTTCTTGGAGGAATTCATTATTTTCGCATATTTTCATACATTTGGTATGATTTTGCAAAGAAATTTTTTGGGTTTAAGGAATTTTCTTGGAGGTACATTCAAAGAACTTTTTTGAAGGATTTTCTTGGAGGTACATTGAAAGGACATTTCTTGGAGGTATGTGATACAGTTTTTTGGATGTCTTTTGGGCTTCATTTTTTTTGAAAGTATGGATTTGGGCTTAATTTTAATTATTTTTCAAGGTATGGATTTGGGCTTAATTTCAAAAGGACATTTTTTGGAAGTATTTTCTAAAGTGATATTTTTTGAAGTATTTTTAAAGTGGTGTTTTTATGAATTTGGAATTAATTTTCAATGAACATTTTTTGGAGGCATTTTTTGAAGTGACATTATTTTAGAGTACTTGTTTTGGGTTGAAGTAAATCTTTTATAATGATTTTTTAAAATGAGCTTTTGTCTAACTTTTTAAATGAATTTTTTTTGTAGGACTTGGAAGGAAATATTTTGAGCTTCGTTTCATTTTTATAAGACATTTTTTTCTCGAATTTTTGAAAGTAAGTGTTTTGTATTGGAGTATGTATTTTTTGAAAAAAAAATTAAAATGAGTTTTTTTTTTTAAATTAAATCTTTTATGATTTTTTTTTAACTGAGTTTTTGTCTAAATTTTTGAAGGAATTTTTTTGAACTTAATACTCTATTATCATGGGAAATCAAAGGAATGGTACAAGAAAATATGATAAAAAAAGAGACCCTGAGGAATGTACAAAAGAGACGAGACAATCTCGCAAAAGAAAGATAGAAGCACTCTCAAATATTGAAGGGGAAAATCAACCTCAACTAGAAGTTGAAGTAGGTATGTAAATGTAAATATTATGATTTTAATATATTTAAAATTTTCCTAGTGTAAAATGTCAAGCTTAATTTTTATTTGATGAACTAATTTGAAAAATATTTTTCAATGTAAACAAAGAGAGATATTCGTCAAAACATTGATGATGAGATACAAAATTTTGAAAGAGAAAGTGCAAGAGGTATTGAACCAATGATTGAATATGGTGAAAATGTTGAAAGAAATTCAAGTGAAGAAATTGAATCGCAAGGTATATATATATATGTTGAACACATGCATGTATTATTGAAATTATACATATATTTATTAATTTAGTTATTTATTGAATATGTAAAATTATTATATACTATTCATTCAAATATGTACAGATGAAATCAATGTCGATGATGAGATGTTAGAAAATGTTGACACTCACACATATGGAGATCAAAAAGCTAACCATTATATATGATATCGTGTTAACCGCATTTTTGATAAGTATTTCATAAAGTAAAAGGTAACAGTTCAAGCCCAAATGTTGAAAGGTCTCCTATCATTAGTTAAATTAAAATAAGGTACAAATTTATTGGGTATTCAAAAATCAACCAAAGATAAAAAAAAATGAAGGAAAATGTGATACAAAATATAAATAGTGCTATAAATTCAATTAGAAGATCTAGATAGAAATTTTTTCAGTTGTACATAGAGCAATACATATGGCAGTGGTTTCACCAATTACTAAAGAGAATCTCTTGGTAAAATATATGGCACGAGCATTAGGAACCTCGTGAAATTTTTTTCACAAACATTAGAAATTTTGGCTGCAAATAGATGTAAATGATGAACTTGCTTGTTGGAGAGCTATTTGTAGGCAACCGTACAAACATAGACTTGGAGAAAATGTTAAAATAATAATATATGACTATTGGAAAAATAATTCATGTGTTTCACCAACTGCAAGGCATGTGATGCGAAGAAGAATAGCACGAAATTAGTACGAAGAAAATGAAAAACATTTCTTGGAAACCACTATGATAGAGTTGTTCAACAAGTTCAAAGAAGATAATTGTGAAATTCATGTTTCAATCAGTGCTTTTGTTCAACAAAAACCATGGTATGTAAAACCTATCACCATACGCGACACTTTTTGTTGTCATTATCATGTGGAATCTAAGTTATATTATGACACAATCCTTGATTTTGGTAGAAAATTTTGGAAGGATTCACCTCCTCCTTCCACTATCCATGATTCCATATCTCAAATTCTATGTGAAAGAGAAAGCGATGAACTATTTTACGAAAAGAAATGTGTTGGTGGTAAAAAATTCTATGATTGTGGAAATTTGACTAAATTTCAAAAAAAATATCGTACTGATATAAATGATCAATCATTTTCCAACATGAAAGTGAAATGGAAGAGATATGAATATATCCATAGATCAATTCAAGGTGCAAATAGTGTTAAAATAATTGAATTACGAGAAGAAGAAATTTTAGTGATAGAATTTTTGAGAAAGTTTGAGGCAGAAATTTACAAATACACCAAGCATTCCCATAGAGCTCAATGGCAAGAATTGCAATTCAAAAAATCTCGTGAAGTTTTTCCACCAGGGTCCATTTTTTCAGTAATTGATTTTGTAGAAAACTACACATGTGTTCCACAAAACGAAATTAAGAATGAATATTATCATTCTGGCCAAGTCTCCATGTTCGTCCATATTCTATATAGAAATGCTAAATAAAATGTCGATCATATAGAAAGCACCAATGAAAATCGACATATTATTAAATAATATCATTTTTATATCAGTGACGATTGTACACATGATACATATTTTGTAGAACATTGTTTTGGAAAAATTTATGATTCCTTGAAAAATCGTGGAATAACATTCAATGAACATTGGATATGGTCAGATGGATGCGTAGGTCAATTCAAATCTGCACGATCATTTTTTTGGTTGTGTTGTCTTCATAAGAAAACCTGCATTAAACATTGTTGGAAGTTCTTTGAGACTCACCATGGAAAAGGAGAACATGACAGTGTAGGGACATGCATAAAATGAGCACTTAGAAGATATCAAATGAACTCCTCTGCAAGCCAACTTGTGGACGCGAAAGAAGTTTTTCAATGGTGCATCATTGCTCTAAGCCATGATACTAACCGATCAAGGGAAATGCGAAGGTACATTCAATTTAATTTTGATTGGATATCTAATTTTAAACAGTTTAAATTTATCACAATGATTATCTTTGATTGTGCTTTCATATCATATTTACATTCTTCTTTAAATTTTCCATATAAAGGTTTTTTTGGCATATTGGGATCAAAGACGTAGATAGATCAGTTGGAAATGACGTTGAAACAATAAAAGGGACTCAGAAATTGCATTCAATTAAAACAAAGTTGTCCAGAAATGTGTTTGCATTGGACAAAAGAAAATATTTTTTTTTTCTCATGTTTACATAGACAACACAAAATCCATGACGTTTGTGAAAATAAAATGCATGTAAAAGATTGGAAACATACAGAGCTAGATACAAAGGGAAAAATGTCCATTGCAATGTTTGAAGAAATGCAATCAGAGGAGACTACAATATCATCCGATGGTGATCGAGTTTCTTTTCTTGTTAGAGAAGGTAAAATTTGAATTGCTCTCTAATGATAAAGATCTAGAAATAAATTTAAATACATAATTTTTTAAAGTTTGTTTTATTGTACAGGAGCTGTTTTTGTTGTAATTGCACCTACTGACAATGATGAAAATGTGAAGTATTATTTGATGCGTTTCACTGAACGAAAATGAAATTATTAGAAAACTATAATGATCACATATTTCCATATGAAAGAGGATCTATTATACTGAAATTTTATTTTTTCAGACAAACTAATCAAATTGGGGATTTTTTTTACTTTGAAGACTATGAACCTGATTTCATAAGTTGTCAATATAGTCACTTGGTGTGTGCAGCACGCATAAAGATGATAGAGGTTAAATCAAAGAAAAAAATGAAAACTAAGAAATGGAAAATGTCAAAATCTGATCATGAACGAATTATTGAAGATGGCATTCCATTGGAATTTTTTTGATTGAACTGCCCAACAATATATTCTCTTTGGATTATATGTTTTAGAACTTCCAGCACTCAACAAAAAATTGAGCTGACTTTCTATGTTATCTGTGCAGGTGTTTTCACATGTACAAATTGTTTTGGTACATGCACACTTTAGTATCAACTGAAAGTAGCTTTTCTATACATTCATTGATAAAAAATGTTGCATGTATTGGAAATATATATATGTGTGTGTGTGTTCTAAAATGAAATTAACTATTCAAGTAGTTTTACTATGTGCATTGATGAAAAATGTTTCATGTAATAAATATATATTTTATAGAATGCAATTAACTGAATGTAGTTTTTCTATGTGCATTGATGAAAAATGTTGCACGTACTGGATATATACATGAACTCAATGTGCCCCGTTTTTCTTGTGGGATTTTCTCATAAAAAGTATCCACAATGTAAGTGAATCATCCACAGTGTAGTTTTGTATGAAGATTCCTTTCATACAAGAGACTCAGAGCACTTCTCCAAATTTTGGTGTGATTTGACCCACATTTCTATTCTTGATTGAAAATATAGTACAAATTTTTTATGTCCAATGGTTGGATATGTTCTATGTGCATTAATGAAAAATGTTGCACGTATTGGATATATATATATATATATATATATATATATATATATATATATTCTAGAATGAAATTAATTATTCAAGTAGTTTTCCCATGTGCATTGATGAAAAATGTTTCGCGTACTGAATATATATGTTCTAAAATGAAATTACCTGAATGTCATCAATTTACCAATTTATAAATCAACACGGCTACCTACTTGAGTGCATTAATGACATTGACCCCAATTCAACAAACATATATCTAATTCTTATATTTCCAATCAAAATTAAATGGATTTATATAGGAAAGAGGCAGAACATATAGCCTGTGAACTACTTTTTAGAGGTCAATGAAGGTATCATCATGTGGGAAAATGTTTGGAACAATTTATTGTACTTGAAAGTAATCTTAAGGTTGTTTTTGATCTCTACATACTATTGTTTGAGTGAAAAAAATTTCCAATGAAAAGAACATAGCTTTTCAATCCAACTAACCATATCAATTGAGCTCTATTTGAAAAAGGAGTAAAAAAAAAAAACCAAAAATCCAATAACTAAATCATATTAAGGATTCTCTTCATTTAAATTGTTTATGGATGGAGGATCCTTAAAATATGATTTAGCTATTCCAATAAAAATGACAACCATGAATGTTATTTTTCTGACATGTTTTGTTGGCATGTTAACTTTTCTTTACTCTTTTTTCAATTAGAGCTCAAATGATATTGTTAGTTGCATTGAAAAGCTATGTTCTTCCCATTGGAAATTTTTTCACTCAAACAAGAGAAGAGTATGTAGAGATCAAAAGCAATCTTAAGATGCCAAATGTACTTCAACCATCCAAAAATTGAGTTTTAAAAACTTTTTGATTATATCAAAACATTACTTCACATGTCATGCCAATTGTAGTTCAACTATCCAATAAAAACATTTAACATTATATCACATGCCAAATGTAGATCAACCATCCAAAACTTAACTTTTTTAATTTAACAAAAAATTATAGATCACAACATTACTTTGCATGCCAAATGTACTTCAACCATCCAAAACTTGAGTTTTAAAAACTTTTTGATTATATCAAAACATTACTTCACATGTCATGCCAATTGTAGTTCAACTATAAAATAAAAACATTTAACATTATATCACATGCCAAATGTAGATCAACCATCCAAAACTTAACTTTTAATTTAACAAAAAATTATAGATCACAACATTACTTCACATGCCAAATGTACTTCAACCATCCAAAACTTGAGTTTTAATTTTTTTTTGATTATATCACAACTTTACTTCACATGCCATGCCAATTGTAGTTCAAACATCCAATAAAAACATTTAACATTATATCACATGCCAAATGTAGATTGAAACCATCCAAAACTTGATTTTTAAATTTTTTTTGATTATATCACAACATTACTTCACATGCCATGCCAATTATAGTTCAACTATCCAATAAAAACATTTAACATTATATCACATTCCAAATGTAGATTGAAACCATCCAAAAATTAACCTTTAATTTAACAAAAAATTATAGATCATAACATTACTTCACATGCCAAATGTAATTCAACCATCCAAAACTTGAGTTTTAAAAACTTTTTGATTATATCACAACATTACTTCACATGCCATTCCAATTGTAGTTCAACTATCCAATAAAAACATTTAACATTATATCACATGCCAAATGTAGATTGAAACCATCCAAAACTTGTGTTTTAAAAGCTTTTTGATTATATCACAACATTACTTCACATGCCATGCCAATTATAGTTCAACTATCTAATAAAAACAGTTAACATTATATCACATGCCAAATGTAGATTGAAACCATCCAAAACTTAACCTTTAATTTAACAAAAAATTATAGATGACAACATTACTTCACATGCAAAATGTACTTCAAGCATCCAAAACTTAAGTTTTAAAAACAAAACAAATTATAAGAAATCATTACTTCACATGCCAAATGTAGTTCAGAAGCAAAACATTAATTTATAGATCACAACATTACTAGTAGCTCAACTATCCAAAACTTAAGCTTTAAAAACCAAACAAATTATATAACAACATTAATTCACATTCACATGCCAAAACTACTTCAGCCATCCAAAACTTAACTTTCAAAAAGAAAACAAATTATATTAACACAATAAAATATGTCAAAAAATTGTGGATCTCACAAGTATCAAGTATCAAATTATATATATATATATATATATATATATATATATATATATATATATATCTATATCTATATATATATATATATATGACTCTGCATCTAGATAATATATAAAAAAGTAAATTTAAGACTAGAAATCTCAATCAAATCTACAAATCATGTCCATCAAATATAGATGGATGTAGTGTTTTTCCTAGAAGGAAAGCGCCTCAATGCTTGCATTTATAGCATAAAACATGGGGAACACATGAACAATACACGTACAAACATTAAAATTTGATGTTTTAAAAATGAGTGAGAATATATGGGCTTCATGTAAAAAACAAAAGATAAAAAAAAATTATGTAACACCTCTTGAGGTTCCCTCTCCATATGTTGCTTTCACCTACTAACCCACATGGGAACATCTCCCGATAATTATATTGTACAATATACATATGAGTTATATATATATATATATATATATATATATATATATATATATATATATATATATTTCAGATGAAAATGCATGTATATATAAACTTATTTTCAATAATATTAAAAAAAAGGTTAGACAACTTGTTCAAATGGTTGAAATTGTGTGGATGTTCCTATATCCATCGCTAGAGTTCGTGGATTAAAGAAATGTTCTATAGAAACCTAAATTCAAAATTTTAAAAGTATAAAATAACTCAAGATAAAGATCTCACTTTATAATAAAACTTTTAAACTTCAATTTATAAATTAAAACTTTTAAAAAAACATATATATTTAAAAGTGAAAAATTGAATACTTCTACAGGTGAATTTGGGACATCTCCTAAGAGAGGCTCCAAAAGAAAATCTCCAAAAACCTAAAATTCAAAAAATTTAAAATAACTCAAGATATAGATATATCTCATTTTTTAATGGAACTTTTTGAGGTGGAATATATATAACTTAAAAACATAAATTTTAAAAGTGAAAAATTGTCCATACTTGTTGTGGATCTGGCACATCTCCTAAGGAAGTAGAAGGTACATCTCACAAGGAAGAAGAAGGTACCACCATCCCAAAAACATCAGACAGAATCGAAATCTGTTAAAACATTTTATTATTATATATGTACATGTACATGTGTGCACAATTATTTATTTTAAAAATATCACTTAAAAAACACTAACATTTGTCAACATATCTTGATGGTGAGACCCATCTTGATTGTTTGTACTCCGAACGTGATATTAACATTTTCGTCATTCATCATGTGTGACAACTGCAAATGGTGTTTTAACATATAATGATACATTTTTGTTAGATTAATGTACATACAAATAAATGTATACATATACATGTGTATTTATTACAAATTGTACATGTATGTGTTAAAATAATTGAACCCTAACCATTAACACATACCGTTCTCATGCCCTCTTCCTCATGAAGAATTAGGTCTTGCCAACTATTGCGACAATTCTTTACATATATTTTGAAATCTTCAACACTCATGTTGTCAATCTCTTCATCTGTACAATACACAAAATTGGTGTGTGCATTCTCACGTGCTCTTTGTCGATTTAGACAAACATCGACTCCACCCATTCCGCTGTGAACATTGTCAATGATGGCATCCCTTGCTTCTCGACTAATTTGAGAAGTGGCATACATCTCTGACCACAAAGTTTCGACCTGAAAAGTTCGACTCACCAATGGTGGCTCAGGGCGAGGCAACTCAACATCATGCCTAGCACCCCTACAGTCACACAATCGACCTTTCCCAGGACCAAAAAATTTAGATGGAAGGTAATTGTAATTGGGTTTCATTTCCAAAAATAATTCTGCATAAAAAAAAAAAATTCAAAATAAAGAGGAACCTCATCGTTCCATGGGAGTCTTCCATAGGCCGCAAGGTGACTATCATACAAATAGTGAGCTATATTGGGGTGCTTGAAATATTGCACCTTCAGCGTCTTTCTTTTCGACCCTTCTTTGAAATTAAACATTGACTTCGCCATTTCTTTTGTAACTCTTTGTTTTACATCCTCCCATTTATCGGGACCCATTACTGTTTCCTTTCTCTTTCTCATGAATTCTACGAATGTAGCAGTCATTAGCCCAAGATTTCTGTACACATTTACTAGTTCATCCAATGAATGTGTAACTATTTCGAGGCTTTTTCGACTCTCAGCAGGTAAAGTCAAAGCCATGAGATCTCTCTACAATAGTGCATGAAGTTTTTGACACCTTTCTAAGGTGCATTGCGCCATGTTTGTTTCCCATGGTATATCAGAAATGTCGACCATATAAGTTGTGGTGAGTGGACAACCTTCTTCTTGAATGTAGCATTCTTCCCTGTGTCTATTTTGACCAACATTTGGAGTATTTTCAGCCTCTGCATCAATATATATAAAATTTTGTATATTAGAAAAAATACATGTAAAAAAATTTGTACAAATTGAATGAAAAAAATATTGAAATTAATGGCAACCTCGACGTGGTTGGCTAGCATCTTCTCCACCCTGAAACTGTTGAGAACCAGAGCGACCCTGCTGAGAACCAGCACCACTAGCCATTGATTGGCCTTTGGGGGAATAAATATCACCACCTTCATGCAACCTACTACCACTTATTGATGGCCCTTTAAGGGGATTTGAACCACCACCAACCTCTCGAGAGGAGAGAGAAGCTTCATAAACAAATATGAATTTATAATCAATTGAAAAATACATTCATACATATAAATACACATGTACATATTCATTGATTAAATTGTGTTAAAACCATACCACGACTGGGTGAACCATGGGCATGCTCCATGGATGGATTAGAGACCCTTCTCTTCTTATTAGCCCCTAAAAAATAAAAAAAGAAACTTATTAACAAGTAATTTAACTCACAAAGTTGATAAAAAATAAATTCCATATGTACACACATGTATGGAGATTTAAGATTATATTTAAATACAATGAATAACCCTCGATCCCTGATCTCCCCCTCTCGTAGAGATATGGGATTCTGTTGATCTTCGTCGTTCATCCTCCATGATATATATATATCTACGGTGGACATTTACAATTATTTTTTAAATAACTAATTTAAAATAAATTCAAAATAAATTTTAGAAAATTAATGTAATTTAGTGTAAAAAAATTATGTAAAATACAAATTTCAAAGCAATAATTGATGTGTGAAACTCAATTTAAGCCAAATTTTTTTATAAAAATGATAATTTCACCAAATTGCGCTTTACATGGTGGGAGCACACTTGGTATAAAATGGAAAAAAATACATTTTCATTAAAAAAGAAGTGAAACTCCATTTAAACAAAATTTTTTTGAAGTCCCCGCATTTTAATTTCATAAAAATGTGAAGTTCACCACTTGTTGCAAATGTGAAGTTCACCAAGTTGCGCTTTACATGGTGTGGTGGGAGCACACTTGGTATATAATTGAAAAAAACGCATGGTCATTAAAAAAGATGCATTTATAAGTACACAACACACACATATCCAATATATGTTACAATGTCCATCAATAAATTTTGAAGGAGAGCGTCTCAACACTAATTCATCTTTGAGAGATGAATCTTGAATTTTTGAAGAAGAGCATCTCAAAACCAATTCATCTTTGAGAGATGAATCTTGCATTGGCATTGCTCTATATAATTCTAATTCATCTTTGATAGATGAATCATGAATTGGCATTGCCCCACGCAATAGATCAGCAGACATCTTATTCACATTTGTACAATGCCTTATACTAAAAAATTGAAATTGGCTAACAATATTGTTTGCTATTCCATGCAGTTCTTTTAGCCTCTCCTTTTTAACTTGGCACACGCCATTCATCTGGTTGCACACAAGTTTAGAATTGGTGAAAACTACAATTCCATTTGATCCATACTTCATCGCTGTTCCCAAGCCTTCTATCAATCCAATATAATATGCCTCGTTGTTTGTTGTTCTTCCCGGTATATTAATTTTCCTTTGGACGACTTTGCTAGTCGCAATATTGGAAAGCACATATGTAATCACTTCTTTCCCTGGATTGGGATAGCAAGAAACTTCTATGCATAATTTTCATTTTTCAACCATATTTAATGGTTTTCTTATCCATGAAAAACAAAATCAATAAAAATATATATTAAATTGACATTTATTGCAAATGCATGGGAGTAATGACACAAAATAATGAGATAAATGAAGAAATTCTATTTAGATCTATTCCAGAGATTGACTGTAGGGGCATTTACTAGATATCTCACCTTTGATAAAAGAGGAGATCCAAAGGCTACCTGGCCTTTTACAGACTCTGCCTATAGAACATGTAGAAGGTAGTGTACTTGTACAAGTTAACACTACCTGTCCCAATTATACCCTATGAAGGGTGTAGAGGACCCATGGAATCACTTACACTACTTTACATAGACATAAGGGTTTATAACAATGCATTTGTTTTACATTGAATATTTTTCATTTTGAATTAAGAATCTATTTTAAAATATTACCTATAAGGTTAAAAGCTATATGTTAATGTGCATGTATTTTACATTGAATATTTTTCATTTTCATAAGGATCTATTTTCAAAACAATTAACTATATACTTGGTTAAAACCTATATGTTTTGTATCAAATTACTTTTCGTTTCTAAATACTATTCTTTTTACATTGAATATTTTTCATTTTATTAAAAATCTATTTCAAACAATTAAACTATATAAGGTTAAAACCTATGTTTTCTATCAAATAACGTTTGGTTTCAATGGGAAACTTTAATGGCTAATTTATGTTTTGCATGTTAAATATAAAAGGTTTTTTCTCTCTCTCACTGTTTTAGACCATCGATATGAAAATGAAAAACTTCTATTTAGATCTATTTGAGAGATAGACTGTACGGGCATTTACTGGATATGTCACCCTTCACAAAAGATGAGATCAAGAGGCTACTTGGCCCTTTACAGACTTTGCCTATAGAACTTGTAGAAGTTAACACTACCTGTCCCAACTATACCCTATCAAGGGTGTAGAGGACCCCTCGAATCACATAAACTACTTTATGTAGACATAAGGGTATATAGGAATGCATGTGTTTTACATTGAATATTTTTCATTTTCTTAAGAATCTATTTTCAAAACAATTAACTATATACTTGGTTAAAACCTATATGTTTTGTATGAAATTACCTTTTTTCTGTAAAACTACTATCTTTTTTACATTAAATATTTTCATTTTATTAAAAATATATTTGAAACAATTAAACTATATAAGGTTAAAACCTATGTTTTCTATCAAATCACTTGGTTTCAATGAGAAACTTTTATGGCTAATTTGTGTTTTACATGTTAAATATAACATGTTTTTGTTTCGTATCAAATCACTTTTGGTTTCAATGGGAAACTTTTATGCCTAATTTGTGTTTTACATGTTGAATATAAAAGGTTTTTTTCTCTCTCTCATTGTTTGAGACCGTGGATATGAAAATGAAAAACTTCTATTTAGATCTATTCGAGAGATATGCATAATTTGTGTTTTACATGTTGAATATAAAATGTTTTTTCTCTCTCTCATTGTTTGAGACCATGGATATGAAATGAAAAACTTCTAATTAGATCTATTCCAGAGATTGACTGTAGGGTCATTTACTCTTAGGTTAAAACCAATGTTTTTTATCAAAACACTTTTGGTTTCAATGGGAAAATTTTATGGTTAATTCATGTTTTACATGTTGAATATAAAAGGTTTTTTATCTCTCTCATTGTTTGAGACCATGGATATGAAAATTAAAGACTTCTATTTAGATCTATTCCATAGATATGGCTAATCTGTGTTTTACATGTTGAAAATAAAAAGTTTTTTTTCTCTCTCTCATTGTTTGAGACCATGGATATGAAAATGAAAAAATTCTATTTAGATCTATTTCAGAGATTGAATGTAGGGGAATTTACTAGGGCTAAAACATATGTTTTGTATCAAATCACTTTTGGTTTCAATAGGAAACTTTTATGGTAATTTATGTTCTACATGTTGAATATAAAAGGTTTTTTCTCTCTCTCATTGTTTGATACGATGGATATGAAAATGAAAAACTTCTATTTAGATATATTCCAGAGATATGGCTAATTTGTGTTTTACATGTTGAATATAAAAGGTTTTTTCTCTCTCTCATTTTTTGAGACCATGGATATGAAAATTAAGAACTTCTATTTATATCTATTCCAGAGATATGGCTAATTTGGGTTTTACATGTTGAAAATAAAAGTTTTTTTTTTCTTGATCTCATTGTTTGAGACCATGGATATGAAAATGAAAAAATTCTATTTAGATCTACTCCAAAGATTGACTATAGGGGAATTTACTAAGTTTGAAACCTATGTTTTTTATCAAATCACTTTTGGTTTCAATGGGAAACTTTTATGGCTAATTTTTGTTTTACATGTTGAATATAAAAGGTTTTTTCTCTCTCTCATTGTGTGAGACCATGGATATTAAAATGAAAATCTTCTATTTAGATCTATTCCAGAGATATGGCTAATTTTTGTTTTACATGTTGAATATAAAAGGTTTTTTCTCTCTCTCATTGTTTGAGACCATGGATATGAAAATGAGAAACTTCTATTTAGATCTATTCCAGAGATTGACTGTAGGGGCATTTACTAAGGTTAAAACCTATGTTTTATATCAAATCACTTTTGGTTTCAATGGGAAACTTTTATGGCTAATTTGTGTTTTACAGTTGAATATAAAAGGTTTTTTCTCTCTCTTATTGTTTGAGACCATGGATATGAAAATGAAAAACTTCAATTTAGATCTATTCCAAAGATATGGCTAATTTTTGTTTTACATGTTGAATATAAAAGGTTTTTTCTCTCTCTCATTGTTTGACACCATGGATATGAAAATGAAAAACTTATATTTAGTTATATTCCAGAGATTGACTATAGGGGCATTTACTAAGGTTAAAACCTATGTTTTGTATCAAATCACTTTTGGTTTCAATGGGAAACGTTTATGGCTAATTTGTGTTTTATATGTTGAATATAAAAGGTTTTTTCTCTCTCTCATTGTTTGAGACCATGGATATTAAAATGAAAAACTTCTATTTAGATATATTCCAAAGATATGGCTAATTTGTGTTTTACATGTTGAATATAAAAGGTTTTTTCTCTCTCTCATTGTATGAGACCATGGATATGAAAATGAAAAACTTGTATTTAGATCTATTCCAGAGATATGGCTAATTTGTGTTTTACATGTTGAATATAAAAGATTTTTTCTACCTCTCTCATTGTTTTAGACCATGGATATGAAAATGAAAAATTTCTATTTAGATCTATTCCAGAGTTTGACTGTAGGGGAATTTGCTAAGGTTAAAACCTATGTTTTGTATTAAATCACTTTTGATTTCAATGGGAAAATTTTATGGATAATTTGTGTTTTACATGTTGAACATAAATGGTTTTTTCTCTCCCTCATTGTTTGAGACCATGGATATGAAAATGCAAAACTTCTATTCCAGAGATATGGCTAATTTTTGTTGTACATGTTGAATATAAAAGGCTTTTTCTCTCTTTCATTGTTTGAGACCACGGATATGAAAATGAAAAACTTCTATTTAGATCTATTCCATAGATTGACTATAGGGGCATTTACTAAGGTTAAAATCTCTGTTTTGCATCAAATCACTTTTGGTTTCAATGGGAAACTTTTATGGCTAATTTTTGTCTTACATGTTGAATATAAAAGGTTTTTTCTCTCTCTCATTGTTTGAGACCATGGATATGAAAATGAAGAACTTCTATTTAGATCTATTATAGAGATTGAATGCAGGGGCATTTACTAGATATGTCACCTTTCATAAAAGGTGAGATCGAAAGGCTACCTGGCCCTTTACAAACTCTGCCGATAGAACTTGTAGAATTTAACACTACCTATCCCAACTATAGCCTATGAAGGGTGTAGAGGACCCTTGGAATCACTCAAATTACTTTATGTAGACATAAGGGTGTATAAGAATTCATAAGAATGCATGTGTTTTACATTGAATATTTTTCATTTTCTTAAGAATCTATTTTCAAAACAATTAACTATATACTTGGTTAAAACCTATATGTTTTGTATCAAATTACTTTTTGTCTCTAAATACTATGTTTTTTACATTGAATATTTTTCATTTTATTAAAAATCTATTTGAAAAAAATTAAACTATATAAGGTTAAAACCTATTTTTTGTATGAAATCACTTTTTTTTTCAATGGGAAACTTTTATGGCTAATTTGTGTTTTACATGTTGAATGTTTTTCTCTCTCTCATTGTTTCAGACCATGGATATGAAAATGAAAAACTTCTATTTAGATCTATTCCAGAGATTGATTGTAGGGGCATTTACTCTTAGGTTAAAACCTATGTTTTGTATCAAATCACTTTTGGATTCAACGGGAAACTTTTATGGATAATTTTTGTTTTACATGTTGAATATAAAAGGTTTTCTCTCTCTCTCATTGTTTGAGACCATGGATATGAAAATGAAAAAATTCTATTTAGATCTATTCCAGAGATTGACTGTAGGGACATTTACTGGATATGTCAACTTTCATAAAAGATGAGATCCAAAGGCTACTCGGCACTTTACAAACTCAGCCTATAGAACTTGTAGAAGTTAACACTACCTATCCCAATTATACCCTATGAAGGGTGTAGAGGACCCGTGGAATCACTCAAACTAATTTACGTAGACATAAGGCTGTATAAGAATGCATGTGTTTTACATTTAATATTTTTCATTTTAAATTAAGAATCTATTTGAAACAATTACCTATATAAGGTTAAAACCTATGTTTTGTATCAAATCATTTTTTGTTTCAATGGTTTGTTTATTGGCTAATATGTTTTTCTCAAATCACTTTTGGTTTCAGTATATTCTGGAATCTTCTATAACCACTTATTAGGCCTATCAATATGTAAAGTAAATATGTAATTAGATCACAATCAATATGAGAATTCAGTACGATTACATGATCAAAAATTAGTAGAGATAAGAAGTGTTTCCATATAAATTGATTTACTTGTCTCAGTCATAAATAAATACTATTGAAAAATTTGATGTATCTGATTATAAAGTACGAATTGTGGAACATTAAAGAAACTTCAATCAAATGTTTTAAAGTTTTCAGAACTAAATTCTATATGAGAAGTAATGATGAAAAGTTAGGAAAATTTGATGTTCCCATGAGGGAATATTTTTGGGATATTTATCAAAAATTAAGGCATATCCTTGCTATAATAAAAGAGTGCATAAGATTTTGGAATGCATAGATTTAAATTTTGATGAAGAGCTACTTGGTAAGAAAAATAACTTAAGGAGGAGGTAGATAATCCTAAATGTGTTTGTAGGCTAAATAAGGAACTATATGGACTTAAACAACCACCACCAGCATGGTAGTATTTTGTTGGGAAAAATACTGAGAGGGGGGGGTGAATCAGTATTTACTGCATATTCAAAACTTTTTACTTTTTCATTCCTTAAAACCCATACGCTACTTTGCTGAAGCCAAGTAGCGTATACACGCGGATATCCTTCATAAAACTCGCGTATACACAGAGATATAATTATGCCATTAGTTCTTCACTTATATCATTCCATCATTCATTCATTAGATGTTCTATAAACAGTAAACATGTGCAGTAAGAACCGAATAAACCATCACACAAAGCATCACACATGAACACCAGGATTTTTAGGTGGAAACCCAAGTCGGGAGAAAACCACCGCTGCAGTTGCTCAGCCTTCAATATTTTATTATAGAGAAAACATCTTACAACATATGTTCTGGCGCAGACTTGACCAGCACGCAGGCACCCACCTGCGCTCGTTTACCAGCCTCTCCTGGAAGGGAGCTCCAACCCCCTGACTCGTTTACCAGCCTCTCCTGGAAGGGAGCTACGACCCCTATCTCGTTTGACCTCACCTGGAAGGGCTCGACCCGATCTCGTTTGGGCCTCACACAGAAGAGCTGCAGCTTGCGGCGGAAAGCTGCAACCTTCGGCACCACAGCAGACCACGTTTCATCAATTTCTGGATCCAACCTTCAATAGAACAACACCCAAAGCCCACGTTTCATCCTTTCATTTTCAGACGGACCCTTTTCATGCATAGCACAAACATCTCCATCACCAACGGTCTTGTCACCACGGATCGGATAGCGAGAAACACGAGCGAACGGATCAGATATTTCATGCCTTGCTCGCAAACCCTAGTTTGCATACGCGCTTTCCGCTGCGCCGTGTCGCGCGCGCGCTTCCGTCCACATGGCTTCGACGTATACTCGATTGTATTTTATTGCGCATGCGCGCGCGCTTTCTCTTCAGCGAGGCCGCGTATATACGCGCTTCCTCTGCGGCGAAGTAGCGTATAGATCTTCAATCATTATAGAGCAGCATACTTCTTCAGATCAGATATTCAGTTCAGATTTACCCTTTTACTTCAGACAGATGTTCGCCTCATCTCAGATCTAAGCCTTCCATAAATAGATCTAGCAAATACAGATACATTTCAGATCTAGAAATCCCGCTTCATCATTTCTTCATAGGTGCATCATAGATTCAGATCTATCATCAAACCTTCACCCTTTCCATACAGATATACTTCATAGAGAAGTATTCATTCAAGCTCAGACATCTTGCTCTCACACTCATGATTTGCACAATGAATTTCTTCTCCTTATATAGGTTTACCCTTTGTCAATACCATGAGCCCCTTTTTCAATACCATGGGCCAAAACAATACCATGAGCCCAAAACTACTTGGACGGGGTTAATTAGGCGGATCATTACCAAATACAATGGGTCAATACCATGGTGGTCACCCTTGGTTTTGCACCTTTTTAGCGCTTTTACCCATACGCGACTTGGAACGTTGTTTCCCGCGTGCATACACGACTTCCCTTAGACAGATCCGCGTATACATAGAGACATACTCTTCTCATCATACTTTGAGCACATGCTGAATTCCTTTCTTCATTGCCTTCTGTACACACTGTAGTTACATCAGATTTCCTTCATCAAGGACATATTCTATCAAGCACAACTTCACCAAGTAAGTTGTCATCATCTTTATTAAGTGGGTTGCCTACTCAGCATCATATTGTCAACAAACATCATATCACATCAGATTTACATCATTTACCAAGTCCATCAAGTCAAGAATAACTTCATCAGGTGGATTGCCATCAAGGACAACACATGTCAACAGTCGCATGTCTTCATCTTCACTCAGTGGGTTGCCATCAAGGACAACACTTCTGCATCATATTTCCAACAATCTCCCCCTTTGGACTTGATGGCAACCACGATGGTGTTTGGTTACCACAACAGATAAGTACATTGACACCATGTCACTCTCCCAATTCTTTGACACCATTATCTGCATTCAAACACCATGTCTCTCTCTAAATTCTTTGACACCATTATCTGCATTCAAACACCATGTCTCCTTTGACATCAGGGCAAGGCGGATAAAACCAACATACTCTCCCCCTTTTCTCCTCATGTGGAAGAAAGCGTTAACGGTCCCGATATATCTTGAAGTGATCGGCTCACTTTGAGTGCGGAATCTTGAATTTTCAATAAAGTACATGACTCTATGAACTTCCTATCACCAAAGACTCATACTTACATCAAATATCCAACCAAGTGGATTTACATATAAGACTCAAGTACCCAACCAAGTGGGTTTACACATTTCAACTCATCTACCCAACCAAGTGGGTTTACAGAATTTGACTCAGCTACCCAACCAAGTGGGTTTACAATTTGACAAGTCCTTACATGACTGAATATTACAATTTTACATCATGGGTCTCAACAAGACCTTTTCATCAAACTATAAATATAACTTTAAGACCAACACCAGAAAGACTTTAAGAATGAGAACAAATTTCAGAACCATCATAATGCCAACAATGCATTATACTCAGCAATGTTAATGCTCCCCCTGAATCTGTGCATCCAAGCATTCTTTTCGTATGACTAAGGCCCCCCCTTAGTTTGTGCATCCTGAACACTTTCATCAACAAATCATCAAGGCATCTTCATTAAATCATTAGAAAAATAATTATGAGAACTGGAACACCACCAGATATACCAACCAGTATTAGAGATACCAAACAGCACTACAGCTGTACTGAAGAGAGCTGACTTCCAACCAAAAATTGTCAGCAATCAGACATACGCGGTTTTCTTCGCAGGAACTAGCGTATATACGCGACTGTGTTTCAGGAAACCCACGTATCCCAAGCCATCTTCTAAATTTCAACTAGATCTGATTCTCTGTGAGGCAAAGACGATGTTGACTTCTTCTGAGATATTTGTATACTTTCACAGACTATAGAATAGTGTAGTGGCAATGTAAGCGTCATCCAATGGTGTTGTAGCATCGGCACAATAGTAACCAAGCCTTGGTCACAGTCAATACAATCTTTCGAAGAAGATTCTTATATCGAACAACATCTTCACACGGGTGTCAAGCAATCATCCATGTGGTCATCAATACTTAAGATCTTCAAGATTTAACATGAAGTAACTATGTGAGCAAAATCTCCAACAAATATAACAAACCTACCATGATCCATTGGCCTACCATGATCCATTCTTATTTCTGAATCAAACGACATCCAACTCATCCATGTGTGAGCATAAAAGATACTTATCAGCAACCAGGGCTCAAAATCTCATCATAATAAACCATGTACCAAGTTATCATCATTTGAGCATGAGTATCAAAGAAAAAGCAATCATATTGCCAACAATGCAACCATTAAAATTCAACCTGCTGCTCCCCCTGTACCATTTCTCCTTTTTAACTTTTCCAACTTGAAAACGTTCATCAGCAAGTCATCAGCAACAATCTCTGCAGGAGCTGTCCTTATCTCTGAATTATAGGACTTTCATCTCAACAATGAATACTCTTTATCAACAAGCAACCAGGCTTCATCCATAATCTTCAACACAAGAACCCATGTATCATTTCATTTTCATGAGAGGTAAGTATAACCCGAATAATGTTAACAGTTTCAACTATCAAAGAAATGACTATTGCCTCTGAACTTTCCTGCTTTCAGACTGCATTATCGTATAAATTCTTTCATCATCACGATACGTTACCAGAGCCACCAGAATCCCCGTGTATACGCGACCTTGTTTCATAGAACCCGCGTATGGAAAGTGAAATATAGAATATTTCACACCTTCATCTCCTCCCGAACTTGTCCTTCAGACCGGCCTTTCTTCGTTATCGTATGTTCGTTATATAACCGTAATAAATCAACCATGAGAGCTCATCACATTGCCTTTTCAATTATTATTACTTAGTCCATACTATCCTTACATCATTCCCGCAACAATCGTATAGTGAAGTCCTAAGCATGACCGCGTAGGGTCCGACCCCACGTTTCCACTGTCCTCTTTTTCCAAATTTGCTGGTTTTTCCAATCAGGAAGACAAAATTGTCTGCCTCGCACCGTTCATCCTGCATTCCTTTTCTACATGTCCATACTTATTACAAGCATAACATCTCATGTGGCCAGAGAAATAAGCATAAGAATCATAATGAGTATTTCTATTCTTCCTCCTTTTACAATCAGCTGCTTTATGTCCATACTTGTTACATGAAAAACAATATCCTTTGAAGAAACCAGAGTACCTTTCTATGTAGGAACTGTTTGATTGAGGCTGAAATGATCTGCTCCTGCAATTTGCTGCAACATGCCCATAATTATGACATTTAAAACATTCAACGTTTTTGAATGAATTCCTTTGAGAATTCATGATTGTTGTACATTCAGTTTGCACACATCCTCCGAATTTTTGGCACTTCCTTGTGAGCTAGATTCTCCTTTTCGACAGTCAAGGAAATCAACCAATATAAGAGAGACCTTTCGATTACCTTGCATATTGAACTAAAATACAGTCTTATCACAGAAACTTCGCCGATTTTCTTCTAATTTACCTTTGAGAATGTTTACCTCAACCTCCAAGGCTTGACATTGCTTTGTCATGCTTGCTTCTTTCCTTCTTCCATCTTCTACTTGATCCTTCAGATTTAGAATCTCTTCTTTCAGCCAATTTTTGTTTTCTTCACATTTTTGTTCCAGCTCTTCATTCTTCTTATTTGATTTTTCCAGATCTTCTTTGAGAGAGATGATTTCTGCTTCAAGGCCTTCCTTTTCAAATGTTTGTAGAGGTTCCTCAATCTTCTTACTTGATGCTTCAAGATCTCTTTGTAGAGAGATGACTACAGCTTCAAGTCCTTCATTCTTCTTGTTTGATTTTTCGAGATCTGCATTTAGATCGTTGATTTCTGCTTCTAGTTCTTAAATTCGATTGGATACATAAGTATGAAAACTTTGATACTTGTCCACCTGTCCATTTAGCATTTCTATTTGATCTTTCATTTGAGAGATCATCTCATTGTAGATAGCTTTGCTTTTATTAAATGATCTTGGTTGATCTTCAATTTTCTTGATAGCTTCCTTTAGATCCAAAACTTTACTTTTACTATCTTCACCATTGCATGCACAGGAAAGTGCATCACAAGAACAACAATCAATACCTGTTTCATCTTCTTCATTTTCTGCTACACATGTTTTCTGAGATATCTCCTTTTCAGTAGCCTTCTTCTTTTGCTTCTTTGCCATGAGCACTTGTAGAGCTTGGCCAGAATCTTCTTCATCTTTAATCTTGATAGTCTCTTCTAGGTCCATACTATCACTTTCACTATCATACCCTTTGCATAGACAGTCAAGTAAAATACAAGAACAATGATTAATACCTGGTTCATCTTCTTCAATTTTTGCTATACATGATTTCGTAGGTATCTTCTTGTTTTGAGTAGCCTTCTTCTTTTGCTTCTTAGCCATGAGCACTTTCAGATCTTGGTCAGAATCTTCTTCATCTTCACTGGACACTTCATCATCATCTTCTTTTGCATAATAACTCTTTCTCTTCTCAAATTGTTTCCCTTTACCATGCTTTTCTCTATAAGGACATTTAGCAGCATAATGACCAACTTTTCCACACTCAAAACATTTGAAGGGAAGCTTACCTTTGAATCTTCCAGTACCTAGTTGGAGCTTTCTCACGAAATTCGCTTCTTCTTCATCGGATATATAGCTGGATTTTTTGACAACTTCCTTTTCCTTTCCTTTTGTAGATGCCTTAAAAGCAGCTTCTCTTATTTGAGAAGGACCTCCTTGTCTCATTTCAAAAGCAGTCAGAGTACCATGTAATTGACCAATAGTAAGCGTTTGCAGATCTTGCCTTTCTTCAATAGCTGAAACTTTAGAGTCAAATTTTGAAGTCAAGGATCTTAAGACCTTTTCCACCAGAGTAGTATCAGTTATGGTTTCACCCAAATTTCTCATTCGATTTACAATATCATCCAGACGAAGAAAGAAACTGGCAACACTCTCATCACTATGGATCTTCAAATTTTCATATTCAATTCTAAGAGTTTGGAGTTTTGCACTTTTTACATTTGTGTCTCCTTCATAGCTTAGAATGATTTTGTCCCATATGTCTTTTGCCGAATGTAGCTGCATCACTTTAGCAAATTCTGATTCAGACATGCTTCCCAATAAGACATTCACTGCTTTGGCATTGATTTCATACTTCTTTCTTTCAGCTGCATCAGTAGGAATACTTGTCGGGTATTGATAACCTTCTTCCATGATTGCCCATACATCTGCACCAAGACTTTGCAGATATGCTTTTGTACGTACCTTCCAGAATATCAGATTGCTTCCATTGAATAGAGGTGGCTTAATAGACATCACTCCTTCTTGACTTCCCATTGCGACGGATCTCCTTCAAGCGATCAAGCTTCTGCAGAAGGACCACCCTCTGATACCAATTGTTGGGAAAAATACTGAGAGGGGGGGGTGAATCAGTATTTACTGTATATTCAAACTTTTTAACTTTTTCATTCCTTAAAACCCATACGCTACTTTGCTGAATCCAAGTAGCGTATACACGCGGATATCCTTCATAAAACTCGCGTATACATAGAGATCTAATTATGCCATTAGTTCTTCACTTATATCATTCCATTATTTATTCATTAGATGTTCTATAAACAGTAAACATGTGCAGTAAGAACAGAATAAACCATCACACAAAGCATCACACATGAACACCAGGATTTTTAGGTGGAAACCCAAGTCGGGAGAAAACCACCGCTGCAGTTGCTAAGCCTTCAATACTTTATTATAGAGAAAACATCTTACAACATATGTGCTGGCGCAGACTTGACCAGCACGCAGGCACCCACCTGCGCTCGTTTACTAGCCTCTCCTGGAAGGGAGCTCCAACCCCCTGACTCGTTTACCAGCCTCTCCTGGAAGGGAGCTACGACCCCCTATCTCGTTTACCAGCCTCACCTGGAAGGGAGCTACGACCCCCGATCTCGTTTACCAGCCTCACCTGGAAGGGAGCTACAACCCCCTGACTGAAGGCTACAACCTTCAGCACCACCTTGGACCACGTTTCATCAATTTTCACACTGGATCCAACAACTTCAATAGAACAACATTTGCAGGCCACGTTTCATCATATTTTCATACTGGACCCTTTCCATACTTTTAAGCACAAATGCTATCACTGGGTTTTATAATTATCAACACAGATCAGATAGTAGAAACACAGCAGAACAGATCAGATATTTCATACCCCTTGCTTCAGCAAACCCTAGTTTGCATACGCGCTTTCCCTTTACTGATGTCGCGTATATACGCGCTTCCGTCCACATAAACCAGCGTATACCTCAGTACATATTTTATTGCGCATACGCGCTTTCTCTTCAGCGAAGCTGCGTATATACGCGCTTCCTCCGCGGCGAAGTAGCGTATATATCTTCAATCATTACAGAGCAGCATACTTCATCAGATCAGATATTCAGTGTCAGATTTACCCTTTTACTTCAGACAGATGTTGGCCTCATTTCAGATCTAAGCCTTCCATAAACATATCTAGCAAATACAGATACATTTCAGATCTAGAAATCCCGCTTCAGCATTTCTTCATAGGTGCATCATAGATTCAGATCTATGATCAAAACTTCACCCTTTCCATACAGATATACTTCATAGAGAAGTATTCATTCAAGCTAAGACATCTTGCTCTCACACTCATGATTTGCACAATGAATTTCTTCTCCTTATATAGGTTTACCCTTTGTCAATACCATGAGCCCCTTTTTCAATACCATGGGCCAAAACAATACCATGAGCCCAAAACTACCTGGACGGGGTTAATTAGGTGGATCATTACCCAATACAATGGGTCAATACCATGGTGGTCACCCTTGGTTTTGCACTTTTTGAGCGCTTTTACCCATACGCGACTTGGAACGTTGTTTCCCGCGTGCATACGTGACTTCCCTTAGACAGATCTGCGTATACATAGAGACATAATATTTTCATCATACTTTGAGCACATGCTGAATTCCTTTCTTCATTGCCTTCTGCACACACTGTAGTTACATCAGATTTCCTTCATCAAGGACATATTCTATCAAGCACAACTTCACCAAGTAAGTTGTCATCATCTTTATTAAGTGAGTTGCCTGCTCAGCATCATATTGTCAACAAACATCATATCACATCAGATTTACATCATTTACCAAGTCCATCAAGTCAAGAATAACTTCATCAGGTGGATTGCCATCAAGGACAACACATGTCAACAGTCACATGTCTTCATCTTCATTCAGTGGGTTGCCATCAAGGACAACACTCTGCATCATATTTCCAACATATTTAAGCTAGACAAGTACCTTAAAAATATGTGTTTCAAGAGGCTAATAATAATCTATGGATAAAGGCTCATGGTTATTAATTACTAATTGTGTTTGTGTATGTGGATTATATTATTTTTAGAATCAATAAAAATCATCTAGTAAAATATAGTAAACTATTTTGGTGAAGAGATGAAATTGGAATTCTATATGTGAATGATTAGAGAACTTATCTTTTACCTAAGGCTAAAAGCCATAAATTATACAAAATTCAATAGGAATATCCATTTCTCAATATAAATACCTAAGAGATATGTTGAAAAGTTTGAAATGGAATATTATAAACCTAAGTGAATCTCCATATCAATCGGATGGAAGTTGTGTGAAGATGATGGATGATGAATGACGTAAGTGAATCTCCATATAATTTGGATGCAAGTTATGTGCAGATGATCCATGATGAATGAGGTGATGCTGATCATAACTTTTGCATCTATATGATAGGAAGCTTGATATACATAACAAGGTTTAGACTAGATATAATTTTGAAATTTATATTAGTTGGAATATTTCAATCAACAACTAAGTAGAGTCATCTATTACCAACAAACATATATTAAGATACTAGAAAGAGGCTACAAACAATGGACTATAGTACCCAAAAGGTGATAAATTTACATTGACAACATAGAGAGATTCAACTAGGCTTGTGTGGATGACATGAAAAGTACATGTGGACAATGTATAATTCTACTTAGAAGAGTCTTTGGTTGCATGTTTAAGAAATAAAGAGTCATTACTTGGAAAATTTATAATTCTACTTAGAAGATTCTTTGGTTGCATGGTTAGGCAAGAAAGAGTCATTACTTTCTATATCTAGAGTAGAAGTGGAATACATAGTAGTTACTTATTTTTGCAGACAAGTGTTTTGGATGAAATGGGCTCTACAAGACACTAAGGTAAATTTCAGTGAACCTATATATATTAAGTGTTTCAATACAAGTGTAATAATAATTTCAAAAATAAAATATTCTACTTCCTTCAATCACTAAACATATCATCATAAAGTACCACTTCCTCTCACAACAAGTCTTTGAGAAAATAGTGAAGATGGAATATATGCACACAAAGCCTCTTGTTAGAGAACCATTTGAAAATGTGAGAAAAAAATTAGGGATAGTTCTTGTAAATTATTGTCACTTATTTGACTTCAAAAGAAGAGCCTAGAATATTAAAGAGAATATGAAATTGAGTGCAATATCTATGTGGGAGAGTACACAATATCTAAGGGGGAGAATACAATATAAGGAAGGATTAAAAAGAGTAAGAAGAAGCATATGATTGTGTCAATAATTTGAAGTAGTCAAGAAGCATAACAAAGGACCATCATCAAATTGCAAGATCAAGAAGTCTTCTTCATGAAGAAGCAACATTAACTAGGTTCATCATTTAAAGGTTCATTTTTTAATGAAAATATTTATGAAAAAAAGAAGTACATATGTATATATAATTTATATAAACATGTAAATAAATATTCTCAAATGTACACAGTAGTATTATAAATGTTCATATCTAATTAATATATGTTGAATATGATTCTAGCTCATTCTTTATTGGCATTATCATAACTTTCTCAAAAGCTCCTCCTGAACATAAAAATGAATATGGAATGAATCATTGTACATTATGATAAATCTTGTATTTAAATGAAATTTGATCTATGAATAAAAACTAAAATGGGATCTCTTCATATATGTGAGAAACAAATTAGGGGATAGTTCTTGTATATTATTTTCACTTATTTGACTTCATAAGAAGAGCCTAGCATATTAGAGAGAATATGAAATTGAGTGCAATATCTATGTGGGAGAGTACACAATATCTAAGGGGAAGAACACAATATAAGGAAGGATTAAAAAGAGTAACAAGAAGCATATGATTGTGTCAATAATTTGAAGTCGTCAAAAATCATAACAAAGGACCATCATCAAATTGAAAGATCAAGAAGTCTTCTTCATGAAGAAGCAACATTAACTAGGTTCATCATTTAAAGGTTCATTTTTTAATGAAAATATTTATGGAAAAAAAAGAGTACATATGTATATATAATTTATATAAACATGTAAATAAATATTCTCAAATGTACACAGTAGTATTATAAATGTTCATATATAATTAATAGATGTTGAAGATGAGTCTAGCTCATTCTTTATTGGCATTATCATAACTTTCTCAAAAGCTCCTCCTGAACATAAAAATGAATATGGAATGAATCATTGTACATTATGATAAATATTGTATTTAAATGAAATTTGATCTATGAATAAAAAATAAAATGGGATCTCTTCATATATGTGAGAAAAAAATTAGGGATAGTTCTTGTAAATTATTTTCACTTATTTGACTTCAAAAGAAGAGCCTAGAATATTACAGAGAATATGAAATTGAGTGCAATATCTATGTGGGAGAGTACAAAATATCTAAGGGCGAGAATAAAATATAAAGAAGGATTAAAAAGAGTAACAATAAGCATATTATTGTGTCAATAATTTGAAGTAGTCAAGAAGAATAACAAAGGACTATCATCAAATTGCAAGATCAAGTAGTCTTCTTCATGAAGAAGCAACATTAACTAGGTTCATCATTTAAAGGTTCATTTTTTAATGAAAATATTTATGAAAAAAATTACATATGTATATATAATTTATATAAGCATGTAAATAAATATTCTCAAATGTACACAGTAGTATTATAAATTTTCATATCTAATTAATAGATGTTGAAGATGACTCTAGCTCATTCTTTATTGGCATTATCATAACATTCTCAAAAGCTCCTCCTGAATCTAGAAATGAATATGGAATGAATCATTGTACAATATGATAAATCTTGTATTTAAATGGCATTTGATCTGTGAATAATATGGAATTAATCATTGTACTTTATGATAAACCTTGTATTTAAATGACATTTGATCTATGAAAAAAAGAGAAAATGTGATCTCTTCATATATATATGTTTGTGAGAGAAATAAAAAGAAAAGGTAATTCCACCAAGCCTAAAGTAGCATGTCCTAATACATTATTATTTTTGGTTTCTAGAAGCATTAATCATGAAGTGTCATGAGATCCACATTCCCACCATACTATTTGCAAGTTCTATATGAAGAAATGTAGTCTAATAACTAATAAGTTATGATATTTGTGTAAATATTAAAATGGTTCTATGATATCAAGGCCAACATGGGATCAAACTACAATGTTACATTTCATTCCATCACTACTATTCATATATATCCTTTAGCTTTGTATTATCAAAGAAAATTTATATATGCTATGCTATATTTGAATGCTAGATTAAAATGTATATAAATGGTGAATGGTTAAAGTATTAAAGTAAAAATTGGTTGTAGGTCTTATAAAAGATAAACTTCATTTGCAGAAGAAGAATTAACATCACATTCTTGATATCTCTCCAAGAAAACTATAGTTATCACAATGTTTTGAGTAGATCATGAAGATAATAAAAAAATACATTTGGAAACAAAAAATAAAGATCTAAATGCATATGGCAGTTAATAAGGTAGTGCATAAATTCAAGCAAACAATGAAACAAAGCTCAAAGAAATACTAATATTGCAGGGGAATTTCATACATGCAATAAAAAAACAAGAAAAAGAGGGAAACAAAAAATTTCACCATCAGATATCATTGAAAGAGACACCACTAGTAGTGATATATTGAATAACTTCATACATTGAACTGCTACAAATGGAAATGAAGAAACAAACATCAATAGACTCTAAATGGCCTTTCATACAATTATTTTTTTGAAAAAACCCTCTAAGACTAAGACTAATGCCCTACAATGAAGTTTTCACATACATACAGAAACAATAAAAAAAAATTATGTTCTAAAGAGAAAGAAATAACCAACAAATATGTATACATCTACAAAAATTACCTATAATAGAAGGAAAATAATGGGTGCCAGGTATGAGGTGACATAATGTAACTCGAAGAGTAGAGTTATAATTATTTACTCTATAGAATTGATAGGTGCAAAGATAGCTGTAGATAGAAAGGAAAACAAAAATAAAGCTGATAATGAATAGTGTCAAGAAATCTCAGCAGCTCTGAAACCTTACAGGAATTTTCAGAAGCAGCATAAGCTTGAAGAGAATGATTTTACCAAGGTCGTTTTTGAAGGGAAGTTTTATGCTCCCCAAGAGTTTAAGGCCTTGGAAACCATGCCTACAAGGGCATAAATCTATTCCAAGATCTTGGGCTCACTACAGAGTCCTGTAGTAGGACTTATCAGTACCCTTCAGGCTCCTGCAAGGGATTTAGTGTTTACATTGAAGGCTTATGTTCAGAAGCTAGAGGAAGAATCTAGAAATGCAAGTAATTCATAGATGTTACTAATGGGTGAACCAATCCTTTTCCTTTCAAGTTGTAAGTACCATAAATTTTATTTTGGTTCATGAAACTGAAGTAATGTATAACTTATGTATTTTTAATTGGTAAAAGTTTAAAATGTTAATATCAAAATTATGTTCTATGACTTGACATGGTACACTACGAAACCCAATGAGTAAGCTACCGGATAAAGTGGTGAGCAGTAAGAGTGATCAGGGCAGGGCACAAATATCAGAAAAAAATAATGATAGAGTAGTTCATGAGGAAAACCAACGATAATACATTTAACCACGATTATTGCTACTAGAAGAAAAGGGGGCATAATAATAATACATAGTGGTGGTTTTTTTTTCAACTAAAAATTTATGGAGCAATAAAATGTTTTGAATTAATATAATGGTTGTTTTGAATTAAACCATCTAAGAAATCACAAGCTTACTTATATTGAATTAAAATAATGTTTTTTTTGAATTACTTACCTGGAAATTCGCTCGGCATAACTCCTGAGCAGCAATTCGCAGGCGCTAAATCAGCAACAGACTAGCAGTAGCGCCACCAAAAATCAGAATAGAAACTCGCGAAAAACATAATATGAGAACAAAAACAAAAATCAGAACAGAAACCCGCGAAAAGAAGAATATTCGAATAGATATGCGTGAAAATGAGAACCGTTCACGGGTGACATACTTATAAAATATGAGTTCAGTCAAACTATTTTAAAAGTTCAGCCGAACTAAAGTTTCGTCCACACTATTATTATTGATTTTCCCATCTCCACCCAAAAATATGTTTACCCATGCCGTCATTATGCCATCAATCTAAACGACAGAAGGAGTTCGGCCGAACTTTCTCAAAATTTCGGCCAAACTATTACGGAAAAAAAATTTCCACCCCAGATTCTCACAAAAGTGTAACCCAACTTCACATTTTCATCCTAGTCTGTTTTTCAACTTTATTTTTTGGAATGACTACTAAATTTTGTAAAATTCTAGGACTTTTCTATAGACACTATATACACAGAAGATTGTGGATGTATGTAAATAAGAATTGGTACAAAAGAGCTGATAGACTCGGGTTATTTTTTAGAAAACCAAACAAAATAAACTCTCAAACTTCTGATTGTAAATTGTTGTGCCAAGAGAAAAGATTATGCTAATAGATATTAGAGATAGTGTTAAAGAAAAAGCTCAATTTATTAACATGTGGCTAGTGATTTTCACTTAGCTATGAAATGAATCAAATGCTTTATGTTTGATGATTTCATTTGGTTCAAAAGACGGTCAACAAGGTTGCATTTGTTCTCCTTTCAATTATGCATCTTCCTTTCATAAATTATATAACCCACATAAGAGGAAAGAGGTCAATAAACCAAAATTGCTTCTTTTCTTTTCATTTTCTTAGTTAATTATATATCTTTGCTACAAATCAACTTAATCAAACTCTCGAATAAATTATTCCCAAATCTATGCCATTAATAATAATTAACAGAGTGGTCTGCTCTAGGTCTTCCTCTTTACCTTCTTCCCCTCTCCTGGTTTCCCGGTTTTTCAAGTTGTTGCACATCAAAATACATGTATATGTTATGCAAGGGTTCCTAAGGTTAGGATGCATTGTTAGGCATAGGGTAGTTATTATTCAGAGTGATAAGCCACCCTGGTCTAGCATAACGAAACATTTGAAATTCAAAGAAACATAATAGTTGTAAGGATTGGTAAATATCAGATGATGGAGGTGTTAATTTTTTGTATGCAATATTGAATTCACTAATAAGTCCAAAATCCAAATACAATTTCATATGGGAAAATGGAAAGAAAAATAATTTAAAAGCGTGTGAGTAGTTTATAACTTCTGAAACTCTACTTCATCATTGTGCCATAAGAAATATTTATTAAGAGCATTCCGACACATAGCTTCTCTATCTATACGAATTAAGCTATAATTTGTGGTAAAAATATTGATACCTCAATAGAATAAAATTGAATAATAAGGGAGAAATACTGCAGAAATAACACATTATCAAATAGTCATCAAAGAAACACTTCTTCCTGATTTATGGGGCTATGAATGGAAGGAAATGAAATGGTAGAATTTTTTTCTAACACCTAATTTAGACATTTTTTATAGAGGATATACAAAGTGGTTTTTTCCAAGTGATTATCGTGAAGAAATTACTGGCATGTTATTGCAGCTCTGAATCTTATGCATTCAATCTGGCCACACACAAAATCAAGGATCAAATAACATAAAAGATTCAATCCAAATATGATACTAATAACATAAAAGACTAAATAAAAATACGCTATGAAGGAGACTATGCACAACACCTTGCTACAAAATTAAAATATAAGTTTTTAGAGGGGATTATTCCTAGGGATATGCAACTATAGTAAGATAGCATGTAATTATGAAATTCACATAGATAAGAATCATAGTTAAGGAAGCTAGACAGTAAAAGAGTATTCATTGAGGTATGAAGCTATAGAGAAACAGAGTATTCATAGGGATATGTCAATATAGTAAATAAAATGCAATGAGGAACATTACATAGATATCAACCATAAGAGAAAGAGCCCCAAGGCATCACAAGAAAATGGCTTGAAGTGAGGGAGATGCTCTCACATCAACTTTCACCCTGAAGCCAACTTCCGGGTTAATAAAGATTTTGGTGCAAGGAATGCATGATCAACCACCTTTATCTCACAACTGCTATTCAAAACATACACCCAACACTTTTATTCACAACATACACCTAACACACACAAAGAATACCACTATTTAACTAGTATACTGAGTAATATACAAATATCAAATAAATTAACCAAAATATACACCAAAAGACTAAAAATGAAGTCCATTTAGAGATATAAAATGATATGATTTTTAGTGAAGGTCACATTCATGAAGACTCAAGGGTTCTGCAAGATGCTGGTGAATAGAATAGTTTGGAAACTGTAGAGAATCCTTATACTGAGTCAATAAAATATGAAAATACACCTCGTAATTCAGATACAGAGGAAGGGACTTTCAGCATGTATATAGGTGAAACAGAGGAGGCAAGCCAACATTTACCTTCAATGTTGGATAATGTTCAGCAAGATGAGATGGCTACAAAGGTAATTTATTCTAGCAACAAGATGAAAGAAGAGAATGAAAAAAAAAATTGTACACTTGAAAATGATGTAGATTTAGAAGATTGGAATATGGGAGAACTTGAAAAACCAGTTCCATTCAAACAAGAACTAGAACATGGTTTTAGCCCTAAAGAACCACAGGTCATGGAAACGAGCATGGAAGAGAAGATAGCTCAAGAAAATCGTAGAAAATCATCAATTTCAACAAAATCATCATCAAATGCTACATCTAGGGCATAAACACACAAAATAGTATTTCTAAAACTCATAAATTACTAAAACCCAACCCATTCTAAAACCCAGAGAGAGCTAAATTCCATTAAAGAAGAGCTAAATTTCACAAACCAATGCCATTCAAATAATAACTAGAACATGGGTATAGCCCTAAATAATCACAGGTCGTGGAAACGAGCATGGAAGATAATATAGCTCAAGAAAATTGTAGTAGATCGTTAATTTCGAAAAAATCATCCTCGAATGCTACATCTAGGGCATGAAAACCCAAAACAGTATTTATAAAACCCATAAATTACTAAAATCCAACCCATTCTAAAAACCATAGAGAGATAAATTCCACCGAAGAAGTGTTAAATTCCACAAACTAGTGCAGTTCAAACAAGAACTAGAACATGGTTATATCCCTAAAGAGCCACAGGTCGTGGAAATGAGCATGGAAGAGAAGATATCTCAAGAAAATCCCAGAAAATCATCAATTTCAACAAAATCCTTATCTAATGCTACATCTAGGGCATAAAAACCAAAAAAATTATTTCTAAAACCCATAAATTACTAAACCCAACCCCATTTTAAAACCTATAGGGAGCTAAATTCCACCAAATAAGAGATAAATTCGTTAAAAAAAATAGAGCAAAAGTGTTAAAAAACACAGAGCATGGTTGGTAGGATTGTGAATCCTACCATAGAGCTGTAGAGGTTGTAGAAGCCACCACAACACTACCCCAACCCTCTTCAACGCCATCCATGGAAGAAACCTACGAAAAAACACATCAAAGTTAAATTTTTGTAAACCAAATTTACAAAACACTTTAAAAACTGAATAAATTTGAGAAAAGAGAGCCAAACCCTGAATAAATCGAGAAAACAAAGCCAAACCCTGAAGAAATATAGAAAATAGACCCAAGACTTGGCGGAAAACAATGGCGGACCTGGCGGACGCGACAAACAGGTTTAGGAACGGGCTGCAACCATTAACCTTCACAAACCAACAACAATGAAAACCAGATAGCAGATTAATGGTGGAACCAACCAATAGGAGAATGAACTGGCTGAAACAATCAACAAACCTTGGCAGGAAATGAAGAAAGTAAACAAATGCAACAATGGGGGACAGGGCGCGCAGGTTCTGGAACTGGAAACAACCATCACCGGCAAAGCGGAATACCCACACTCTAGGCCCAAGCAACATTACACAGGCCATAATTGACAATGTAATAACTGTCTAGATGAAAACTTAAATATATGGAAAATACAATTATTTAATGTTCTCACCAACCACGAAAGGTGGCTCCGGCAACTGGGCAGGTGTCGTATCGTCGACATGGAGCTGGACACATGATCAGCTGAGTTGGTAGGGAGGGTGCACAACTTATGGTGTCCCTCCCCTACCCCAAGAAGCGTAATGCACACATGCCTTACTTTCTAGTGAAGTTAGGAATATCATGACCATCCATGGACGTAACTACCTACACAATTGAATTTTGAGACATTTTTGTGCCTTTTCAAGAGTACTATGTCAACATGGATGAGTTATGGAGAAGAGGGGATGAAAAAACATAAACTCAAAATATATTTTTCCTTGAATCATCACCATCACGACCCATACACATAATGGCTTCCTTGAGTCTTTCCAACCAATCATTCAGCCTCGAGGGTTCTCTCCAATAAAAATCCACACTCTTTTTCAGTGGATGGATGAGATAAATGTGGAGGCCAAATACATGCAGTGGACGACATGTACTCCTCATCATGACAATATGTGTTAACATGGGGGAATATTGTATCTTTGTCTTTCTAAGATTTCAAACTAGTGACTGCAACGAGGATTGAAACAGCCAATTTTTCCCTTTTGCATGTATAGTAATTGCTCAAACCTAAATTTGTGACAATTGAAACCAGACAAAGAAATTGATATATTGGCAATGTCTTTGACTCGACATCATTGCTAATATTATCTTCCATAATTATTTCCAAACTTTTGAATATTTTAGTTTCACAGGGAATGATACGAATGGTAGAACATCAGAGGATTTACTTCCAATCCTCCTAGTTTTGATAAATAATCTCCATCATTATTGCCATCGCATCTTAGTTTCTAATAAATATTTTCCATCGTTACTTTGGTTGCATCAATTTTAAGAGAACCTTCTCTAGTTGCATCACTTTTAAGAGGCTAGCTTAGCTCTGTCTAACTTGGGATCTATTATGTGTTTAGATTGATCAAATATTTTGAGGTGTGAACCTTTTTTTTGGAGAGTAGAATTTCAGGAAGGGTTTTTACATAGAGAAATTTGATCCCCCTAGGGGTGCCTAATAGACGCGGAGTTAGATGGATCTAGACTGGTTCAATTTGAGGAAAATAATGACACATTTCTAGATTATCATTATTATGTATAAGTTTGATATTATCTTCATACTTTGAAATTTACATTATGTTTTCTTTGTTTTACAAGACTATATCATTCTCTTCTTTATTTTTATTTTTTTTGCTTGCCTTGAATGGTTTGTATGTATGTGCTCGGATGCTTCATTTGTAATGTTTGAAATAATTTATTTCCTCCAAAATATTTTGATGATATTTTTTTATCTATGCTTTGTTTTGTAAAATTCAAGAAATAATGTAATTTTGATTTTTTTTTAATGAGTGGTTAGATTTATAAAATGTTTACATTATTTGTTAGTTTTTCCATCTTTTCATATATATTGTAAGAAAATGATAGTTGACATCTTAAACTATTCAATTATTTAACTCTAACTATTGTAGTAAACATCATACCTTTCTCTTACTCTCCAATATTAATAGGTTGAATTATTATAATACAAAAATCAATGCACATTGTCAATCATGTTTTTGTGCTTATATTAAAATCAATGCACACTACTAATCCAATCACTTTAAGTTAATGTACCATCATACATTGAGTTAAATTAAATCAGAAATCATCAGCTAATGCATGTAATGAAACAAGATTAGAAAACATATACATTGAAATCTATGAATCTAATGAAAGAAATCAAATAATATTAGAAATGAGCATGTACACTAAATTCAATGCATCTAGTGCAAGAAAATAAAGAAGATTAGAAATCAACATCTACACTAAAATAAATGCATCTACTTCAAGCAATAAAATACGATTAGAGATCAACTTCTACTATGAAATCAAGGCATATAGTGCAAACAATCAAATAGGTTTAGAAATTACCATCTACACTGAAAATCAATTCATCTAGTGCAAACAATCAAATAGGATTAGAAATCACCATCTACACTGAAATAAATGCATCTAGTGCAAGCAAACAAATAGAATTAGAAATCGCCATATGCACTGAAATCAATGCATCTAGTGTAAACAATCAAGTAGAATTAGAAAAAAACATCTATATTGAAATAAATGTATTAGTGCAAGCAATCAAATAGAATTAGAAAACATTAACACTAAAATCAATGCATCTAGTGCAAGTAGTCAAATAGGATTAGAAATCAACATCTACAATGAAATAGATGCATCTAGTGCAAGCAGTGAAATAGGATTAGAAATCAAAATCTACAGTGAAGTAAATGCATCTGGTGCAAGCAATCAAACATCATTACAAATCAACATCTATGATGAAATCAATGCATCTAGCTAAAACAATCAAATAGGATTAGAAATCACCATCTATCATGAATTCAATACATTTAGTGCAAGAAATATTCTTCCCTCTAACCCCCCCTCCCTCCATCTATATCTTACTCCATCTCTCCTTATTTGTCTCTCTATCTCACCCCCAAACATACACACTTGTTCTCCATCTCTTCCTTTTCTCTCTCTCTCTCTCTCTCTCTCTTCTTCCCTCCCTCTCTCCCCTTCCAAATCTATATATTCCTCCCCCCTCTCTCCTCCTCTCTCTCCTCGTCTCTCCCCCTCCTCTCCTCCTCTATCTTGAGTCCCCTATCTCCCTTTCTCTCCCCCCATCTCTCTCTCTCTCTCCAACCCTGTCACTATCTCCCTCTCTCTCTCCTTCCCTCTATCCCACCTCCATATTTGTGTCTCCCTGTCTCTCTATTACCCTTCTATCCCTCTCTCACTCCTCTCCTTCTCTCTTTCTCTCTCTTCATTCATCCTCTCTCTTCTTCTTTAGTTTATCTTCTTCAATGCAAGAAATCAAATAGGATTAAAAATCACCATCTACACTAAAATCATGCATCTAGTGTAAGAATTCTTCTTCCATATCTCCCCTCTCTATCCATATCTATATATCCCTCCATCTATATTCCTCTGTCTCTATCCTTTCACACTTTCATTAAAAAGGGATTAAGAGTTTTTTGTTTTTTTTTAATTAACCTTTTTATTAAAGTGGAAAATACCGAACTTATCACATAAGAAAACTATTTTTTACTATACTGTACTGATTTCAATCTCATACATTAATTTTAATATCTAGTAAAAATTAATGTATAAATAAACAAAAAAACAAAAAAATCCCTGATACTGCGCTCCACTCCATTATGCTTTGCGTATTCCGTAGATATGTACACAAGTTGTAATGTAAAACACTGTATGATAGGAATCTTGAATTATGTATTATATATTTTTTTCGCTTCAACTTCATTAACTAATTTTAATATTTAATAAACATTATCTTATAACTGAAACTCACAGAGAATAAAAAGCAAAATAAGCTCATGGAGCACTTCATTGTTCTTGCCGATATTCCGTACACTTACTACTTTTATCAATTATCATGTAAAACAAGATTCTTACATCAATTAAAATATAAAACAGGATGCGATGCTCAAAAATGATACGTTCTTCTTAAATCGATTGTCACGGTTCATAGATGATTATAATATGAAATACCATAGGATGAAAAGTTGGTCTTAAAATGAACACATTTGTCATTTTATGTGTTTTTCTCAGGACAAACTCTATCCATCGTGCATCATAGAATTTATGGCAATTTGTTGATGCACTACGCTTTTATAACTGTATGAAACTGTGACAAATACGATGCAACAAAGTAATAATCATATGGAATCAAGGTTCTATGGTATATTAAAAAAGGTTGACTTTGTAAACTTTATTATAGGTTAGAGTTTGTAATGTTATGTTTCTTATAATAGATTTCGTCAAAATATATTAAAGTGCATACTAACATAATTAAAAATTATGTTATGGAATATAGGAATTATTAAAATATGTATTTATAAATAAAATTTAATGAATTAGATAAACACATTAAAATATGTGGGAAGATGAATATTTAAGTGATTTGGATTGAATTATTATTTTTTATCTATTTTTTTATAGTGGGGAAAATTAGAGGAATCAATTTACAAGATCAATTTTATTAGTCTTTCAGTATGAAAAATTGAGGTTTAAAACCCTCTAGAGGAAATCTAAGGAATTTAATGATTTGTTTTTTTGGTTACAAAAAACTCTCACATGTGCCATACCCCTTGGCATAGTTTTAAATGAAGATACATTTTCAACGACACAAGAGATACTTTAAATCGAACATGTATGGAAAGGTTATGCCACCTAAAAGTTCACTTTCATGTTTTATCCACCACGATTTGGGAGGATGCCTCATTAGCCCCATTTCTCATGGAAAATGGGCTAGCCACATGACCATGATGAAAAATACTTTAGAAGGGTCAATATTGTAACTATAGTTAAGAGTTGAAGGATTCAAACTTAACCACTAGTTGCCTATTGAGTTAAGTTATAACCATACCACTAGGAGGAAGTAGGTTCCATGCTAATCAATGTCATTTTGTTCCATAGATGAGCATAATGACTAAAATAGAAAAATAGACAGAAAATAGAGACAATTTATATTTTGTATTAACCCATGATTCATTGGTATCACTCCTTTGAATATGCACCATTTTCATTAAGAAAAAGAGATAGTATAGTAATCTCACCTTCCACTTGATGCATAAGAGTTTAACATCGCATATATTGTGTTTTTTTCATTCTTATTTATTTTATCATATTATAATTCTTTTCATGTTGAGGAAATAAATGGTAACTTAGTAAATCTATAAATATAAGGAAAGTTAACCCTCATATATTAGATATTTGGATTTCAATATATTTTTATAAAAGCTATTATGTTGAACTATCTACTGAAATATCCACAATAGTTCATTGATCATATTGGTATCTATAGACGGTGTTGGATATCACCAACATACAAGGGATATCCCCGTTATGAGTTCCCAATTAGACCTCACATCATTTGGTGTAGGAGTCCCATGCGAAATACAACTTGACAGTTGTTTACTTGGAATTTTCCTTGGCTTAAGAGATTATCATTAGAGAGCAGTGTTCATGTACTTTTAAATGAGCAAGAGAGTGTGCCTTGTGAAATGTTCAATTGTATATATATCAACGTTCTTTCGTTGCAAGGGAAAGAAATTGATCCTCTAAAAGAAAAATAATAGTATTGATCTAGTGGAGATACACACCCATAAATAAGAAAAAAATGTGAAGAATCAAGAGAAGTAATTCACGTAGATGCAACAATCATTAAATCATCACGAACAATTTCTAACAAGTTTAGCACAAAAGTCACCATAATAGTTCAATTACTTTAGTATGTATGAAAGCTAACATAAACCACAAACATCAAAAGAACAGTCTCAAAACTTCCATGATTTATGCATGAAATTGTGTTGGTGGAATGTATTAAAGTATTAAGAAATTTTCTTAAGATACATAAGTATAACGAACACCACTAGCACCCATAGTGGAGAATTGGAGCCACTACTTTCTCCCCCAAAATACTATCTCTATATTTGTAATGCCTCATGGGAGAAGCCAAGGTTAAAAGTGCATTGCTTGAGGAGTCACGATCCTTTTATAACTTGAGGCATGAATTTTGATATCCCCATGGCTCTTGATATTCTGATTTCAAATTACCTTTGGACTTCTATATCTCTGGAAATTACATGTATTTTAGACTTATATACATGACTCTTTTTTCCATACATGACCTTTGGACTTCAAATTCTTTGTATTTACAATAATTACATGATCACATCATAATTTTCACATCATCCTATGGTGAGGACATGACAAGTCACTCTCACTAATGACTAGGACCCATAGAGACTGATGACATGAACTTTCTTTGATAGGTGACAAGGATTACATTTGTGTCTTTGATCTTGCATTATACTTCCGTATCATTAAAGTCTTTACCCTCAAAAGGGTATTTAATCACCAGGAGTCTTTAGGCTCCTTCAATCATCAATATTTCAATGTGTTCTTTGTTCTTGAATGATTCCTTTGACTTCCTTATTTGCCCGATCTTCTTCATGCATCCTGACCATGTTGCTCTTGAAATAACTACAACTATAATCAATCATGGAAAGAAAACATCAGTGTGAAAAATGTCCTACCCTAACATGTTTGATGTTAATTTCCTATGCGTGACCTAAGAGTGCGCTTCAGACGACCAAGGAGGTCATGTGTTTTCATGAGGGTTGGGCTAATACAAATGTGGTAAAGCGTTGAAAAGATGAGGCCAGAGAGTGATTAAAACAAATATGAGCCCATCTATCAAGGCCAACATGTATATAACCAAGTAGAATAGCATTGAGGTCGAGGGAATGAATACAAATAATGTCACATTATAAATTACACCCTATTTTTCTAAATGAAGATAAGAAGGAGATCACTTGATTATCTATATACATACATACATACATACATATATATATATATATATATATATATATATATATATATATATATATATCAAAATTGTTTACACCCATGTTTCTGTGACAAGGGTTACAAACCCCTATTTGGAAATCAAGAAGAAAAACATAGTTAAACTATTATTTATATGGTACTTTCAAATTAAAACATTGAGAAGAAAAATACAACAGAGTGTAGGGTCACCCTTAGATTAAGAGGGGATGCAATTTAGAGAGGAGATTACACATGTTAATGAATATATTAGAGCATGAAGTTATACAAAATAACAGGTATATAGAAATTAATACATGTATTATAGAAACAATATGCACTATATAACTTCATGGTAAGTAAATAGGATATTATATGTAAATACTAAGGGATGTTATAGCATTGGCTTGGAATGGTGGTCAAATACTTTTTTTTTTTAATTTTGAGACAATTTGGTAAAATTGGGGCTATTGTGCATAAATTTACATTTAAAAATAATAAATTAATACTTCCATTAATAAATTAAAAAATGATAATAACTAAAATATAATGTTTTCCAAAATAAAAATAAAAGTAAAAATAAAAACTTCAATTTCCACCTTAGTTTTACACCAATTTTATACAAAAATATTAAGTAATTGAAAGTTAATAAAAAAAATTAGTTTTTAATACAAATAAGATATGTGATTCCTGCACAACTTAATATGATTTTGAAACATCATATGTAAAAATAATAGTATTGATATTATATGTTGTAATTCAATGTACTTCTAGCTAACATATAATATTCAAAACAAAAAAATATTAATAACAGAAAATTAATGTGAACCATAAATATAATATTTCAATGTAGATATTAAATAATATCATTTTATATCAACATTATATATAAAAAATAAAACAATTTAAATAAAAAAAAATGTTATTTTTCATTTTCTATTGTGTGGGAGAAGTATAATTTAACTCATTCTCAACATGTAGTTGATATATAATATTTAAAAATTATTAATTCAACTTGATGAGCTCCATCATTAGACATATTTGGAGGGGTTAATGGTCAACTTTTTTCCTTCTTAGATCTATTTTTCTTTCACATTTATTAGTATTTGGTTTTATGTTGCTAGTATAGGTGGTGATTAAGGCTAACATACTGTGAGTGCCTAATATGAGGTTGAGTGTAGAAAATCATGAATTATTAGCTTTTTTATAAGGATTTTATCACAAAGACTTGGAGGAGACAGAAAAGAGAAATTATAGGAGGATTTTCCACCCTCCTTAACTCTCAAAGGAAACCAAAGGATCCCTAAGGATTCTCTCTAGCAATTTGAATTCCAAAGGCAACCAAGCAACTCAAAGAAGCGTGCACTCAATATTTGTTTACTTGGATTCAAGAGGACTCAATCACTATTTTCTAGGGAGGTGTTGGTAGCTATCCTGTAGAATAAATAGAGCAAATCTAGAGTTAGGAAGGTTTGAAACTTTGTTACAAGCTATTGAGCTTTTTATTATTTTACTTAGTGATCAAATTTTCAAAAATGTGTGAGGCTATTCCTTTATGAAATGAGCAGACTGATTTCATTTTACTGATTTAAGTTTTAGAGAGATAGGCTCATGGGTTCGGGCCAGATCCATGTGCCCTAGCCTCTCTGATATATGTATTCTCTACTTTCTCTCATTCCATTAGTTCTGCTTCTGATAATTTTGTTTATGTTTTGAGTTGATGTTTAGTTTTGCTTTCAGTGTGCTACTGTAGGTTTCATTTTATTGTGAGTAATAAAATAGACAAGAGAAAACAAAAAGCTTTGGATAAATAACCCCTTCTCATCTCTGTCAATAGAGCTTGAGGAAGACGAAGCTTCCCACATACCCAAAAACTAATTTCTATTCACTGCTTCTGAGATTAAAAGTAGAGTTGCATTACCATTTTCTAGTCTTCCTCTGCATTGTATTTTTATGCATTTGTCCATTTTTTTGCACGTAAGTTAGCAGTTTGACTACAAGAATTATTGCTAAAACCTCATAGCAGCTCTGTGGTGCCTCCCTGCTTCATTCTCCATCTCTATCTCCACAATATGAGTATTGTTGTCATGCCCTCCATTCCCTCTTCTTTTCCGCTTATTCTAAACTACTGCACCGAACTTTTATCCCTCAAAACACTTAAAATATCCATTCCACCTTATTCCTTTGTTCTTATTACCCTACCCTTTTTAATTCGAATGCTTGAAAACTATTGGTATCACACTCCACCTTTCCTCCTCGAAATTATCGCTATTGCATTTCGTACTTCGCACCTTTCTCCTGACTGCACTATCACTTCTACGCCAACCTTGTGATATTACAATATTGCGAAATCACAAATTTCAAATCTCAGTTTCTATCAGTTTTCTTTAAGACTAATCGCTCCTTTTCACCAATTATGATAACTCCTCTGCATCGCACATTACACTTCGCATCATTTTCCTTTTTTCCTTAATACTTATAGCTCATTTTCACTGATTGTGATAACTTCGCTGCATAATACATCACACTTCATATCGTTTTCCATTTTTCCTTAAGACTTACCACTCCTTTTCGTCGATTGTGGTATTTTCATCGCACTCCGGTGCCAGTCCCACCGCCATGTCACCCATTGCACTTCGCATTTCGCAAAATTTTCCTAAACAAAACTTCCACTATCCCCCAAACTTTGCGATATTATGATTGCGATATTGCATTTTGCACTTCGTAGTTTTTATCCCGTTTCATTTCGCACTTTGCAGTTTTTTTCTCATCTTACTTCGCAAATCGTACTTTTTATTTTGTTCCTTTCATGCTTATTACTCCTGTCTACTGATTTTGATACCACCCCGCACTCCACCACTGGTCTCACTTCCACGTCATCTACCTCATCGAACATCAAAAATCACAATTTTTATTTTTTTCCTATTAACCTTTACTGCTCCAAATGTCGATTGTGATCACCCTCCATCACAACTCCTCCATTTCAATTTTTAAATAATTCTTCTCCAAAGCCTTTTTGTGCCATAATAAAGTTTTAATAAGGTTTAAACCCTCTCTTTTAACTTCTAATCCTGGTTCCATGTGTTTATCCCTCCATTAGCACCTTCAACACTTTCTTCTCCAAGTTCAAAATCAACACTTTTTCAATTAGAATTAAGTCCTGGATAGCTTAGGTTCATGGATAGAAGCATGGTAGATAGAGCATAATATAAGCAGGGTGTGTTTAGCCAGTTGGCCAAGTTTAGTGTGGTTTTAGTTAGTTTCCTTTTAGTAATTTAAAATAGTTTCTTTCTGTGATTTCCTTTCTGCACATTAAATTAGTTTCATTTCCGTCATTTCCTTTCTGCAAGTTAGGTTAGTTTCCTTTTTTTCATTTCCTTGAAGTAATTCACTTTTCATTTTTTGTCATAGTTTAAGAAATACCACCCTTTCAAAAATCTAAAGAGGATGAAATGAACATAATGCATATGCTGTATATATCATTGTCACCTCCAAGTTTGTACGAAACTCAAGTTGATAAAGTAAAGTAGGGCAACCCCTAGGAGTTGCAGCACTCTTGGTGCAATACCAGGGCTCACAAATTCTTGGCACCATTGCCAGGGAAGTGTCTAGTAGATGCTTTAATTTTGTTTAATCATTCTTTTCTTCTTTCCTCTATTTTCATGTTATTTTAGAAATATTGAAAAAATACAAAAAGATCTGATTTTCATGCCACATAGGAGTAGGAATACTCAAAGACAAATATTACCTAAAACCCCCACATCACCTCCTAGCAACCCTTCACTCTTCTTCAGTGGTAGTGAGATTGAACCCCCTATATGAGAGCCTTCTAAATATTTTCAGGATCCTATTGGGGAAGAAGGAGAAGACCTTGTTTAAACTAAGGGACCTACTTCACCTATCTTAACCATGGCTGGGATCCAGAGAGCCTTTCCCATAAGAGAGGAATATGGGGAAACTACGATGAAAAAAATTAGCACCTCATCTCTTCCACACGTTCGTGGACTTACCTCTGAGGACCCTGACACATTTATGTTTGAATTCGTTGTTGTTTTTAGGAATTATGACTACACCTCTAATGATCAGAATTTGAAGCTATTCCCATCCACCCTTAAGGATGTAACCCTGCGCTGGTTCATGGGTCTGTCTGGGGATAGCATCACTACGTGGGAACAGATGGAAGAAACATTTAAAAATAAATACAAAGACTATTGTAGGTCCAAGGAAACTAGAGATGAAATATTTAGGATGACTCTAGGACCTAGTGAATCCTTAGCAAACTATGAAGAGAGGTTTCAAATAAATATAAGAGAGCCAACTGTACTCTTGATCTTGCATCACTTAAACTTGTACTTCTTTGAGGGATCAGTGAAGAGATTATAGAAACCTTTAATATGCTATCAAGAGGAGATATCTACCAACAACCCTATGAAACAATCAAAAATGTCTTCCAGAACCATTCTAGGGCATTTAGGAAGAAGGGAAAAGCTAGCCAAAGTACATCCAATACCCCTTCCTCTTCCACCTTAATAAAACATGAGATTGGAAACATGCTAGAGGACTTCAAGAGTGACATGTTGCACACCTTTTCTTTGCAAATGGACACAAAGAAGGTCAAAAGGAAGCAAGAGGAAGCAGAGAGAGCCCTGGCCATATTTTGTCCTAGATGTACAAGGAAGCACACATGAAATGAATGTCCATCGAATCTCATAGAGGTTTTCTTAGTCTGTGAGGAGAATCATGCCACAGAAAAGTGTCCCTCCTTACCTAGACTTAAATATGTATATCAATGTGGTGAAGCAATGCTAGAGCAACTCTATTTCATGAACTAGAGAAGGCCTCAAGGCCCTCAGTCATATCAACAAGGTATGCAAGGTGCACCTTACTCTTACTATCACAACATTCAGAGCACACCCGTGCAACCTTGGTACACCCCCACTCCTCCATCTTGTTCTACACCTCCTACCTGGACTTACAACCCTTCATATCATTCTTATCCAGTAAACCAACCATTTCAGCAGTATGTTACACAACAACCTCTATGGACCAATCCATTCAAAGGGTGGAGGCCTCAAAAAAATTAACCACCTGCTCTAATTCTCGCACCCCAAAGTCAACCTCATCTTACTAATTTTTCTCCACCTAGGCTACCTACACCTTCACAAACCAATCTGAACCTGAAAAACAGATAGGCACAACAGGCTACTAGTGGAGAAACATCCCATCCAACTTATGTTGTGGAGATACAAGAGGTTAATCTTAGGTTAGGAAGAGTACTCCCAGATAACCATCCTTCATCTCCTCGTGTAGAGGTTGAGGAGGAAAAAGAATAAGGTAACACTCACATCCAAAAACCTCCTTTTCGTGAGTGCTTGATCCACCCTATTCGGCAAACCCTAGAGGAAACCAAACTCCTGGGATAATTGTAAAATTTGTGTGCAAATATACTACTTCTCCAGGCCATTTAGGATGTCCCTATCTACAATAGGTTCATCAAATAAAAGTGCTTCAAGAAACATGGGAGAAGGAAGAGAGATACCCCCACCATCAATGTGGTAGGACAATTGTTTGACCTAATGCTGGGGAAGGTGATATTTCCAAAGTATCTGGACCCTGCAAGTCAGGTTGTTGATGTGCATATAGATGGTGTCATATTCCCCAACACTTTGATTGATATAGGGGTTTCTATCAATGTCATGACCAAAGAAACTATGTTGAAAATTAATCTCCAAGGGACTTTGAGGAAAACCACAACAGTTCTGCAACTTGCAAATCGGTCCACAATAACTCCGTATGGAATTGTTGAGGATGTTATGGTTAAAATTGACTCTTGGGAGTATACTACAGATTTCTTGGTCCTTCAACCAAAAACAAAGTTTAATGTTTATCCCCTCATCTTAGGGAGACCTCGGTTAGCCACTTTAGATGCTTATATTAATTGTCGGGCCAGAAACATGACTATAAAAATGGGCCTTTTTCTAAACATCTAGTTTTATATCTTGCAGCCCAACATTCGATTGATCATGATCTCCCTATATGGTTGGAGGATGAAGAAGATGAGTTATATAACACTGCCCCTATGTGTACCATAGATGCTATACTTAGAAGGGGGTAACTTGATGAAGATGAACTCATCAACCATGCCATTCAAAACTAGTCCTCCACTAACATTCCTCTCGAAACCTTAGTTAAAGAGTCTAAAAGCCAACCTTGGATGGAAGTGCACTCAGTTGAGCCAACCTATGAAACCACCAAGGCTATTGAGTTTGGCCCATCCAGATCTCTAAAAACTGACCCAAACCTCTTGAATGAAGAAGATTTTAGTCATCAGTAATTTTTTCCTTTTTATAGATGACTAAATGCTTATCCTATATTTCTAGAAACAAAATCCATGAATATTGTGAGTTCTAGAAATATCACTACCCTCATTATCCTTAGGATAAAATTTTCACTATTTCACTACTCTATCAAGTCATGGCCAGCCTATCACTCCCAGAAGACCCATCATGGATTCATACCACTCATTTTTGTCCCATTTTCACACCCATCGCCTCAGTACTCTATTCTTCCTATCTATAACCCTTCCATTTCCACATCATATTGCCAAGTGGCCTAACCTTTTCCCCTATTCACCAAGTGCCTCAATCATTGGTGGTCTCAAGCTACGTCTCTAGGCTCTTGAGATAAATCAAAATTAGTAGTTTTTTGTCTACAATGCATAAAGTTTTTCATAAGCTCTATTTTACACCTAAAGACCCCAAGTCAAGTTTTCAGCCAAAGACCAACTCAAGGAGCCTCCCACTAGGTCATCTAGGGTTTCATAGGTTATAGGATTGTTTTGGTGTTTCGAATCACTGCTTTACATGTGCTAAGAAGATGAAATCAAATGGAAAGGAAGGTCAGCACTTAATTGTCCAAAATAGATAAAAAATCCCTCAAGAAAGGCCTCCTTGGTCAAGACAAAATTCTGCAAAGGTATAACTATGCATCTTAAACATTTCTGCAGGAATGATTGAGATAGTTATCAATAGAAAAATAGGTAAGGTAAGAAGGCCAGCTCCTCACTAAAAAACATCCACAACAAAGAAAAGGATGTAGGCCTATGTTTAAAGCGAATCAAGGTTTTTTAAGACTGATTGGCTAAACAGTGTTGCCAAGAAAGAAGAAAATGAAAAATACCACAAGGAAAGAGATACATCAATGCAACCAAGCACGAATTGAATATTTTTAGAAGTTATAAATGAAGAAGGGAAAAAGGTGAGGTGAACTGAATAGAAATTAATGAACTTTAAAGGGCTATAGAGAACTTAGAAGACAACACTAATTATTCTTATCTTACAGCCCTAAAACCTAAATTTTTGGGAGATAGGAAAAGTAAGTGAAATGAAGACTATGGGTCTCCATCATGACAGCAGAATGGTTGAAGAAGATATCATAAGGTGACCTCCATGGTTTGCCAAGGAAATAGTGCTTCATTGTATCCAAAGGAAAGAATACAATGAATATCAGGGTGAGGGAGGCATTTTCAAGTGTGGACAATTGCCTTCAAAGGGTCAAAGGAATGAAAGTATAGATTTGGGTTACAAGGTAAAAAAATGATATAAGCATGAGTTCACTGTTGAGTAACTAAAGTTGTCAAAATCCAAATAATGATAAAGGAGACCAAAGCAACTGTGTCATGCCACCTACAACAATTCAGAAGTGGCCAATACAGGCATAACAGGCCTGATTTATAATCTTTGTCAAAATTGGACATATTATTGTTAAAGGTCAGTAAGAGGGTGCCATCACCAAAGGGAGAAGAATTTCCTTGAAATTTTTTCAAAACACCTGCAAAAAGGTCAAAAGGATATCAGTCAAATGACAAAGTGAAAAATCTTAGCAAAGGTGCGTTTTTTATTTTGATTTATTTCTCATAAGTATAAAGGCATCCTAACTGGAATTCTAGCTCATTTTTCATTTTTGGGCCAAGTCCCTGGCACTACACGTAGACAATGGCATTTCACTCACAGACCCTGGCACTACACTAATACAGGTCTCCACAATGTAAAATTTACTCGAAGCTGCATACACCAGGTGGCGCTACATGAATAGGGTGGCACTACACGCAAGAAAAAATGACATGCACAAGAACTGACTCTTCCTAGCACCGCGCTTAGATAAAGGCCCGACCCGCCCGGCTCTGCACACAGAAGGCGACCCAACAGTACATGAAGGGCGCTACACTAATGCAAAAACTCTCCCAAACGACAAAAAATGTGCCAAAGGTTCAAAAGAGGTCCTCCAAATTGGTTTCAAAACCTTGCAACCAAGCTAAAGAGGTAGGTGGCCTTATTCTCATCATCCTCCAAGTGTTTTTTTGTTTTGACAATTAAGGGGAAGCTATCAAACCCTAGTACCAAAACAAACCCTAAGTCTTCATAATTACCACTCTCCTCTGACCTCCATGCTAATATCATCAGTTAAGGGGAGTTAATTAGGGTAGTTACACTTCATGTTCGAAGACTAAGCCCCATTAAGCTCAATGAAAATCAATCATAAACCTAACCTCCATAAACCTCATTTGCAAGAGCTGCCCAACACCATTTTCATTTTACCCCTCTTGCCCAAGTTTTCCCACCAACAGCCCTAATTACCATGTCAGGGGAAAAAGACAGTTTCAGCAGTGACAGAGGACAAGGACATATGATGCCAAACCACAAAAGAGGGAAAGTGAACAGATTTGAACCCTAGAGCACAATACATATCACCCCATCTCCCATGATCCTCTGATGTTTCCAGAATGTGGAGTGTTTCCAATTTTGTGAGAGATTCAAACAAGTGCAAAGCCACCCAAAGCTTACAAGGCTTTTCATTCTTAACCTGCACAATAAACAATAAAGCCTTCCAGGAGTGGACTTTGAACAATGAGAAGATGCCATCTCTAATGCTACAACTATCCCTATTTTTGGTGAAAAGTGGTTTAAGAAAGCCAAATTGGACAAGAACTATAATGAGCCATTTTTCAAGACTAGGTACAGAGAAGGCTACAAGGAAATTTTCCCTTTCTCACACCTCAAACAGAGATTTTCACCCTCTATGAAAGTCATTATGAAGTACTTTACCTGTGAGGGTAGATACTCCAGGCTTTACTCCTACCATGTTAGATTCCTCATGCATTTTCCAAGGGTCAAAATGCTCAACTTTCCTTACTACTTGTATAGAAGTATGGAAAAAATGTATTCCATTGTCCAGAGAAGGAGTCCTTCCCAAAAAATGTAGAATTTATTTCACCATTCCTTGATCAAGATGGTGGTATTACATCAGTTGTAATATGAGAGCATATCTTGGTAGGTATTCATAGCACATGAAGTCTTCACAAGTCCATAGCTCCCTCATCAACCTAACTTACCATCATCATCCACACAAGTGTCCTCACCTCAAGAAAACCTCCCTTATTCCCCTTCTCTTGATGCATCAAATGAAGAAGAGGTGGATGATGAGGAAGAATAAGAAAATGATTATGAGGAAGAGGGAAATGATGAAGCAGGGACAAAAAATGATGAAGAGGAAGAGGAAGGAAAATATGATGAAGAAAGTTGTAGTGAACATGACAAGGATGAAGGTGGAAAGAGTGAGCATTACAGTGAAAAAAATAGTGACAATATGGAAGAAGATGATGAAGCTTATGAGGAGGTTGAAAGTGGAAATGAAATGAGCATTGATGAAGAGGATATCAGCAATAAAAGAGAAGATACAAAGGCAGAGAATGAAGTGGAAAATGATTAGGAAGAGACAAAAAATAATGAGGCAGAGACAGAAAATGATGATGAAGATATGACAGATAATGAAGACATGAAATAAAATGAAAATGATAAAGATAAAGACAGTGAGGACAATGCATAAAATGAAGGCAGCAATGACAAAAATGAATGAAGCCTTAGTGATGAAAAGGATAGCAAAGAAGAAAATAGTCATGACAGTCATGATGACTGTCATGACAATCATGAAAAAACTAGCCCCTCGGTGATAATGACAGTGATGAAAATGCAAAGAATAAAGAGGAAAACAATCTTGATGATGAAAAAAATAAAAGTGAAGAAAGTACAGAGGGAGATAGTCCTAATTAGGATCACAGCTGTGACAAAGACACCAACAAAATCACCTTCACACATCTTTCATTCACATACCAAAGAGGGCCAAGGCTAGTGTTTGCTACCTCCAAAAGGAAAGGGACCATGCCATCCACCTCATCTCAAAAGCTTGATAAGGGCAAAAAAAATATGAAAAAAGGCGAGGAAGGTAAGAGAGGCAAACAAACTAAACAAAATCCCCAATTCATTGACCTTGACAGTGATAATGAAGATGAGGAGAAGGCAACTAGAATACTACTCCAAAGCAAAGATTCACAAATTAGGGAGCTAGAGAGAGATTTTGGCATGGCATAGTGTATCATTTAGTATTATAAATATGAATACAAGTATTTTAAGAAGATAAAAAGAGGCCTTGATCTCCAGAAAAAGATGACCAAGCACTATGCAATGAAAAACGAACTTGCCTGTGCCAAACTCAAAGAGGCCCTCATTGAAATTCAAACACTAAAAGGAGGAAAAGACCAAGCTAGACTTGGAATTTTGGCATCATCTTCTCTACAGGTCTCTCAAACCCCTTGAAGGAGACATCCACCAATTTTGAATGAATTTGGACATTTTTTTTTTTTTGAGATTTTGGAGGCCTATAAGGACAACACCATTGGCGCTAAGTTTTTCCCTCAGGCATCCTTAGAGGGAAAAATCTACATTTTTTTAATTATCATGACTAGCACGCTATCCTCACCAAATTTCATAGCAGCTGGAGCATTTTTGACCCCTCAAAAGCTCAAAAAAGACCTCATTTTTCACCATTCTGCCTCCTTTTCAGGCTCGGTGACGCGCTCAGAGCAGTCTTGGGGATTTGACATTTTTAACAGATTAAGGCTACTCAATCATAAAATTAAAGGTATATCTGGAAAGAAGACTCAGCAATATTCTCAACGGGCCATCACAGTGTTCTTATGGACGACACTGTGTGTTTTTGGCCAAAATTCAACAAAACACATTCATTTACTGCAAAATCATGTTTTAGTGTTTTTTGAAGAAAATCACTCTACAATTAGGTTCTAGAAGTTATTTTGGAATTTATTTCATGGGATATTTTGTGCCTTGGGCCTTGCATGGTCTCTTGGGCATTAATGACATTTATGACTGATTTTGACATTTTCCAACCCTATATAGGGTTTTTTCCCTCCCTTGCTAAGATAAATATAGAATGAGGGTTTCATTTTAAATGTTGGCATTTGATGAGTTTTGAGAGAAATACATGGTTTTATTGAGTTTGAAGAAGAAATTGGTCTTGTGGAGTTTCTGAATGGATTGCTTTGATTGATGATGAAGGAGGATAGCTTGGAGGATCCCTGAGCTTGGTTATTGGTGAAGTGCTTCTCTTTCATGTTATTTTTTTCTCATGTTTTCATTATGTTTCAATCCTTCTATGTTGTAGTAGAATAGAAGAGTATATTCTAAGAAATGTTGTTTGAGGCACCTTAGTCCTTCATGTTTCTATTACCTTTATGTTTTCCTCTGCTCGGTTTGTTTAAGGAATTCTTAGTTGCTCCTTAGATCTTCTTATGCTTGTTTATTCCACGAATGGTTCAATATAGTAGTTTTCAAATACGTTTTATGGTTAGCCCTGCCTATTTGATGCTATTTAAACTTTGTTTTGGAATCTCTCTTTGAAGTATTACTTGTTAGGTTTTAGCCAAAGAGGCCATGTTTTGATCATGCCCTTTGTCCATGCTTGAGAAGTTGCCTTAAATTTCTTTGTAGCTTTACCATTGATGCTTAGGAGTTACCTCTTCTTTGATTTAAGTTATATGTTATCTTGTATTTTTTCTAAATCTTGATGGTGAAATCACTAGAAATTAGATAGCTTTCTTGCTTTCTATGGCTCACTGAACTGTTCATATTGAATGCTTGTTTACTTAAGTATAATCAAAAGCTATTGTTTTTCCATGTCTTATGATTATGTCCTTATGTTGATGAGTATTTGAGACCATCTTGTTTAAAATGTATTTGTTTAAGGATTCTTCACTACCCTTATACACCTACTATGCTCACAAACTTATCATTCATTTCACTTCACAATTACCTTAAAGATCCATTTGACCATGCTAGATTTTCCCTGTTATGCATCCTGTTTCATTATTGAGATATCCATGACTTTCATAGACTCCATAGCCCAATGATTTGAAGACCTCTCACTCCACCTATTCTGCTTTACCATCTTACCCAACCAAACAAACAACAAACCCTACACTTAACAACTAGCCTAAAATCAAAACCTAAGAGAAAACAAGTTCATATCCTTTGCATACAATAGAGAGATCCCTCTCTAAGTCCAGGAAGGCTAGGTCGTAGGACTCCAAAGACTGGTCTGATGTTACCCTATGCATTTGGTCTACCAATCTGCTAAATCACAAGAACCTAACATAATGGCAATCATGGTGTGACCTTCTGAGTCACTGACAATATAAGTAGCCCTTAGGACTTTAGAAACCCTTGTTAAAGAGTATACATTGATTTATAGCCACCTCATCACTATCACTAAAATAATGGTGACCATGATGGGACCTTTGAGTCAGTGACAATCTCAGTATTCCTAAAGTAACTCAGAAAACCCCAAAAACATCCCTAGATTGGTTTTGTCAGTATTAGTGGTGGACCATACACACATATCCTCAAAAAAACTAAAAACATCCACCTGGTGACTCCACTAGCCTCCAGTAGCCCTATTACTTCACTAGTTCTCATTAGACTTCCCTAAGATTGTGTCAAATAATCCCGGAGAGGTTTAGAAGCCTAGTCCCATACTATGTGAGTTTACCAAGAACTAAGAGAGGTCATCCTTTCGAAAACAGTCCTAAACTTTCAGCCTCTCTACATTTTGAGTTTGAAATATTACTTCACAAAGTATCAGTACCAGATCTCATCTAGACCCAAACCCTCCCACCATAGTTGATGACCTAGAAAAGATTTTTTGGTAAACTTCTAAAACTGGAAACTAAGTACTATTAGGACCATTCATAGAGCAAGCTTTGTCCCTAAACATCTTATAGCCTTTCTAGATCCCTAGTTTGACTTGCACCATACAAAGAATCTTTTCAGAACCAAGTCGCAAAGTGATATTGACTAGACTGACCTTGAGCCCATAGATTTGCAACAGAGTTCTAGTAGAGAAGCCTCTCCTTCCACTCCTCCTGAATTTCAACTTCTCCATCACTTTAGCTCTTTCCATACCAAATCTGCTTAGAATCAGTTTGTTTGTCCAAGTACTTCCACCACACCCATCCATACCACCACTATGCAAACCACCCCACTTCATCCTACACCTCCTCTCACAAACCCTCCTCTTGTAAATCCTCCATTAGCTCCCATCATGGCATCTTGGTATGCCCCCATGGTTTTACCTCAACCTCTAGCGCCTTTGACAAATGACTACCAATCCAAGATCCCTCATTTCATAGGACTGACTCAACCACTACCCAAAAACATGTATATATGATAAATTATGCCTTTGATTACATGGAAATAGAAGAAGAAACCATTAAAATGAGGATATTTTCACAAAGGAGGAGAAGCCAAAAAATGGTTCAAAGCATTAACTCCTAATACCATACATGACCTCCCTTCACTTTACCAAACATTTATAAATGTTGAACACCTAATCCTCTATGGGTAGTTGTGGAAGGCGAAGAGTCACAAAGGATTCCAAGTGACCTTGGAATATCAATCCAAGAGTCAGACCATTGTATTATAAATGTACATCTATGTTGAATAATATGAGTATCTCATGCTTATCTTTATATGTGTGTGTTTAGTTTCTTCCTACACCATGTATGTGTTTAACATGGTATAAGAGCTGATACATTCATAACCAGATCAATATTGAGTGAGCCATTTGTTTTTGTGGCCTGTGTAAACCTACAAAAATCCTGTGCATTTTTGCAGCATTCAGAAATAATTTTTGCAACATTTAAAAATCTTTTACAACATTCAGAAATCATTTTTTTTTGCAGCATTCAGAAATTATTCTATTAGGTGCATCATTTTTCAATGTTCATAAATTATTTTTGAAAAAAAAAAACAGCCTTTTGTACTGCCATATCCCTGAATTTGAAAATGTGTGCATTTTAAAGTCTGCAAATCTGCAATCAAAGCCATAATCTTCTTTGTTGAACTGTTGTGTCTTTGAATTTTGGAAAGAATTGAATTGGAGAGATGCTGGAAAATATTCTCTAGAGATATCTCTGCATTCCTTCTACTATGCGTTTTTTGAAACCATTTTTCATCAAAGACCGTGAGTATGGGCATCTCTGTGTGTTTTTTGAAACATTTTTTGAAGTCTTTCCATTGAGTCACTTCCCTCCCCACAGACACGTTGCTCCATCTCTCCCCCTCATGGCCTTCACGCAGCCCCCATTAGCCCTCACTACTCACTCCTTGCTCTCACTGCACCTCCTGGGCCTCCCTCACCCATACCCCTCACCTCCCTCGGCCTTCCCACAGCCCCCACTCCCAACCCCAACCCCGCTCACGGCCCTTCCCAACCCCCTTCTCCACCTCTCGTCTCTCCCCACAGACCCAGCCCTCCCCTCACGGTGGTGCTCATGGCCTTGCCCTCCCATCCCACTAGCCCCTTCCTCTCCCGTCACCCCTCGATCTCCCGGCCCCCTCAACACATGACCATACCTTACCACAGCCCTCGGCCCTCACCCAACCCCGCTCGTCCACAGTGTCTCCCACTCAACACTTGGCCCCCCTCTCATGATCCCCACCCCCATACTCTCCATCCCTCCCCTCCCCTCATGGTCCCCGCCCCGTCACAGCCACCCACCCCCTCCTCTCCCCAACTCACCCCTCACCCATATCACGATCCACGCCCCCTCACACTCCCCACCCGTCCCATACCTCGACTATCTCCTCCCTGCTCACGACCCTCCCTTCGCACTCATCCCACCTGCTCACCCACCTCACAGCCCCCCACTAACCCTTCCATACTCTCCCACTCTCGACCCTCCCTACTTGCCGCTCACGCTTGCCCCCTTAATGATCAGCCTCCCTCTCTGCTCTAATTCTTATTCTTGCAGCATGCCTCAGAAAAAATGAATGAATAAGAACCCTATAATTCAAATCCTCAATTCTAAAAATTCGGTTGGGCATTCCCTTTTTTTTTTTTTTTTTTTTTTTTTTATCCTCCAACCTTATCTTACTTTTTAATTTTTTTTTACGGTTCACCTTTCAATTAATTTCCTTCCCCGAGATTTCACCTCCCCCATAAATCACCTTCCCTAGTAGTCACCTCCCCCAGAAATCACCTTCCCCAGATTTCACCTCCCCTGATAGTCACCTCCCCTAGATTTCACCTCCCATAGTAATCACCTCCCAATAGTGAAGCATCCAATCTTGTGAATATCCTTTTGTTGCATCCAAGCTATCTGCTCATTGATTGTGAAGCATCCAAGCTTGTGAATATAATTTTCTTGAATTAGGGTTGTTGGTGTAAAACAATTCTTTTAAGAAGAGAGAAATCATTTTCCTTAAAGGGTTATTGCACAGTGGTTTTTGCTGCACATTTACAAAATATTTGCAGTGACATTGTATTGTAATGACATTGTGAGTGGATATTGCTTCTTAATTCATAGTTGCAGTCAGTGTTTGAAGTGTAACTTTGATTTGTTGAGAAAATGGCTGAAATCAATGATGCATTTGAGTTGTTGCATAACCTTATTCATTCCATTGTTCATGATATGGTAAAAATGAGCAAGAAATCTCTTTTTAATATTCAAACTTACTTGCAAGATGCACAAGACAAGATTGAGTTTTTGCAGCTGGAGTCTTAGCTTCAGCAAGATGAGATTCAACAAAAGAGTCATCATTCTAAACTTGTTTCTGTCGAGAAAATTGAGAAGGAATCTCATCAGCAGCAAGAATATAAAGTTGCAGTCGATTCACATTTAGCTCCTTGTACAAGAGAAAATTTACATGCAGATACACCAGCTCAGTCTGCACTTCCCACTCCTCCTCCACACCAACAACAACAACAAATTTAAAATTTCCAAAACTGTGATCGAATTGGCCATATGAAAGATAATTGTTTCGATATTCACCCATTCAAGCACTGTGGTCGGCACACCCATTGTTCACACAAATGCTTCAAAAAAAAGCCTCCTGCAAGAACAAAGATTCATCTTGGATGGATCGCTTCTTGGTAATAGGCGTCAATAGCTAAGAAGATGTTTAAGTCGCATGTCAGAAATTTTTCTCGAATATTGAACAATATTGCAGTTAAGGTTTCACCATCATCTTACCTTGTACCTAACAGGGGGAAAATGATGGTCATCTACAAACTTCGATGCTACATCAAGTGATCCTGAGCCACAATATCTCATTTCATATTCAGAGTTGTAGCCAGAGACACAATAATTCAAGCAAGCCTGAGCCACACTTCGCTATTCGAGATTCAGATTTGTAGCCAGAGAAACAGATGCCCAGGAGCATGCCTTTGGTTGGTGGACACCCTTAAACCATCTATGTGAGGTTGATATTCTTCATCTTTCAGAACACTTCCTCTAGCAGAAGACTTCAGCTTCTTTCTAGCTTTGGTTGAGTTTGAGGAAATGAATCAAGCATTCCAGTGTTGGGGGTCATCTTTAAACCATCACAGGTTGTAGACTTCCCTTCAAATATGACGGACACTTCCTCTAGCAGAAGCCATTAGCTTCTTTCCAGTTTTGGAAGAGTTCCAGGAACTGTAATAAGTGTTGCGCTCCAGTGTTGGTGGTCATCCTTAAACAACCTCTTTATGCCAACATTTCAGAGAGCTGATTCAGCCTAAGTAATGCCTTGCATACTTTGCAAATTTGTATTACAACTCTCTTCTTGGACTCACACATACCCCTTCAGGTTAAGGGGGGGATTTTGAACACCTAATCCTCTATGGGTAGGTGTGGAAGGCGAAGAGTCACAAAGGAGTCCAAGTGACCTTGGAAGATGAATCCAAGAGTCACACCATTGTATTATAAATGTACATCTATGGTGAATAATATGAGTATATCATGCTTATCTTTCTATGTGTGTGTTTAGTTTCTTCCTACACCATGTGTGTGTTTAATAATAAAGAAGTGGGAAATCAAGAAAAACCCCCTTCAAATCCTTTCTGAATATAACAATCTTAAGAGGAATGTAGGGGAAAGTGTACAAGATTATTGCACCAGGTTTAATAGTGTCTACAATGCCCTCCCACCTCACATGAAACCCCCACAAGGCCTATCACTAGTAAATTTTCTAGAAGGCTTTGATCTGGAAATTACCTACCAATTGAGCGTGAGAGACCCCACAACTTTAGAAGAAATGAAAAATGTAGCTATTAGTGTAGAGGCCAACTTGAATGAAAAGAGAGCTAGGATGAGGTCGGAAAAAAGAGTCACTTACAAAGATGAAACCATAGCCTCAACCTCCTCATCCGATGCCAAAATTGTCAACCTAATGAGAATAATGGAGAGAATGATAGAGAGGATAAGTTTAAATGAAAGAGTACCTCCTAGGGAAAACCAAGCAAATCCCCAAAACATAAATATGAATCCAAATTTCAGAAGAGACCCTCCTCAAAACCAACCAAGAGACAATGACCAATAAATTAGGCCTCCTTTCCAAGACAATTATGTAGATGAAGAGGGAAGAGAGAATGAAGAACCTGAAGAAATCCATGTAAACTTAATAGGTTCTAATAATTAGGGTGATGTTTTTCTCACTAAAGAAGAACAAGGTTTCTTTTCCTCAGACTAAACTGAAACAGATTATGAAGATTCTGAAGACTATCAATTGGAATTTGAAAATTCCATAATGGAAGTTCATAGGCAATATGACCTTAGGAGAAAAGAGAATCAAGAAAACTTCAGAAGGGACAAAGAAGACACTGATGTTAGGAAAACACCTGAAAAAACTCCTAAGAAGAAAATAGACATTACTAACACCATGCATAAGAAAACTGATCCAAACAAAAAAAAATCAACCAACCAACTAGTGACCCAAGATGCTCTAGTACATCAACTAGTGGCCCTGAAAAAAGTATATTATCTAAAGCCCCAAATCAGAATCAACAAATTAAAGGAGTAGAAAAGTTCATGGCTGATAAAACTGATGTAAATATTTCTAAAACACAAATACCTTTCAAATTTGAGGGAGATATTGCCAAAATCAAGATCATCGTGCCTCTCACTAAACTGATAACCGAAGACATATATAGGTCCCAAGTTCTGAAATTCTTAAACATGGGAAATGATACTGATACTTTAAACTTGATAGATGATAAACCAGAGTTGTTGTTTTCTCCTGAAGTAGAAGGAAAGTACCAAGAAGGAGCCATTCCCCTTTTCTATGTTAGCTTAAACACACATGAAAAAATCTTACATAATGCCATGCTAGACTCTGGTGCCTCTCACAACCTCATGCCTAAAGTTGTGATGGAGAGATTAGGCCTATAAATTACTAAACCTTACAAAGAATTTTACTCATTCGATTCAAGTTGAGTCAAATGTTTGGGCCTAATCAAGGATCTTTGTGCCAATATGGCACAAATACCTGCTAAAAGCCTAGTCATGGACATGGTTGTTGCTGACATTCCCCCTAAGCATGACATGCTTTTATCCAAATCTTGGGGAGCGAAGCTTCAAGGGAACCTGAAAATTGAAATTTCATATACTACCATCCCTGTTTTCAACCAAACTAGAAGCTTTTACCGGGAATCACACATGAAGTATATGGTTAGCAGCGTAGATAGGGAAAAAAACACCCCTGTCTATTCCATTCATTCAGAATTAGAATAATTCATCTTGTATAATTAAAATGACATTGGTAAACAAGTGAATGAAAATGACAGAAATATAGGCCCACCAGAATAGTCAAATATATCCTCAAATGAAGAACATATCATCCAAAACTCTAGCAGCCCTGAACAACAACATAATGTAAAAAATGAACTAGAAACACTTTGGAACATGAGCTTTTATGGTTCTTGTGGAAAAGTAGGTTCAGGAGCTGGTGTATGGATACATAACAAAAATGAAGGCTATTCATACAAAATATATTTTTAGTGCACTAATAGCATTGCAGAATATGAGGCTCTCCTCCTTGGCTTGCATTTGCTCAAAGACTTAGGAGCTAAGAAAATCTCTACCCAAGGAGATTAAGAGTTGGTCATTAAAGAAATCAAAGGTGAGTATTCAACAAAGAATCTAAGATTGAGAGAGTACATAAATGCCACCCTAGATATCTTCAAAACCTTTGAGAAATATTAGCTCATTTTCATCCCTAGCTCCCAAAACTACCTTGCCAATGAGCTTGCCTTGGCTGCCTGCAATTGCCAAATACCCCATGAAACTGAACAATACACTGTCAAAGTCAAAAACCAACCCACAATACCTGACAACATGAACCATTATCAAGTGTTTGAGGGTGATGAAAAAATGATGAATTTTTGCAATCTAGGAATGAATTTACAAGAAGAAGACCAAGCCTAGAGCATGATTGAGGTGTTTTTGCTGAAGAACAAGCCCATAAAACAGATTTGTCCTCTACTATTGATATAAATATGATTGCACATCCTTGTGAGATAGAATTGTTTGAGGATCTAGACCAAATGGACCTTGAGGTCTTACAATGTAAAGATGATACATTACCAAGGGGACTTGCACCATTAGAAGAGTTGTTCAACTTTAATGATGTGGCTAAAAAACCAAAGATAGAATCCACCAAGAATGATGTAGAGGAGTATAACATAGGCAGCCTATTTAGAAATCTGAAAAAATCCTTCCTAAAAGATAACTACCCCTTGCCTAAAATGGATCACATACTTCAAAAGGTTGTTGGCTTTAAGATAATCTCACTACTCGATGGATTTTCCGGTTACAACCAGGTGCTAGTATTCCCAAGTGATCAACACAAAACTGCCTTCACCACACCTTGGGGTACATTCATGTATGTTAAAATTCCATTTGGGTTGATGAATGTGGGGGCCACTTTCCAAAGGGCCATGGACATAGCTTTTTCAGAAGACATAGGCTAATTTATAGTCATTTACCTTGATGACATCACTGTTTACTCTAAGACTGATGAAGAGCACTTAATTCACTTGAGGAAAGTTTTTGAAAAAATGTAGGAAGTATGGCCTATTCTTGAATCCCAAGAAAACATTGTTTGGTCTCCAGGAAGGAAAGCTCCTTGGCCTCATCATCTCTGATCAGGAGCTCAAATCTGAGCTATGGAAAAAGCTCAAAATTGAAAGTGTTCAAAATCACTTGCAACCTGAATGACTAGATAGGCCTCAACAATATGATCCTAATGCCGTGAACAACACTCAAATCCGACATTATATGTGAAAGTTATTCAAGTTTGAAAATTCACAATTTCAGGCAAAAGACCAGTTTGAATTGGTTTGAATTTGATTAAAAAAACTATTAAAAAAAAAAATTCCTTGGATATTCTAGGAATATTCCTTGGAATGTTCTCTAGAATATTCCTCAAAATATTCCATTCGGATGAATGAGCATTTGACAAGTGGTCACGCAGGATTTAATGGTTGGTTGATTTTTGTTGTTTCTGGCCAATCATGGGCTGCCATGTGGCCCCAAGCCTATTGAAATTTTTGAATAACAAAATTTGTATGGAGAGGTGGGGCATCGAACTCGTGACCTCCTGGTTAGAGCATGCAAGCCTCACTAATTGGGCTATGAATTGTTTCTTATAAACATATGAAGTCGCATTCTATTTAAACCGCATTAATGTTTTGGCCAGAACAAAAAAGGGCTAGGCCCCTTATGATGTGACCTATACGAAGAACCTCGGGTCCAGAACCATAGCTTTTAAAACACCGATGGTTACATAAAGTTTTGCAGTCAACACATGTCACATGTTCGGCGGCGGAGTTATGTATGATAGTTTATGTTACAGTTTTTAAAACCGACGGTTTCGACAGGGTTTCAGTGCGATATAGTTAATGCATGTGATCGCCCATTCCATCCCATTTAATGTGACAGTTAGTGGTTCCGTTAACTATGGCAACGTGCCACCAAATCAGGGTAATTCCACCATTTTTGGAGCGTTAACTCTACTTCACCCACTTTTAGTGGGCTTTTTACATGACATTGGGCAAAAATACTATTTGGAGCATAAATTTTGATAGGCTCAACCTTTTGGAATAAATTTTTTTTTTTATTTCATATCTTCTCAGAATTATGAAGCCATTGAGATAGGTTTTAGAGCCATTGGAGCTGATATTTAGCCTGTTTAGCTTCAGATAATCTTTTTGAGCCACTAGGGCCATTTTGGATTTAGAACTGTGTTGAGTTGTGGTTAACCATTTTTGACTATTTTTAGTGTTTAGGAGCCATTGGAATAGCTTTCATTTCTATTTGAATACTTTCAGAGGCTGAAAACCTTCAGGAGAGTTTTCAGGGCCACTACGGCCATTTTGGTGTTGGAGCTGTTTTGAGTTGTACCTATCTGTTTGAGGTGAAACAAAGATAATTTTTTGCTAATTTCGACCTTCTGAACCTAATGGAAGAGGCTTAAAACCTATTTGAGGAATTTTACATGCATAAAAGCTACTGAGTAGCTGAAAGAGTCGTCAGGGCCTTATTGAAGAAATCACTATTTATGGTAATTCTTCATTGTTTTGTGAATTTGGAAAGGCATTATTAGATTTTTCATACCTTCTTAATCATTATTTGCATTCATATTTGTCTTTTGAGACACTTTTAAACTTGTAGTAGCATTTGAAGCATTTTAATACAAGAGGACAAGCTCATTTTGGGAGGCTTGATCCAACAGACGTAGCCCAGGAGGGTTGAACTACTCATAAAAAATATGTGTCATGATATGCTGAAGTTATCTTGCTAAAAATTTCTGATTTAATATGTTAAACAGAAAATTAAATTAACTCGCATTCACACATGAACTCTTATACAGTCTCCATAAACACTTTGTTTCAATTTCAAGACATGAATAACAGTTTTCACATATAATTTGATGGAGAACATGAGTGTTAAATTCTACAAGTTCTAAAGACAGAGTCTGTAAAGGGACAGGTAGCCTCTGGATCTCATCCTTTTATCAAAGGTGACATATCTAGTAAATTCCCCTACATTCAATCTCTGGATTAGATCTAAGTAGTTTTTTTATGCAACAAGACATGGATAATTTTGCACACATTTAATTAATGGAAATGGATATCTTGCACGCATTTTCAAGTACTTCCACTTTTATATTAGATGGTATCATTGCTTTGGTTAAGTTGGGTTGTGGTTTGGTTAAGCCTTGATTGAGCATAGTTTGTGTTTTATGGATGCTTGAATAAGAAGGGGTCTTTACTGACATTTGGTTAAAAATCTTGTCATTTGTTGGAAAGCTTTGAGAAATTTTCTTTCAAAGTTCCTTTTGTTAATTTGACCATTTACGTAATTTCAAATTCTTCTACAAGTGAAGTTTTCTCCTTCACAGTATTCTTCAATGATGACATGAAGAATGAGTTCATTAAGGTGAAGGACATGGTGCAGATTCTCATTGAGGATCAAAGAGAAAGTGTTAAGCTTCATGCAAAATTGTTAGCCATGCAGGAAGAGAAGGAAACAATTCTCCAAAGGTTGTATGACATGGAGAAAAAACTCCTTCAAGCTCAAGAAGCTTTGTCCAAGAACAAGTTCGAGGAAGAGGTAAATCATTCCAACTTGTCTTCAGTTTCCTTTATTGAAAAGTGTGTTGGTTCTTTTCAAAAACATACAAGGGGAATCGGGTCCAAAATAATGTTTAAGATGGGCTATCAAGAAGGAAAAGGTTTGGGAAAGCATGCATAAGGCATGGTTGACCCTATTTCAGTTGTGGAGCGACCCAAGAATGTTGGTCTTGGTTATGTGTAGTTTAATGGCGAAGACTCCAAATCCTTGAAGGCATGTGATGAAAATTTAAAGAGAACATTTATTCCATGTTCTTCTATGCATATATGTCAATTTTTTTTAAGCCATCATTGCAGCAAGTAGAGGGTAAACATGCCACTTATGGAAAGCCTTTAAGTTCAATCAGTTTTCAAGAAAAGAACTGTGATGAAAGTATGAAAAGGAAAGTTGTCTCCTCTACTAGTTCATCTTTGTTCGAAGACAAAAAGGATAGACATTCCATGCAGAAAAAGAGGTATAATTATTCACGTGATCAATTTGATTATGTTTCAACAAAGAATGATAATTTTTCTTGTTCAAATCGAAGAAATTTTTTTTGCACATTTTGTGGTGGATTTAACCATGTTGCTTCAAGATGCTGGTTGAAAAAGAAAGCACACAGGAAGCATAAGAGGCAAAGAGAACTTTCTCAGAAAGTGCTTAAGAGTTGGAAATTTTGTCAAAGGAAGGGACATGATGTCTCTCATTCTTGTACTTTGCATCGAACTGATCATCCAAATCACATGCAACTAGAGGACAACAAATTTGGCGTAAGTGGATCTATGGAGTCCATTATCGATGTGGAAATGGAAGATTCACAAGAAGGTGTATTGCAATCGCAAAAGATTCCATGGAGTTGGCTTGGTAGGAAGTGGATTAATTTCTTAATGCAGTAAGTCATTACTCATTTTGTACATGCAAATTTCAGATTGGTATGCATGCATTTCAGTTGAAAATTTTGATGCAAGATTGCATGTAAACGAAGTTTCTGTTGAAGAAATTTCTTTGTTGTTGAAAAAGTTTCTCCATGGAGGTGTAAAAGATGAGTATGATACTCACTTATGTTGCAGCAATGTCTTTTGGTTCAGCTCTTAATCACCCACATGCTTTTGGGATGATGTACTTGTTGGTATTTGAAAAGAAGAGTTGAAGTTGCACATGTACATAGAGGTTGTATGTGTAATTAGCAAACTGTATATAGTTCATTGTACATGATACATACACATGTATTTGTCAAGATGTATCTTGTTGTTTGTCGACTTGTTTCGATTATGTCACACCTATTTATCGACTTGTGTCGATTGTGTCATACATGTTTATCAACTTGTGTCGATTATGTCATACATGTTTATCGACTTTTGTTGGTTGTGTGCACACTTGTTACATATTTTTTGTCATTTGTATAGCACATTTCATTGTCAACTTGTTGTTGATGTCATATGTTGCACAAGGTGCCTTTGGTGTCGATTGGTGCAAAGAACGAAGTGTCAGTGCAAAGCAGTGCAAGATTCCATGAGTTGGAAAGGCATGCAAGCAAAAAGGGCACAAGTTCAGCAAGTGTCATTGTTGTTTTCAGGTTGGCAGATTGGTATGGCAAGAAAAATTGTTCGAGATTCGGCACAAGTACATGGATTATTCAACAAAAATTTTCCATGTGAACAGTTGGCAAGTCAGGATATTTTTTGAATTATGAAGAGAAGAGGATGTATTTATTCTCTCATTTGCTGGTACAGGTCATTTTAAAAAATTCAGTGAGCTTTTGGGGTCGAAAAGCCTCTCATTTGGGAGGTGTGATCAGGAGCTCAAATCTGAGCTATGGAAAAATATCAAAATTGAAAGTGTTCAAAATCACTTACAACTTGAACGATCGGATAGCCTCGGTGATATGATCCTAACTCTGTGAATGGCACTCAAATCTAACACTGTATGTGAAAGTTATTCAAGTTTGAAAATTCACAATTTCAGGCAAAGGATCAGTTTGACTTGGTTTGACTTTGATTAAAAAAATATTAAAAAAAGAATATTCCTTGGAATATTCTCTAGAATATTCCTCAAAATATTCCATTCAGAAGAATGAGTGTTTGATAAGTGGCCACGTAGGATTTGATGGTTGGTTGACTTTTGTTGTTTCTGGCCAATCATGGGCTGCCACATGGCAGGCCCGGAGGATGCCATGTGGCCCTAGGCCTATAGAAATTTTCGAATAAAAAAATTTGTATGGAGAGGCAGGGCATCGAAACCATGACCTCCGAGTTAGAGCATGCAAGCCTCACCAATTGGGCTATGAATTGTTTCTTATAAACATATGAAGTCGCATTCTATTTAAACCGCATTAATGTTTTGGGCGGAACAAAAAAGGGCTAGCCCCCTTACGATTTGACCTATACAAAGAACCTCGGGCCTAGAACCATAGCTTTTGAAACACCGACAGTTACGTAAAGTGTTGCGGTCAACACATGTCACATGTTCGGCAGCGGAGTTATGTATGACAATTTATGTTACGGTTTTTATAACCAACGGTTTCAACACGGTTTTGGCGGGATATAGTTAATGCATGTGACAGCCCATTCCCTCCCATTTAATGTGATAGTTAGTGGTTCCACTAACTATGGTAGAGCGCCACCAAATCATGGGAATTCCGCCATTTTTGGAGCGTTAACTCCAGTTCACCCACTTTTAGTGGGGTTTTTACATGACATTGGGCAAAAATACTGTTTGGAGCATAACGTTTGATAGGCTCAACCTTTTGGAATGATTTTTTTTTTTATTTCGTATATTCTAAGCATTATGAATCCATTGAGATAGGTTTCAGTTCTGTTTGAAGACTTTAAGAGGCTGAAAAACTTCTGGAGATTTTTTAGGGCCACTAGGGCCATTTTGGGGTTGGAGCTGTTTGAGTTGTACCTCTCTGTTTGAGGTGATCCAAAGATAATTTTCAGCTAATTTCGACATTATGAACCTAATAAAAGATTTTTAAGACCTATTTTATGTCTTTTACAACCAGAAAATCTACAGAGGAGTTCAAAGAGCTGTTAGGGCCTTATTGAAGAAATCACTGTTTATGGTAATTCTTCACTGTTTTGTGAATTTGGAAAGGAATTATTAGCTTTTTCATACCTTATGAATCAATATTTGCATTTAGATTTGTGTTTTGAGACACTTTTAAACTTGTATTATCATTTGAAGCATTTTAATACAAGAGGACAAGCTCATTTTGGGAGGCTTGATCTAGTAGACGTATCCCATGAGGGGTGAACTGCTCATAAAACATATGTGTCTTGATATGATGAAGTTATCTTGCTGAAAATTTCTGATCTAATATGTTAAACAAAAAATTAAATTAACTCGCATTCACACATGAACTCTTATACAGTCTCCATAAACACTTTGTTTCAATTGCAAGACATGAATAACAGTTTGCACATATTATTTGATGGAGAACATGAGTGTTAGCTTCTACAAGTTCTAAAGATAGAGTCTGTAAAGCGCCAAGTAGCCTCTAGATCTCATCCTTTTATCAAAGGTGACATATCTAGTAAATGTGCCTATAGTCAATCTCTGGATTAGATCTAAGTAGTTGTTTTATGCAACAAGGAATGGATAATTTTGCACACATTTAATTAATGGAAATGGATACCTTGCACACATTTTCAAGTACTTCCATTTTCAGATAAATATCTGAAGAGGGAATCAAAATAGACCCCAAAAGGATTGAAGGTGTTAGGTCCCTGTAATTTGATAGATTGATTGAGATACAAATGGACAGGGTAACATCAAACCAAGCTTTGGAATCTTAGGACCTAGCCTTCCTGGATTCAGAGAGGGATATCTCTAGTAGGTGCAAAGATGTGAACTTGTTTGTTGATTGGGGTTAATTTTAGGCTAGATGTTAAGTGCAGGGTATTTTGATTTTTTTTGGTTGGGTATGATGCTTAGATGGATTTAGATAGAAAACATGGAAGATTGTTAAGTCATTGGGAATGGAGTCTGACAAGGTCATGATGAGTTCAACAATGGTTTCAAGAGAATTTGCAGGAAAATTTTAACTTGGTTGGTAGGTCTTTAAGGTTGTGGTGGATGATGAGATGAAAATTAAACTTGAGAATAAAAGCCAATGAAGGGCAGAACTGAATCCTTAATAACTTTTTAGACTAAGAGAGTTAGAAAATCATAAGCATGGAAAGAGAATCAAAGGCATACGTGAAACCTAATCCTTCTGATTTCAAACTGAACACAGATGATTATCCAAGACAAACATTCAAATGAAATTATAGAAAGGCAAGAAACTTATTTAACATTCATAGATTTCATTATCAAGAGTAGAAAAAAATTTAAGATGCACAAGTAGTTATAACCATAGAAGAAGAGAAAACTATGAACATCTAAAGTTACAGCTGTGAAGGTTATTTGAAACAAATTTAGCTAGTAAAGGAAAAGAGCATGATTCAAACAAACTTCTTTGGTAAATCTAGGTAAAGATGCTTTAAAGAGTTAATTCCAAAACAGAGTATTTCAGTAGCAACAATATGTAGGGCTACCCATAAATCATACTTGACACTAACTAATCTAAACCATTCAAGAAATGAACAATATAGGAAATTTTTAGAGAGCAAGAGAGGATTCCCTAAGATATCTCAGCAGAAGAAAACATTAAGGCAGTGAAGGCCAAATAGAAGTAAGGTGCCATCAAGAAACATTTCTTATTCTAAATTTTTTGTCCTACTGCAAAATAGCAAGATGGAAAACATAATGGAAAAATAGAAGACATGAACATAAGAAACACTTCACCATCAACCAAGATTATGGATCCTGCAAACATTCTCTCTCCATCAAAAAGCAAACCAGGGCATGCATGAGCTCCAAGGCACCAAAATTCCATAAAAAACTCCAAGAGACTATGTATTTTTTTCAGCATCAGTCATCAAAATCCAACGAATACATAAGAGCCTCAGGCTCTATTTATGGATCAAATGAGATGGTGGAAACCCTAAGAGGCTTCCAGAAACCCTAATTTAGCCATAAATGTCATAAATGTGCTTAATGACCATGCAAGGCCCAAGACACATAAGAGATAAGATGATAAATGAAAAACATAAAAACATAACTCCAAAATCAAATCAAGAGTGATTTGTCCAAAAAAAACATTAAAAAACAAATTTATCATTAATCAGTGTCTTTTGTTGACTTTTTGGCAAAACGTTGTCTCTGTGCATAGCGCTATTTCAGCAAAAAACTAGGGTATGTTGCAGCTGAGCTTTGGACCCCTTCCCAACATTGGATTTGGCCCCATGATGGCTCGTGGGAAAGCTTGAAGAATCTAATTTCCATAAATACTTGAGTTGAACTAAATGGATGCCATTTACCATCTCAAAAATCCAATCTCCCATGGCTAATCTATGCGTAGCGCTAGGCCTAAAAAGGAGGCGGAAAGGTCAATTTTGAGGTGTTTTTTGATGTTTGGAGGGTGAAAAAATGCTTCAATTGACCTGAAATTTTGTGGGTAGACTGCTGGTGAAATGAGAAACCAAAAAAATAACATAGCGCCTAGGGTATTGCGCTCCTAGGGGCCGAAATTTGGAAAAAAAAAGAAGTTTCTGGATTTTCTTCAAAATTGTTGTGTAGACCCCTCAAGGGGTTTTACACACATGCTAAGAAGCATAAGCCAAGATCCCAAGGCTGTCATGCACTTTGGGCCTTTTTATCTCTTCTAGTGCTATGAGGGTTTGCTTCAATTTGGAATTAGCAAGCATGCTCTTCCTTGCATAGTGTTTGACCAATTTCTTCTACAAGGCAAGGCCCCTCTTCACCTCTTTGAAATTTTTGTGCTCCTGTTTATAATAGTAGATGAACCTTTGTTCCCTTTCAAAGTATTTTTCCCATTCTTGAAGCTGGGCATCCTTTTCTAAGAGGAGCAATTTTGTACTCATCTCTTAGTATTCATTATCACTGTCTAGATCAACAAAGAGAGGCCCTTGAGAAGCCTTTTTGATCCTTTTGCTCCTCCTGACTGGTGTCTTTTTCTCAACACTCTTCATTTTTTCTTTGCCTTTGTCCAATTCTTTGGTATTTTGTGAGGAGATGGCCATTTTCCTTTTAGAGGCAACAAACACATCTCTTTTCCCTCTATGATAAGTGCATGAGAGAGGGGCAATAATGGGAGTCTCAAAGGTAGTGTTGTCATCATTTTGTCCTTCAATCTGCTCTACATTTTTTGTACCTTCCTCACTCTGATTCTCTTTGTCTTCTATGGACTGATTTTTGTCAAGACAGTCATGATAGTTGTCATGACTGTCATGACTCTTTCTTGGACTGTCTTGGGCACTTAGATAGTTGTCTTCCTCATCTAGTCGTTCTCCCTCTTCACTATATTCTTCTTCATTTTTTTCCTCTTCCTCATCATTTTTATCCTCTTCCTCATCATCATGTTCACTGCTTTCATCCTTGTGGCTGATTTCATTGATGTTATCTTTGTGGCTGCCATTACTAGTTTCATCTTTTTTTTCTCCTTCATCATCTTGCTGCTCTTGGCCATTACTGCTTTCTTCTTGGCCACCTTCCTCTCCTTCATTTTCTTCTTCTTCAATGCTCTCCTCATAATCATCACTGATTTCTTCATGATCATGGCTGCTTTCTTTAGGGCCACCACTGCTTTCTTCATGGCCATTATTATCAGTCTCAGTTTCCTCCTGAGTGCTGCCACCCATTTGTTCTTCACTAGGGCTAATGTCAACCCCTTCACTTGGCAATTTAGGGGAAGAAACTAGAGGTGAAACTCTTTGTCGAGAAGGTATATGGGAAGATGATGGATGAGTGGAGGTAGATGGATGTGAATTAGAAGGCAAGATCTGTTGGATGAAGGCCCCGGGATCAAAAAACACATCATGTGAGATGAAGGTTTCCCATGAAATTCCTCGTTTCTCTACCTGATAAAAGACAATCATCTTGATCAGAGAGTGGTGAAAGAGGCTTGGAATTTGGTGGTCATAGCTTTTCCTCTCGACAGTGGAGGCCATTTTATCAATACTCTGGAAAAGATAATAAGATAGGTTCATCATCTTGACTTTGGTGAAATGCATCAGCAACCTGATATGATATGAGTAGAGCCGGGAGTATCTTCCCTCACATGTGAAAAAACTGATAATCTACCTCATTAATGCTGCATACCTCTCTAGAAAATGAGAAAAAGGGAAAATAACCATACAATTTTGCAGATAGGTGGGTTTCAAATAAGGCCCATAATAACCGAAATCCAACTTCTTTTGTTTGAACCAAAACTCACCAATGTCTGGTATACATGTTGCCTTGGAAATGATTTCAGATGAAAGCTCAAATTGGACCCCTACTAGATTAACTTGGTGGTTTTTTAGGCTACAAGAACTTGCTTGACCTTCTCACAAAATTTGTAGCACCCTAAATCCTGGAAGCATGAAAGGATCATAGGAGAGGAAGTGATCGGAGTGGTGTCTATGGGCTCAAATATTTTAGCTTTTCCTCCATGATGTTTTGGCTTGGTGGGAGTGTCACTCTCGTCACCACTAGTGTGACTGTCTCTCTCTGACATGGTGGTTGGTCCAAAACAACAGCAGAAACCTTGGGCTTTTCTTGAGGGTTTTTTTGGAGTAAAACAAGTGGTGTAGGTCAACTCTTTGTAAAAAAGAAAAGCTAAGGTGAAGAAAGTTTTTTCAAAGCTTGAACTTGGTGGTGGAGGTCAGCCTTATAGTTAATCCGTCCTCTCTTTTCACTCAAAACCAAATTTTCTTATAAACCCTAGCTCAAAGACATAAAAATTGATTTTTTCATTGTCTAGGGTTTGGTCAAATTTTGACTATGGATGACCTCTTTGATTTTTAGGCAAATAATATTTGGGAGGAGGAAAAGGGTTTTACCAACCTTATATTTAGCTTGCAGAAGTTTAGAGGCCAAAAATTTGATTTTTGAAGGTATTTGGAAAAATCTAGAGAATGCTGCCAGGAGCGCAGCGCCGGTGTGCAACGCCTGTGCGCAGTGCCGGGCCATTCGGGCTGTCAGAGTGTAGTGCCGGGTGGAATGGGCAGTCTCCCGAGTGCCCGTTTAGTTTTCTCTGCCTGAGCATAGCACCAACCTAGGCGTGTAGCGCTGATTTGTGAGCACGCAACGCAGTGTAATTTTACACTACCCGGCTCTCCTCTGTGCGTAGCACCGGAGGCTAGGGGTGTAGCGCCAACCTCTGCGCGTAGCATCGGTAAACTCTCATAGCTTTTCCCGAAAAGCACTCCAACTCTCCTCCAATGGTTTCTTCTTTCTTGCAAAGTGGCAAATGGTGTGGGAGGGAAATTAGAAGGGGCCCTTTATAGCCTTTTTAAAAATAAATCAAAAGGGAAAACCCACTTTTGTAAAGTTCATATTTCCCTCTTTTCTTGCATGTGTCTTTTTACTGACATTTCACTATGTGGAACACTTTTTGGCATAGTTCTTGAAAAATGTTTACCCACACTTTTATCATATTTTTGTAAGACAATCCTTTGACAAGGATGCCCTTTTTGGGGGTCTTCAGTCGAGATGTAAATCATGGGAAAAATGCTTCTTAAGCCATTTATGTTAATGAATTATGTCCCATTTTGATTTTAAGGAAAGAAATTTTTTTTTTCGTCTTTAGTGATATGAGACTCTACATACTGATACTCTTTATCCCTTTCCTTCAGTGCAGATGACCTAATCCTATCATTGGAAGTAGCCTGGGGGAGGTGACTTCTGCCTTTGTGGTGTTTGTGGTGATGTTTGTCACCATTGTTTTGTGACTAATAAAAACACCCCTTTTCTCATTAAACACAGGCCCTTTGATGATCAATATTTTTACTGATTTACCATAAACTCATGGTGTTTCTGTTTTTCTTAAGTTTACCGTGTCTTTTATCAAAAAATTCTTTACGAAATCTTTCAAATGTACTTCCTTTTTTTCTATCTCTGCTTCAGATTACTCTTCAAGGTATTTTTGCATAAAGGTTTGGGGGTGATAGTTTATCCTTTGTATGTTTAGGTGCTGAAACAAGAGGCTAATTTTTGAGGTCAGTTTGACATCCCCTCTATTGTTGATGAAGGGGAATTTTTATTCCATTACCTTGCCTTTTTGATAACTTGCTGTCCTTTTGACCACTCTTGCAGAGATTTGAGCAAAGAGCAACTGTCTCCTTGCAAGATTCATGTCTTTAGGCATAACAAGTTCCTTGAATAATCTCATTGGTGAATCTAGGACAAACTAACTCGTCCCCTTCTTTTGAATGTATTCCCTTTATATAGAAGGATAAACAAAATCTGTAGGGCACCAAATCCATCTTATGACTTTGTGAAACCATAGGTGATCTAGTGGAGGCCTTCTTGGACTTGGTTTTTGGGCTGGGATCTAGACTTAGGGTTTACAAGTGTAAGATAGGATCCATGCCAAGATTTGTGTATTTGCGGGCCTAAGACGCAACACACATACTTGACTATCCAAAGGCTCTGCAGAGACACTCAGTTTTTTAGAGTTGCTAAAGAAGGCACAACAAAGTTGCTCTGTTTGGCAGGCTTAGGTGGTGGTGGGGAATTTTGTAGGTAAGAAAAAATAGAGGTTTTGAGCCAAGGAGACAAGTTAGGTTTAAAAAATGAATGGCTTGAGCCCCTGATGGGTCTTTCGGGAGTAGTGGGCTAGTCATGACTAGATAGGATGACAAAATAGTGAAAAATATTATCTTGAGGATAATAAAGGAAGTGAAATTTCTAGAACTCACAATGGTCTATAAAATTTGTTTCTAGAAATCTTGGGGTAATCATTTAGTCATCACCAAAGAAAAAAATTATTGATGACTAATAGTGGCTCCACTTTGGGAGGGCAGCCCCTTTTCAGGGGGTGTCCTGAACTTCATATTTCTGACTTTCACTAAGACCAGTGCCTTTCTCCATTGGGCAGACTTTATCTTTCTTCATTTGCAAATATATTTTTTGAGTCAGTGACCTTTGAGATCTGAAAAAATATAATTTATATTAGCAGCATATCTACCTACCCAATCTATTTGCCTAATATTTTTTCTTCTGTGGGTGCACTTGGAATGGCAAACACTTGACATTTTTTTTTTCTTTTTTCCTTTTTTTTTAAACAAAATCAAACTAACTAAATGTACCCTTATCTCTTCTGCGAGTTTAGATTAAACTGATGAACTCTCTTTATTTTCTCTACCTAAACTACTCATTTGTCAAGATTGAGCTGTTTGACAAACCTTTTTCACTAATCCTAAAAACAAAAATTGAAAAACATAGACAAATCAGGATTAAGAAATCTAATTTTCTATGATATATGGCATTATGTAAACAGAAATTGCTGGCAACAAAGGCAAGCTCATTGGCAAGGTAGTTTTGGGCCCTAGGGATGAAAGTGAGCTCATACTTCTCAAATGTTTTGAGAAGGTGTAGGGAAACATTCCAATATTCCCTCAGTCTAGGGTTCTTAGCTGAATATTCTCCCTTAATTTGATTTATGATTAGTTCTGAGTCTCCTTGAACCAAGATTTTCTTAGCCTTGAGGTCTTTGAGTAAGTGTAAACCAATGACGAGAGCTTTGTACTCTGCAATGTTATTGGTGCATTGAAAATATAACCTATAGGAATGGCCTTCATTTGTGTTGTGGATCTAAGCACTAGCCCCTAATCAGGATTTACAATAAGAACCATAAAAGCTCATATGCCAAAGGGTGTCAATTTCAGTTTTTCCAATGTTCTGTACTTTGGGGCTGCTAGAGTTTTGGGGGTAATTTTCTTGATTAGAGAGTTAGTTTGGTTGTTCTAATGGGCTTAGTTCTCTCTCATTTTCATTTACTTGTTCACTTATGTCATTTTCATTGTACAAGATGAAGGAGTCAAGGTCTGAGTGAATGGAATAAACTAGTGTGTTATTTGGCCTATGTATGTTACTCACCATATATTTCATGTGGGATTCGCGGTACAATCTTCTTGTTTGATTGAAGACTGGGATCGTGGCATAAGGCATGTCCATTTGAAGGCTACCCTGGAGTTTGGCCGCCCATGATCTTGATAAAAGCATGAAATACTTTGGGGGGATGTCAGCCAGAACTATATCCATGACTAGACTCTTAGTGGGGATTTGTGCCAGATTGGCACATAGATCCTTGGTTAGGCCTAGACACTTAACCCTACTGGAATCAAAAGAGTACAAGTCTTTGTAAGGCTTTGTGATTTCTAAGCCCAATATCTCCATCACAACCTTTGGCGTGAGGTTGTGTTAGGCACCGGAGTCTAGCATAACATTATGTAAAATTTTATCATGTATGTTCAGACTGACATAGAAAGGCGGGACAGATCCTTGATATTCTCCCTCTACTTCAGGACCAAACAATAATTATGGTTTATCATCAGTTAATTTTAAAGTGTCGGTATCATTCCCTATGTTTAATATTTTGAAAATATGGGATCTATATACCTCTTGGGTTACCAACTTAGTGATGGGTATGGTTATCTTGATTTTGGAAATCTCCCCCTCAAAACTGAAAGGTGTAGGTATATATATTGCATTTACATCAGTTTTATCAGCCATGAACTTTTTTACATTTTTTATTTTTTGATTCTAATTTTATGGTTTGGACAGCGGAATTTTTTCAGGGCCACTAGTTGAAGTACTAGGGTAGCTTGAATCTTCACTAGGTTGATTATTCTTTGGCTTGTTTATTTTATTTTTCTTAGCCATAGCATTTGTGTTTTCTGCTATCTTTTTAGGGATAGGTTCAGAGGTTTTTCTAACAGCAGTGTTCGGTTGATTTGTTTTAGGAATATATTGACTCCTTTTCCTCCTAAGGTCATACTAGCTATGGACTTCCATTATGGAATTCTCAAATCCTAATCCATAGTCTTCGGAATATTCATATGATTTCTCATCTGGTTTTGAAGAAAACATCCTTTGTTCTTATTCAATAAGGAATGTGTTATCCTCATCATCTGAAACTATAACATTTACATGGTCTTCTTCCAACTGCTCAGGCTCTCTTTCATCTTCATCTACATAGTTGTCTTAGAAAGGAGTTTTGCTTTGTTGGTCATTCTCTCTTTATCTGACTTGAGGAGGGTCTCTTCTAAATTTTTTATTTCTATTCATGTTTTGAAGATTGGCCTGATTTTCCCTAGGAGGTGTTCTCTCATTCAAGCTGATTTTTTCGATCATCCTCTCCATTGTCCTAACTATGGAGTCAAGTTTGATGTTGGAAGAATAGGGTGCAGGTGTTGTGTCATCTTTATCAGTCACCCTTTTTTCTGATCTCATCCTAGCCCTTTTCTCAATCAAATTGGGCTCTACACTCACAACCCCCTTTTTCATTTCTTCTAGAGTTAGGTAATCTCTCTCCCTTAGTTGATAGGCCATATTAGCATCAAAGCCTTTAGGATATTTCACTAAGACTAAGCCTTGAGGAGGTTTTATGTGTGGTGGGAGGGCATTGTGAACATTGTTAAACCTAGTGGAGTAGTCATTAACACTTTCTCCCGGATTCCTTTTAAGATTTTTATACTCCGAATTAATTTGAAGGGGGTTTTTCTTGATTTCCCATTTGTTTACAAAGGTTTGGTAGAGGGTAGGGAGATCATGAATGCTGTTAGGAGGTAAGTCTTTAAACCATTTCTTAGGTTCTCCCCCTAGGCTATGAGAAAAAATCCTCATTTTTATGGTTTCTTCTTCTATCTCCATGTAGTCAAAAACATCACTAATTCTATCTACATGTTTCTGAGTAGTGATGGATTCGGTCCCTAATAAGTGAGGTATCTTGGACTGATAGTCATTTCGTAGAGGTAATAGTAGTTGTTGTAGAGCCATTGGAGCATGGCAGGCTGCCATGCCGGGAGGAAAAGGAAATAAGCGCTGATTTACAAGGGGAGGATTTTTGAGAGGTGGAGTAGGATGAAGAGGGGTGGTTTGCACAGTGGTGGTATGAATGGGTGTAGCTGAGGTACTTGGACTAGAGAATAATTCTGAGTGGATTTGAGATGAAAAGAGCTAAAGTTATTGAGAAGATGAAAGTTAGGTGGAGTGGAAAGAGAAGCTTCTCTACTGAAGCTTTGCTGCAAATCTGCAAGCTCAGTTTGGTCAACCCTACTTTATGACGTGGTCCTTAATAGATTCTTGGTATGGTGCAAGTCAAACTGAGGATATTTTGAAATTGTAAGGTGTTATGGTGCAGAACGTTCTCTATGAATGGTCCTAACAGTGGGTGAGTTTCCAGCTTTAGAAGTTTGCCACAAAATCTTTTCTAGGTCATCAACTACGGTAGGAGGATTTGGGTCTGGGTGTGATCTGGTACTGATCCTTTGTGAAGCCAGATCTCTTTACTCACACAAGGTATAACTCAGCCTTGAAAACTATTTTGGACTGATTTGACACAATACTAGAACAACCTACGGGACTAGTGAGATGAAAAAAGGCCTACTGGAGGCTAGTGGAGTCGCCATGTGGATTCTTTTTGAAATTTTGAAGATATGTATACAATGGTCCACCACCAAATTCTTGATAAAAATAAATCTAGGGAGTACTTTTGTGTTTTTTAGTTTCTTTATGAAATGTTAATATTAATGAGTATCCCCTAGCTAAGTCATCGTCTTGCTAAGATGGTGAAGCAATTACTTTCTACTCTTGGCTATGGGTTGGTTTTTAAGTCAAAATAGGGATGTATATGAGTCTATAAGATTTTTTCAGGCTACTATTAACTCAGTCCCACCGTGATCACCATTATGTTAGGTCCCCGTAATTTTCTAGATTGATTCAGATACAAATGGACAGGGTAACATCAAACCAAGCTTTGGAATCCTAGGACCTAGCCTTCTTGGATTCGGAGAGGGATTTATCTATTAGATGCAAATATGTGAACTTGTTTGCTGATTAGGTTTAATTTTAGGCTAGATGTTAAGTGTAGGGTATTTTGATTGTTTTTGGTTGGGTATGATGCTCAGATGGATTTATATAGAAAACATGGAATATTTTTAAGTCATTGGGCAATGGAGTCTAACAAGGTCATGATGAGTTCATCAATGGTTTCAAGAGCATTTGTAGGGCAATTTTAACTTGGTTGGTAGGTCTTTGAGGTTGTGGATGATGAGATGAACATTAAACTTTAGAATAAAAGCTAGTGAAGGGAAGAACTGAATCCTTAATAAATTTTTAGACTAAGAGAGTTAGAAAAAACTAGGCATGGAAAGAGAATAAAAGGCATAAGTGAAACCTAATCCTTTCGATTTCAAACTGAACACAGATGATTATCCAAGACAAAAATTCAAATTAAATTATAGAAAGGAAAGAAACTTGTTTAACTTTCATATATTTCATTATCAAGAGCATAAAAAAATTTAAGATGAACAAGTAGTTATAACCATAGAAGAAAATAAAACTCTGAACATCTAAAGTTACATTTGTGACGGTTCTTTGAAAAAAATTTAGCTAGTAAAGGCAAAGTGCATGATTCAAACAAACTTCTTTACTTAACCTAGGCAAAGATGCTTTAAAGTGTTAATTCCAAAACAGAGTATTTCAATAGAAAAAATATGCAGGGCTGGCCATAAATCATACTTGACACTAACTGATCTAAACCATTCAAGAAATGAACAAGCTAAGAACTTCTTAGAGAGAAAGAGATGGATTCCCTAATATATCTTGACAGCAGAATAAAACATTAAGGCAGTGAAGGACAAACAGAAGTAAGGTGCCATCAGGAAACATTTCTTAATCTAAATTTTTTGTCCTACTGCAACATAAAAAGATGGAAAACATAATGGAAAACTAGAATAAATGAACATAAGAAACACTTCACCATCAACCAAGCTTATGGACCTGCAAATAGTCTCTCTCCATCAACAAGCAAACTGGGGCATGCATGAGCTCCAAGACATCAAATTTCCATTAAAAACTCCAAGAGACTTTGTATTTGCTTCAGCATAAGTCCTCAAAATCCAACCAATACATAAGAGCTTTAGGCTCTGTTTATGGAGCGAATGAGGAGGTGGAAACCCTAAGAGGCTTCCAAAAACCCTAATTTAGCCATAAATGTCATAAATGTACTTAATGACCATGCAAGGCCCAAGACACATAAGAGATAAGATAATAAATGAAAAAAATCAAAACATAACTCCCAAATAAAATCAGGAGTGACTTATCCAAAAAAAACATTAAAAACCCAATTTTTCATTAATCAGTGTCTTTTGTTGACTTTTTGGCAAAAATCTCTCTGTGTGCATAGCGCCATTTCAGCAAAAAATAGGGTATGTTGCAGTTGAGTTTTGGACCCCTTCCCGGCATCGGATTTGGCCTCGTGATGGCTCGTTGGAAATATTGAAGAGTATAATTTTGCAAAAATACTTGAGTTGTGCTAAATGGATGCCATTTACCTGCTCAAAAATAAAATCTCCCATGACTGCTCTGTGTGCAGTGCTAGGCCTAAAAAGGAGGCAGAAAGGTCAATTTGGAGGTGTTTTTTGACCTTTTGAGGGGGAAAAAATGCTCCAATTGACTTGAAATTTTGTGGGTAGACTTATGGTGACATGATAAACCCAAAAATGTAAACTTTAGAAGCTAAGGATGCCCCAAAAAAGGGCGTAGTGCCTAGGGTTTTGTGCTCCTAAGGGCCAAAATTTGGAAAAAACAAAAAGTTTCTGAATTTTCTTCAAAATTGGTGTGTAGACCCCTGAAGGGGTTTTACACACCTGCTAAGAAGCATCAGCCTAGATACCGAGGCTATCATGCACTTTGGGCCTTTTTAGATCTTCTAGCTCTATAAGGGTTTGCTTCATTTTGGCATTAGCAAGCATGCTTTTCCTTGCATAGTGTTTGACCAATTTCTTCTATAAGGAAGGGCCCCTCTTCACCTATTTGAAATGTTTGTGCTCCTGTTTATAATAGTAGATGACCCTTTGTGCCCTTTGAAATTCCTTTTCCCATTCTTGAAGTTGGGCATCCTTTTCTAAGAGGAGCAATTTTGTACTCATCCCTTGGTCCTCATTATCATTGTCTAGATCAACAAAGAGAGGCCCTGGAGAAGCCTTTTTTATCCTTTTGCTCCTCCTAACTAGTGTCGTTTTCTCAACACTCTTCATTTTTTTTCCTTTGTCCAATGCTTTGGTATTTTGTGAGGAGATAGCCCTTTGCCTTTTAGAGGTAGTAAACACATCTGTTTTCCCTCTGTGATAAGTGCATGAGAGAGGGGCAATAGTGGGAGTCTTAAAGGCAGTGTTGTCATCATGTTTTCCTTCAATATTCTCTACATTTTCTATACCTTCCTCACTCTGATTCTCTTTGATTTCCATGGACTGATTTTTGTCAAGACAATCATGATAGCTGTCATGACTTTCATGACTCTTTCTTTGACTGTTTGTGGCACTTATATAGCTGTCTTCCTCATCTGGCTTTTCTCCCTCTTCACTATCATCTTCTTCACTGTTTTCCTCTTCCTCATCATTTTTATCCAATTCCTCATCATCATGTTCAATGCTTTCATCCTTGTGGTTTCTTTCACTGATGTTATCTTTGTGGCTACCATTACTAGTTTAATCTTTGTTTTCTCTTTCATAATCTTGCTTCTCTTGGCCATTGCTGCTTTCTTCTTGGTCACCTTCCTCTCCTTCATTTTCTTTTCCATCTACATCATATTCTTCTTCAATGCTTTCCTCATTATCATCACTGCTTTATTCATGATAATAATTGCTTTCTTCAGTGCCACCAGTGCTTTCTTCATGGCCATTATTATCAATCTCAGTTTCCTCCTGCCTGCTACCACCCATTTGTTCTTCACCAGGGCTGTTGTTAGCCAATTCACTTGGAAAATTAGTGGAAGAAACCAGAGATGAAACTCCTTGTGGAGAAGGTATATGGGAAGATTATGAATGAGTGGAGATAGATGGTTGTGAAGTGGAAGGCAAGCTCTGCTGGATGAAGTCCCGAGGATTAGAAAAAACATCATGTGAGATGAAGGCTTCCCATGAAATTCCTTGTTGCTCTCACTAATATAGGATGATCATCTTGATCATAGAGTGGTGAAAGAGGTTTGGAATTTGGTGGTCATAGCTTTTCCTCTTGACAGCGGAGGCCATTTTATCAATACTCTGGAAAATGTAATAAGGTAGGTTCATCATCTTGACTTTGGTGAAATGCATTAGTAACCTGATATGATATGAGTAGAGCCGGGAGTATCTTCTCTCACATGTGAAAAAACTGATAATCTACCTCATTAATGTTGCATACCTCTCTAGAAAATGAGAAAAAGGGAAAATAGCCTTAAAATTTTGCTGATAGGTGGGTTTCAAATAAGGCCCATAATAAACCAAACCCAACTTCTTTTGTTTGAACCAAAATTCACCAAAGTTTGGTATACATGTTGCCTTGGAAATAATTTCAGATGAAAGCTAAAATTGGACCCCTACTAGATTAACTTGGTGGTTTTGTAGGCTTCAGGAAAATAATATAGTCAAGTCTGGGTGACTGTTGACTTGCTTGACCTTCTCACAAAATCTGAAGCACCCTACATCCTGGAAGCATGAAAGGATCATAGGAGAGGAAGTGATTGGAGTGGTGTCTAGGGGCTCAAATCCTTTAGCTTTTCCTCCATGATGTTTTGGCTTGGTGGGAGTGTGACTCTCATCACCACTGGTGTGACTGTCTCTCTCTGACATGGTGGCTGGTCCAAAATAGCAGTAGAAACCTTGGACTTTTCTTGAGGGTTTTTTTGGAGTAAAACAAGTGGTGTAGGTCAACTCTTTGTAAAAAAGGAAAGCTAAGGTGAAGACAGTTTTTTCAAAGCTTGTACTTGGTGGTGGAGGTCAGCCTTATAGTTACTCAGTCCTCTCTTTGCACTCAAAACCAAAGTTTCTTATAAACCCTAGCTCAAAGACATAAAAATTGACTTTTTCATAGTCTAGGGTTTGGTCAAATTTTGACTATGGATGACCTCTTTGATTTTTAGGCAAATAATGCTTGCAAGGAGGAAAATGGTTTTACCAACCTTGCATTTAGCTTGTAGAAGTTTAGAGGTCAAAAATTTTATTTTTGAAGGTGTTTGGAAAAATCTGGAGAATGATGTGAGGAGTGCAGTGCCCGTGTGTAGCGCTTGTGTGCAGTTCCGGGCTGGTCGGGCTGTCGGAGCACAGCGCCGGGTAGAATGGGCAGTCTCCAGGGTGCCCATTGAGTTTTTTGGGCCTGAGCATAGCGCCAACCCAGGTGCATAGCGCCGATCTACGAGCGCGTAGCGCAGTGTAATTTTACACTGCCTAGCTCGCCTCTGTGCTTAGCGCCGGAGGATAGGGCCGTAGTGCTAGACTCTTTGCGTAGCGGCAGTAAACTCTCACAGTTTTTCCTAAAAAACACTGCAACTCTCCTCCAATGGTTTCTTCTTTCTTGAAAAGTGGAAAATGGTGTGGGGAGAAATTATAAGGGGCCCTTTATAGCGTTTTTAAAAATAAATCAAAAGGGCAAACCCACTTTTGTAAAGTCCACGTTTCCCTCTATTCTTGCATGCGTCTTTTTACTGAAATTTCACTATGTGGAACACTTTTTGGCATACTTTTTGCAAAATGTTTACCCATGATTTTATCATCTTTTTGCAGGACAATCCTTTGACAAGGATGCCCTTGTTGGCAGTCTTCAGCCGAGATGTAAATCACAGGCAAAATGCTTCTTAAGCCATTTATGTTAATGAATTATGTCCCATTTTAATTTTAAGGAAAAAACTCTGTTTTTGCCTCTTTGGTGAGATGAGACTCTACATACTGATACTCTTTATCCATTTCCTTCAGTGCAAATGGCCTAATTCTATACTTGGAAGTAACCTTGGGGAGGTTACTTCTACCTTTGCAGTGTTTGTGGTGATGTTTGTCACCATTGTTTTGTGACTAATAAAAACACCCCTTTTCTCCTTAAACATAGGCCCTTTGATGATCAGTATTATTACTGATTTACCATAAAATCATGGTGTTTCTGTTTGTCTTGAGTTTACTGTGTCTTTTATCAGAAATGGCTTTATGAACTCTTTCAAATGTACTTCCTTTTTTTCTATCTCTGCTTCAGATTACTCTTCAAGGTATTTTTGCAGAAAGGTTTGGAGGTGATAGTTTTTTCTTTGTATGTTTAGGTGCTAAGACAAGAGGCTGATTTTGGAGGTCACTTTGACATCCCCTCTAATGTTTATGAAGGGAAATTTTTATTCCATTACCTTGCCTTTTTGCTAACCTGGTGTCCTTTTGACCACTCTTGCAGAGATGTGATCAAAGAGAAATTGTTTCCTTGCAAGATTCATGTCTTTAGGCATAACAAGTTCCTTGAATGATATCTTTGGTGAATCTAGGACAAAGTGACTTGTCCCCTTATTTTTAATATATTCCATTTATATAGAAGAAGAAACAGGATCTGTAGGGCACCAAATCCATCCTATGACTTTGTGAAACCTAGGTGATCTAGTGGAGGCCTTCTTGGACTTGGTTTTTGGGCTGGGATCTAGACTTAGGGTTTACAAGTGTAAGACAGGATCCATGCCAAGCTTTGTGTATTTGTGGGCCTAAGATGCAACACACATACTTGACTATCTAGAGGCTCTACAGAGATACTCAGTTTTTTAGAGTTGCTAAAGGAGGCGCAACAAAGTTGCTCTGTTTGGCAGGCTTAGTTGGTGGTCGGGAATTTTGTAGGTAAGCAAAAACAGAGGTTTTGAGCCAAGGAGACAAGTTAGGTTTAAAAAATGAATGGATTGAGCCCTTGATGGGTCTTCCAGGAGTAGTGGGCCAGTCATGACTAGATAGGATGACAAAATAGTGAAAAATATTATCTTGAGGATAATGAAGGAAGTGAGATTTCTAAAACTCACAATGTTCTATAAAGTTTGTTTCTAGAAATCTTGTGGTAATCATTTAGTCATAACCAAAGAAAAAATTTATTAATGACTAATCGTGGCTCCACCTGGGAAGGGCCGCCCCTTTTCAGGGGGTGTCCATAACTTCATATTTCTAACTTTCACTGAGACCAATGCCTTTCTCCATTGGACATAATTTCTCTTTCTTCATTTGTAAATATTTTTTTTTCAGTTAGTGAACTTTGAGATCTGAAAAAATATAATTTATATCAACAACATATCTACCTACCCAATCTATTTGCCTAATATTTTTTCTTCTGTAGGTGCACTTGGAATGACAAAAACTTGACATTTTTATTTGTTTTATTTTTTATTTTTTTTAAAACAAAATCAAACTAACTAAATGTACCCTTATCTCTTCCAAGAGTTCAGATTAAACTGATGAACTCTCTTTATTTTCTCTACCTAAACTACTCATTTGTCAAGATTAAGCTGTTTGAAAAACCTTATTCACTAATCCTAAAAAAAAAAATTGAAAAAAATAGACAAATTAGGATTAAGCAGTCTGATTTGCTATGATCTATGGCATTATGTAAAGAGATATTGTTGGCAGCAAAGGCAAGCTCATTAGCAAGGCATTTTTGGGCCCTAGGGATGAAGGTGAGCTCATACTTCTCAAATGTTTTGAGAAGGTCTAGGGAAACATTCTAATATTCCCTCAGTCTAGGGTTCTTAGTTGAATATTCTCCCTTAATTTGATTTATGATTAGTTCTGAGTCTCCTTGAACCAAGATTTTCTTAGCCTTGAGGTCTTTGAGTAAGTGTAAACCAATGAGGAGAGCTTCATACTCTGCAACGTTATTGGTGCACTGAAAATATAACCTATAGGAATGGCCTTCATTTGTGTTGTGGATACAAACACCAGCCCCTGATCCAGCTTTACCATAAGAACCATCAAACCTCATATGCCAAAGGGTGTCAATTTTAGTTTTACCAATGTTCTGTACTTCGGGGCTGTTAGAGTTTTGGGGTCATTTTCTTGATTAGAAAGCTAGTTTGGTTGATCTGAGGGTCTTATTTCTTTCTCATTTTCATTTACTTATTCACTTATGTCATTTTTATTGTACAGGATGAAGGAGTCAAGGTATAAGTGAATGGAATAAATTGGTGTGTTATTTGGCCTATATATGTTACGCACCATATATTTCATGTGGGATTCTCGGTACAATCTTATTTTTTGACTTAAGACTGGGATCGTGGCATAAGTCATGTCCATTTGAAGGCTACCCTGGAGTTTGGCCCCCCATGATCTTGATAAAAGCATGAAATACTTTGGGGGGTGTTAACCACAACTATGTCGATGACTATACTCTTAGTGGGGATTTGTGTCAGATTGACACACAGATCCTTGATTAGGCCTAGACACTTAACCCTACTCGAATCAAAAGAGTACAAGTATTTGTAAGGCTTTGTGATTTCTAAGCCCAATCTCTCCATCACAACCTTTGGCATGAGGTTGTGTGAGGCACATGAGTCTAGCATAGCATTATGTGGAATTTTATCATGTATGTTCAGGCTGACATAGAAAGGAGAGACAACTCCTTCTTGATATTTTCCCTGTACTTTAGGACAAAACAATAATTCTGGTTTATCATCAGCTAAGTTTAAAGTGTCAGTATCATTCCCTATGTTTAATACTTTGAAAATATGGGATCTATATACCTCTTGGGTTATCGACTCAGTCAGGGGTATAGTTATCTTGATTTTGGAAATATCCCCCTCAAAACTGAAAGGTCTAGGTGTCTTTATTGCATTTGAATAGGTTTTATCAGCCATGAACTTTTCTACATTTTTAATTTGCCGATTCTGATTTGATGGTTTAGACAGCAGGATTTTTTCAAGCCCACTAGTTGAAGTACTAGGGAAACTTGAATCTTTACTAGGTTGACTAGTCTTTGGCTTGTTTAGTTAAATTTTCTTTGCCATAGTATTTGTGTTTTATGTTGTCGTTTTAGGAATAGGTTCAGAGGTTTTTATAACAGCAGTGCTCGGCTGATTTGTGTTAGGAATTTCTTGACTCTTTTTTCTCCTAAGGTCATACTACCTATGGACTTCCATTATGGAATTCTCAAATACTAATCTATAGTCTTTGGAATCTTCATATGATTTCTCATCTGGTTTTGAAGAAAACATCCTTTGTTCTTCTTCGGTAAGGAATGTGTTATCATCCTCATCCAAACCTATGACATTTACATGGTCTTCTTCCAACTGCTCAAGCTCTCTTTCATCTTCATCTACATATTTGTCTTGGAAAAGAGGTCTGATTTGTTGGTAATTATCTCTTTGTCTGACTTGAGCAAGGTCTCTTCTAAAATTTTGATTTATATTCATGTTTTGAAGATTGGCTTGATTTTCCCTAGGAGGTGTTCTCTCATTCAAGCTGATTTTTTCCATCATCCTCTCCATTTTCCTAACTATGGAGTCAAGTTTGGTGTTGGAAGAGGAGGGTGTAGGTGTTGTGCCATCTTTATAACTCACCTTTTTTTCTCATCTCATCCTATCCCTTTTCTCAATCAAATTGGGATCTACACTCACAGCCCCCTTTTGCATGTCTTCTAGAGTTAGGTAATCTCTCTCCCTTAGTTGATAGGCCATATCAGCATCAAAACCTTTGGGATATTTCACTAAGGCTAAGCCTTGAGGAGGTTTTATGTGTGGTGGGAGGGCATTGTAAACACTGTTAAACCTAGTGGAGTAGTCATGAATACTTTCTCCCGGATTCCTTTTAAGATTGTTATACTCAGAAAGAATTTGAAGGGGGTTTTTCTTGATTTCCCATTTGTTTAAAAATGTTTGGTAGAGGGTAGGGAGATCATGAATGCTATTGGGAGGTAAGTCTTTAAACCATTTCTTAGGTTCTCCCCCTAGGCTCTGAGAAAAAATCCTCATTTTTATGGTTTCTTATTATATCTCCATGTAGTCAAAAGCATCACTAATTTTATCTACATGTTTCTGAGCAGTGACGGATTCAATCCCTATGAAGTGAGGTATCCTGGATTGATAGTCATTTTGCAGAGCTAATAGTGGTTGTTGTAGATCGAGTGTAGCATACCAGGCTACCATGATGGTAGGAAAAGGAAATAATGGTTGATTTACAAGGGGAGGATTTTTGAGAGGTGGAGTAGGATGGAGTGGGTTGGTTTGCACAGTGGTTGTATGAATTGGGGTAGCTGAGGTACTTGGACCGGAGAACTGATCATGAGTGGATTTGAGATCAAAAGATTTGAAGTGATGGAGAAGCTAAAAGTCAGTTGGAGTGGAAGGAGAAGGTTCTCTATTGGATATTTTTTGCAAATCTACAAGGTCAGTTTCGTCAACCCTACATTGTGACTTGGTCCTGAATATATTCTTGGTATGGTGCAATTCAAACTGAGGATCTTGTGAAATTGTAAGGTGTTCTACTGTAGAACTTGCTCTATGAATGGTCCTAACAGTGGGTGAGTTTCCAGCTTTAGAATTTTGCCACAAAATCTTTTCTGGGTCATAAACTACGGTAGGAGGATTTGGGTCCAGGTGTGATCTGGTATTGATCCTTTGTGGATCCAGATCTCTTCTCTTCTAAAATTTTGATTTCTATTCCTGTTTTGAAGATTGGCTTGATTTTCCCTAGGAGGTGTTCTCTCATTCAAACTGATTCTTTCCATCATCCTCTCCATTGTAATAACTATGGAGTCAAGTTTGGTGTTAGAGGAGGAGGGTGCAGGTGTTGTGTCATCTTTATAAGTCACCCTTTTTTCTGATCTCATCCTAGCCCTTTTCTCAATCAAATTAGGCTCTATACTCACAGCCCCCTTTTGCATGTCTTCTATAGTTAGGTAATCTCTCTCCCTTAGTTGATAGGCCATATCAGCATCAAAGCCTTCGGGATATTTCACTAAGGCTAAGCCTTGAGGAGGTTTTATGTGTGGTGGGAGGGCATTGTAAACACTGTTAAACCGAGCGGAGTAGTCATGAACACTTTCTCCCAGATTCATTTTAAGATTGTTGTACTCAGAAAGAATTGGAAGGGGGTTTTTCTTGATTTCCCATTTGTTTACAAAGGTTTGGTAGAGGGTAGGGAGATCATGAATTCTATTGGGAGGTAAGTCTTTAAACCATTTCTTGGGTTCTCCCCCTAGGCTCTGAGCAAAAATCCTCATTTTTATGGTTTCTTCTTCTATCTCCATGTAGTCAAAAGCATCACTAATTTTATCTACATTTTTCTGAGCAGTGATGGATTCAGTCCCTATGAAGTGAGGTATCCTGGACTGATAGTCATTTGGCAGAGGTAATAGTGGTTGTTGTAGATCCAGTGTAGCATACCAGGCTGCCATTATGGGAGGAAAAGGAAATAATGGTTAATTTACAAGGGGAGGATTTTGGAGAGGTGTAGTAGGATGGAGTGGGTTGGTTTGCACATTGGTTGTATGAATTGGTGTAGCTGAGGTCCTTGGACCGGAGAACTGATTCTGAGTGGATTTGAGATGAAAAGAGCTGAAGTGATGGAGAAGCTAAAAGTCAGTTGGAGTGGAAGGATAAGCTTCTCTCTCAGAGTTTTGTTGCAAATCTACAAGGTCAGTTTGGTCAACCCTACATTGTGACTTGGTCCTGAATATATTCTTGGTATGGTGCAATTCAAACTAAGGATCTTGTGAAATTTTAAGGTGTTCTAGTGTAGAACTTGCTCTATGAATGTTCCTAACAGTGGGTGAGTTTCTAGCTTTAGAAGTTTGCCACAAACTCGTTTCTAGGTCATCAACTATGGTAGGAAGATTTGGGTCCAAGTGTGATCTGGTACTGATCCTTTGTGAAGCCAGATCTCTTCTCTTCTAAAATTTTGATTTCTATTCCTGTTTTGAAGATTGGCTTGATTTTCCCTAGGAGGTGTTCTCTCATTCAAACTGATTCTTTCCATCATCCTCTCCACTGTCCTAACTATGGAGTCAAGTTTGGTGTTAGAAGAGGAGGGTGCAGGTGTTGTGTCATCTTTATAAGTCACCCTTTTTTCTAGTCTCATCCTAGCCATTTTCTCAATCAAATTGGGCTCTACACTCACAGCCCCCTTTTGCATGTCTTCTAGAGTTAGGTAATCTCTCTCCCTTAGTTGATAGGCCATATCAGCATCAAAGCCTTCAGGATATTTCACTAAGGATAAGCCTTGAGGAGGTTTTATGTGTGGTGGGAGGGCACTGTAAACACTGTTAAACCGAGTGTAGTAGTCATGAACACTTTCTCCCAGATTCCTTTTAAGATTGTTGTACTCAGAAAGAATTTGAAGGGGGTTTTTCCTGATTTTCCATTTGTTTACAAATGTTTGGTAGAGGGTAGGGAGATCATGAATGCTATTGGGAGGTAAGTCTTTAAACCATTTCTTGGGTTGTACCCCTAGGATTTGAGCAAAAATCCTCATTTTTATGTTTTCTTCTTCTATCTCCATGTAGTCAAAAGCATCACTAATTCTATCTACATGTTTCTGAGCAGCGATGGATTCAGTCCCTAAGAAGTGAGGGATCTTGGACTGATAGTCATTTGGCAGAGGTAATAGTGGATGTTATAAAGCCAGTGGAGCATACCAGGATGCCATGATGGGAGGAAAAGGAAATAAGGGCTGATTTACAAGGGGAGGATTTGTGAGAGGTGGAGTAGGATGGAGTGGGGTGGTTTACATAGTGGTGGTATGAATGGGTGTAGCTGAGGTAGTCGGATTGGGGAAATCATTCTGAGCGGATTTGAGATGAAAAGAGCTGAAGTGATGGAGAAGCTAAAAGTCAGGTGGAGTGGAAGGAGAAGCTTCTCTACTGAAGCTTTGCTGCAAATCTACAAGGTCAGTTTGGTCAACCCTACTTTGTGACTTGGTCCTGAATAGATTCTTGGTATGGTGCAAGTCAAACTGAGTATCTTGTGAAATTGTAAGGTGTTCTGGTGTAGAAATTTCCCTATGAATGATCCTAACAGTGGGTGACTTTCCAGCTTTAGAAGTTTTCCACAAAATATTTTCTAGGTCATCAACTACGATAGGAGGATTTGGGTCCGGGTGTGATCTGGTACTGATCCTTCATGAAGCCAGATCTCTTTACTCACATAAGGTATAAATAGGCCTTGAAAAATGTTTTGGACTTATTTGACACAATCCTAGAACAACCTATGGGACTAGTGAGATGAAAAAAGGCCTAATGGAGGCTAGCGGAGTTGGCAGGTGGATTCTTTTTGAAATTTTGAAGATATGTATACAATGGTCCACCGCCAAATTCTTGATAAAAATCAATCTAGGGAGTACTTTTTGGTTTTTTAGTTTGCTTATGCAGCCTTAACATTAAAGAGTATCCCCTAGCTGAGTCATCATCTTGCTAGGATGGTGAAGCAATTAATTTCTACTCTTGGCTATGGGTTGGTTTTTAAGTCAAACTAGGGATGTATATGAGTCTATAAGAGTTTTTCAGGGTACTATGAACTCAGTCCCACCGTGATCTCCATTATGTTAGGTCCCCGTAATTTGCTAGATTGATTGAGATACAAATGGACAAGGTAACATCAAACCAATATTTGGAATCCTAGGACCTAGCCTTCCTGGATTCAGAGAGGGATCTCTCTAGTAGGTGAAAAGATGTAAACTTGTTTGCTGATTAGGGTTACTTTTAGGCTAGATGTTAAGTGCAGGTTATTTTGATTGTTTTTGGTTGGGTAAGATGCTCAGATGGATTTAGATATAAAACATGGAATATTGTTAAGTCATTGGGCAATGGAGTCTAACAAGGTCATGATGAGTTCATCAATGGTTTCAAGAGCATTTGCAGGGCAATTTTAACTTGTTTGGTAGGTCTTTGAGGTTGTGGTGGATGATGAGATGAATAATAAACTTGAGAATAAAATCTAGTGAAGGGCAGAACTAAATCCTTAATAACTTTATAGACTAAGAGAGTTAGAAAATCATAAGCATGGAAAGAGAATCAAAGGCATAAGTGAAACCTAATCCTTTTGATTTAAAACTGAACACAGATGATTATCAAGGACAAACATTCAAATGAAATTATAGAAAGGCAAGAAACTTATTTAACTTTCATAGATTTCATTATCAAGAGCAGAAAAACATTTACGATGCACAAGTAATTATAACCATAGAAGAAGATAAAACTATGAACATCTAAAGTTACAGCTATGAAGGTTCTTTGAAACAAATTTAGCTAGTAAAGGCAAAGAGCATGATTCAAAAAAACTTCTTTGGTAAACCTGGGCAAAGATGCTTTAAAGAGTTAATTCCAAAACAGAGTATTTCAGTAGCAACAATATGCACGGCTAGCCATAAATCATAGCCGACACTAACTGATCTAAACCATTCAATAAATGAACAAGCTAAGAACTTCTTAGAGAGAAAGAGATGGATTCCCTAATATATCTCAGCAGACAAAAACATTAAGGCAGTGAAGGACAAACATAAGTAAGGTGCCATCAGGAAACATTTCTTAATCTAAATTTTTTGTCCTACTGGAACATAGCAAGATGGAAAAAATACTGGAAAACTATAAGATGTGAACATAAGAAAAATTTCATAATCAACCAAGCTTATGGATCTTGCAAGTAGTCTCTCTCCATCAACAAGCAAACCAAGGCATGCACGAGCTCCAAGACATCAAATTTCCATTAAAAAATCCAAGAGAATATGTATTTGCTTCAAAATAATTCATCAAAATCCAACCAATACATAAGATCCTTAGGCTCTATTTACGCAGTAAATGAGGAGGTGGAAACCCCAAGAGGCTTCCAGAAACCCTAATTTAGCCATAAATGTCATAAATGTGCTTAATGACCATGCAAGGTGCAAGACACATAAGATATAATATAATAAATGAAAAACATAAAAACATAACTCCCAAATCAAATCAGGAGTGATTTTTCCAAAAAAAACATTAAAAAACGAATTTTTCATTAATCAGTGTCTTTCGCTGACTTTTTGGCAAAAAGCTGTCTTGGTGCGTAGTGCCATTTCATAAAAAAATAGGGTTTTTTTCAGCTGAGTTTTGGACCCCTTCCCGACATTATATTTCACCCCGTGATGGCTCGTTGGAAACCATGAAGAGTCTACTTTGGAGAAATACTTGAATTTTTCAGAATGGATGCTAGTTACCTACTCGAAAATCCAATCTCCCATGACTACTCTGTGTGCAACGCCAGGCTTAAAAAGGAGGCAGAAAGGTCAATTTTGAGGTGTTTTTTGACATTTTGAGGGCACAAAAATGCTCCAATTAACCTGAAATGTTGTGGGTAGACTTCTGGTGACATGTAAAACCCAAAAAGATAAACTTTAGCAGCTGAGAATGCCCCAAAAAAGAGCGTAGCGCCTAGGGTGATGCGCTCTTAGGGGCCAAAATTTGGAAAAAACAAAAGGTTTCCGTATTTTCTTCAAAATTGGCGTGTAGACCCCTCAAGGGGTTTTAGACACTTGTTGAGAAGAATCTGCAAAGATCCCTAGGCTGTCATGCACTTTCGGCCTTTTTAGCTCTTCTAGTTCTATGAGGGTTTGCTTCAATTTGGCATTAGCAAGCATGCTCTTCCTTGCATAGTGTTTGACAAATTTCTTCTGCAAGGCAAGGCCCCTCTTCACCTATTTGAAATGTGTGTGCTCCTGTTTATAATAGTAGGTGACCCTTTGTGCCCTTTAAAAGTCCTTTTCCCATTCTTGAAGTTGGGCATCCTTTTCCAAGAGGAGCAATTTTGTACTCATCCCTTGGTCCTCATTATCACTGTCTAGATCAACAAAGAGAGGCCCTTGAGAAGCCTTTTTGATCCTTTTGCTCCTCCTAACTGGTGTCTTTTTCTCAACACTCTTCATTTTTTTTTGCCTTTGCCCAATGCTTTGGTATTTTGTGAGGAGATGGCCCTTCACCTTTTAGAGGCAACAAGCACATCTCTTTTCCCTCTATGATAAGTGCATGAGAGAGGGGAAATAATGGGTGTCTCAAAGGCAGAGTTGTCATCTTTTTTTCCTTCAATATGCTCTACATTTTCTTTACCTTCCTCACTCTGATTCTCTTTATCTTCTATGGACTGATTTTTTTCAAAACAGTCATGACAACTGTCATGACTCTCTCTTGGACTATCTTGGGCACTTAGATAGATGTCTTCCTCATCTGGCTATTCTCCCTCTTCACTGTATTCTTCTTCATTGTTTTCCTCTTCCTCATCATTGTTATCTTTGTGGCTACCATTACTAGCTTCATCTTTGTTTTCTCCTCCATCATCTTACTGCTCTTGTCCATTGCTGCTTTCTTCTTGGCCACCTTCCTCTCCTTCATTTTCATCTTCATCTACATCATCATCTTCTTCAATTCTTTCCTCATGATCATCACTACTTTATTTATGATCATGAATGCTTTCTTTAGGGCCACCACTTATTTCTTCATGGCCATTATTATCAGTCTCAGTTTCCTCCTGACTGCTGCCACCCATTTTTTCTTCACTAGGGCTATTGTCAGCCCCTTCACTTGAAAAATTAGGGGAGGAAAATAGAGGTGAAACTCTTTGTGGAGAAGGTATATGGGAAGATGATGGATGAGTGGAGGTAGATGGCTGTGAAGTGGAAGACAAGCTCTGCTGGATGAAGGCCCGGGGATCAAAAAACACATCATGTGAGATGAAGATTTCCCATGAAATTCCTTGCTGCTCTAGCTGATAGAGGACGATCATCTTGATGAGAGAGTGGTGAAAGAGGCTTGGCATTTGGTGGTCATATATTTTCCTCTTGACAGCGAAGGCCATTTTATCAATACTCCGGAAAAGGTAATAAGGTAGGCTCTTCATCTTGACTTTGGTGAAATGTATCAACAACCTGATATGATATGAGTAGAGCCGGGAGTATCTTCCCTTACATGTGGAAAAACTGATACTCTATGTCATTAATGCTTCATACCTCTTTATCAAATGAGAAAAATGGAAAATAGCCTTACGATTTTGCTGATAGGTGGGTTTCAAATAAGGCCCATAATAACCCAAATCCAACTTCTTTTGTTTGAACCAAAACTCACCAATGTCTGGTATACCCGTTGCCTTGGAAATGATTTCAGATGAAAGCTCAAATTGGACCCCTGCCAGATTAACTTGGTAGTTTTTTAGGCTACAAGAAAATAATCTAGTCAAGTAAGGATGACTGTTGACTTGCTTGACCTTCTCATAAAATTTGTAGCACCCTAAATCCTGGAAGCATGAAAGGATCATAGGAGAGGAAGTGATTGGAGTGGTGTCTAAGGGCTCAAATATTTTAGCTTTTCCTCCATGATGTTTTGACTTGGTGGGAGTGTGAATCTCTTCACCACTAGTGTGACTATCTCTCTCTAACATGGTGGCTGGTCCAAAACAGTAGTAGAAACCTTGGGATTTTCTTGAGGGTTTTTTTGGAGTAAAACAAGTGGTGTAGATAAAATCTTCGTAAAAAAGGAAAGCTAAGGTGAAGACAGTTCTTTAAAAGCTTGTACTTGGTGGTGGAGGTCAGACTTATAGTTACTCAGGCCTCTCTTTGCACTCAAAACCAAATTTTCTTATAAACCCTAGCTCAAAGACAAAAAAATTGATTTTTTCATAGTCTAGAGTTTGGTCAAATTTTGACTATGGATGACCTCTTTTATTTTTAGGCAAATAATTCTTGGGAGGAGGAGAAGGGTTTTATCAACCTTGTATTTAGGTTGCATAATTTTAGAGGCTGAAAATTTGATTTTTGAAGGTCTTTGGCAAAATCTGGAGAATGTTGCCAAGAGCACAGTGCCGGGGGGAATGGGCAGTCTCCCAGGCGCCCGTCGAGTTTTCTGGGCTTGAGCATAGCGCCAACCCAGGAGCATAGCGCCAATCTGCAAGCGTGTAGCGTAATGTAATTTTACATTTCCTGGCTCGCCTATGTGCGTAGCACCGAAGGCTAGGGGCGTAGCGCCAACCTCTTCGCATAGCGCTGGTAAACTCTCACAGTTTTTCCCGAAAAACACTACAACTCTCCTCCAATGGTTTCTTCTTTCTTGAAAAGTGGAAAATGGTGCAAGGGGGAAATTAGAAGGGGCACTTTATAGCCTTTTTGAAAATAAATCAAAAGGGAAAGCCCACTTTTGTAAAGTTCATGTTTCCCTCTATTCTTGCATGTGTCTTTTTACTGACATTTCACTATGTGGAACAATTTCTGGCATATTTTTGCAAAATGTTTACCCACGCTTTTATCATATTTTTGTAGGATAATCCTTTGCAAGGATTACCTTGTTGGGGGTCTTCAGCCGAGATGTGAATCACGGGAAAAATTCATCTTAAGCCATTTTTTCTAATGAATTATGTCCCATTTTGACTTTAAGGAAAAAACTCTATTTTTTCCTCTTTGGTGAGATGAGACTCTGCATACTGATACTCTTTATCCGTTTCCTTCAGTGTAGATGACCTAATGCTATCCTTGGAAGCAACCTTGGGGAGGTGACTTCTGCCTTTGTGGTGTTTGTGGTGATGTTTGTCACCATTGTTTTGTGACTAATAAAAACACCCCTTTTCTCCTTAAACACAGGCCCTTTGATGATCAGTATTTTTACTGATTTACCATAAACTCATGGTGTTTCTGTTTTTCTTCAGTTTCCTGTGTATTTTATCAAAAATGGCTTTATGAACTCAAATGTACTTCCTTCTTTTCTATCTCTGCTTCAAATTACTCTTCAAGGTATTTTTGCAGAAAGGTTTGGAGGTGATAGTTTATCCTTTGTATGTTTAGGTACTAAAAAAAGAGGCTGATTTTGGAGGTCCCTTTGACATCCCCTCTGTTGTTTATGAAGGGGAATGTTTATTCCATTACCTTGCCTTTTTGCTAACCTGATGTCCTTTTGACCACTCTTGCATAGATGTGAGCAAAGAGCGACTGTCTCCTTGCAAGATTCATGTCTTTAGGCATAAAAAGTTCCTTGACTAATATCATTGGTGAATCTAGGACAAAGTGACTTGTCCCCTTCTTTTGAATGTATTCCCTTTATATAGAAGAAGAAACAGAATCTGTAGGGCACCAAATCCATCCTATGACTTTGTGAAACCCTAGGTGATCTAGTGGAGGCCTTTTTGGACTTGGTTTTTGGGCTGGGATCTAGACTTAGGGCTTACAAGTGTAAGATAGGATCCATGCCAAGATTTGTGTATTTTTGGGCCTAATATGAAACAAACATACTTGACTATCTAAAGGCTCTACAGAGAAACTTAGTTTTTGAGAGTTGCTAAAGGAGGCACAACAAAGCTGCTGTGTTTGGCAAGCTTAGGTGGTGGTGGGGAATTGTGTAGGTAAGAAAAGATAGAGGTTTTGAGCCAAGGAGACAAGTTGGGTTTAAAAAATGAATGGCTTGAGCCCCTGATGGATATTCCGAGAGTAGTGGGCTAGTCATGACTAGATAGGATGACAAAATAGTGAAAAATCTTATCTTGAGGATGATGAAGGAAGTGAGATTTCTAGAACTCACAATGTTCTATAAACTTTGTTTCTAGAAATCTTGGGGTAATCATTTATTCATCACCAAAGAAAAAATGTATTGATGACTAACAGAAGGCATATTGCAAATTAGCAATTCTAGAAACATCAAGGAGTTGCAATCCTTCATTGCGAAGATCAACTTCTTGAGGAGGTTCATCCCCAACCTTGTTGAAATTTTGGTGAATATTACAAACATGATAAAAATGGAGATAGGGGTTAAATGGACCTTGGAATATAAACAAGCTTTTGAACTGGTTAAACTAGCACTCACGCAAACACTGGTTCTAATCAGTCCAGATTTTACCAAAGACTTATACATTTTTTCATTTGCATCTGAACAGACTGTTGCTACAATGTTATTGCAAAATAACATGGTGGGGAAAGAACAACCCATAGCCTTCTTCATAAAAGCCCTTATAGATGCTCCTCTAAATTACGACATCATGGAGAAATAAACCTTTACCTTGATTAAGGCATTGAGAGACTTTAGAGTTTATATCTTACATTATCATATCATTTCTTTTGTTCCACACATAGTGGTCAAAGAAATTTTGAATCAGGACCCTGATGGTAAAAGGGGAAAGTGGATTGCTATTATCTTAGAATATGACTTAGAAATCAGACCCACTAAACTGGATAAAGGATAAGGACTTGCAAAACTTATGAATGAATCAAATTTCAAAGCATTAGATATGAATATGGTTGATGTTTTAGAAGAACAATAAGAGTGCACAGGCCCCCATGTTGAAGAAGAATTTATGAACTCATATTGGTATGCTGATATCGTATATGTACTTTTCTATCTCATTGCTCCTACATTATCAAAGACAAAGGGTAGATTCCTGAAACAAAAAGCTTTAAAATTATGCATTTTAGATGGAGTATTATATTGGAAAAATTCAGTAGGTATTTTCTTAAATGTTTTCTTGAGGATGATGTAGATAAAATCATGCATGAGCTACATGAGGGAGAATGTGGAGGCCACCTTTACTGGAAAACCACAGCTAACAAAATCCTTAGAGATGACTATTATTGGCCCACCCTTTTTTCTGATACCTATAAACTGGTCATGACTTGCCATAAATGCCAAATTTTTTATGGAAAGAGAAAACTCTTACCTTTGCCTTTGCATACCATTACTGTTGAACGTCCTTTTAAATAATGGGGTTTAGACTTCATTGGAGAGATTCACCCCACCTCATCTTCCCAACACAGGTGGATCCTCACTACTACTGATTACTTCATTAAGTGGATAGAAGCCATCCCCTCTAGAAATGCCACCGCCTAGCTCATTATCGAATTTCTTGAGACAAACATCCTATTTAGATTTGGTTGCCCCAAAAATATTATCCCAGATAATGTTGTTTCCTTTACATCCAAAATAATGGTTGACTTTTGTTATAAATATCACATCACATTAGGACATTCCACAGCTTATTACCCTCAAGGTAATGGGTTAGATGAGTCCTCAAACAAAAGCTTGGTCAATATCATCAAGAAGATTCTTAAACAAAATAAAAAAGCATGGCATGGCAAGCTAGTACATGCACTATGGGCTGATAGACTAACCACCAAGAAATCAATTGGTATGTCTCCCTATCAACTAGTGTATGGCATGGATGCCATTTTTCCAACATCTTTGGGAGTTCCGATGATAAAGCTTCTCTAAGAAGTGAAATCAAAATAAAATGACATGCAAAGGAGGCTGAACAAAACCATTCATTTACAACAGGCAAGGAAAGAGGTTTACAAAAGGACTAAAGCAGTACAAGAAGACATAAAGAAAATATTTGACAGAAGAACTAAAGCCAACAATTTCCACATTGGAGACACAGTGCTGAAATGGGATTCCGGGAGGGAGGAAAAAGGTAAACATGATAAATTTTAGAATTTTTGGAAAGGTCCTTATCTCATTCAGTCAGTTAGAGGTCATAATGCTTTCTTTTTACAAGGACTGAATGGAGAAGAATTTTTTGGAGGTCTTGTCAATGGCAGGATGCTCAAACACTATTTCTGTCAAGAGTCCTAGTTTCAAACTTTCATTCATTGTATATAACATTGCATGATGAGAGATCATAAAAAAGAAGAAGAAAAAAACAAAAAAAAAGGAAAAAGAGGGCAGATCTGAAAAATAGGTACAACCCCATACCCAAAAAATAGTAGTACTGAAAGTGTGCAAGCCTAAATGCCACTACTTGTTCAAAAGGAAGATCTTGTTTAGTCATCTAGCCTAATCATGGCTGAACATGCTTTTAACTTTGTGTTGATAATTTAGTGAAAGAGAGATTTTCAAATCATTCAAACTTGAATTTTCAAAAAGGATAGATTAGGAATGAAAGTAACTGGTTCCACGCGCTCAAAACTGAACCAAAGAGAAAGATGGGGATGCATAGCAAATGATAAATCACAGACCCCTTATTTTTCTAGTTTTTTTTGTACAAAAATAATGTTTTTGTGTAGCTTGTCCTAATGCCACAACCCATGGTAATTCAGATTTCCTAATCCTGATTTAAAACCATGTTTTCAATTTCATGCCAGTAGCTTAGAGAATGAAGTTTGACATACAGCTTAATCTTGACAGTCAAATATTCTACGTAGAGAATAAAAAGAGTTCACTAGCATAATCTGAACTCTTGGAAGTGATAAGAGTAGAAGTAGATAGTTTGTTTTCACATTCAAAATATAAAGTGTCAAGGGTTTTCCAGTTCAAGTGCACCCAAGGAAGAAAAAATGTTAGGCATTGAGGTTGGGTAGTTATAGATGAAGTTGGATTAATCATGTTTTTCCGATTATTGAGGTCACAACTTAAAGGAAACATCAAAAAATGAAAAGAAAGAAAAATCTTCCCAATGGATGAGACATTGGTCTTCATAAAACTAGAGATATAAAGTTCTAGACACCTCCTGAAAAGGAGTTGCCCTCCCCAAGTGGAGCCACTGTTAGTCATCAGTTATTTTTTCCTTTTTATATATGACTAAATTCTTATCCTAGATTTCTAGAAACAAAATTCATGAATATTGTGAGTTCTAGAAATGTCACTACCCTCATTATCCTTAGGATATTTTTTTTCACTATTTCACTACTCTGTCAAGTCGTGGATAGCCTATCACTCCCAGAAGACCCATCATGGGCTCATGCCACTCATTTTTTTCCCATTTTCACACCCATGACCTCAACACTCTTTTCTTCCTACCTATAACCCTTCCACTTCCACCTCAAATTTCCAAGTGGCCTAACCTTTTCCCCCATTCACCAAGTGCCTCAAGCATTGGTGGTCTCAATCTACCTCTATAGGCTCTTTAGATAAATCAAAATCAGTATTTTTGGGTCTGAAATGCATAAATTTTTTCATAAGCTCTGTTTTTCAGCTAAAGACCCCAAGTCAAGTTTTCAGCCAAAGACCATCCCAAAGAGCCTCCCAATACGTCATTTAGGGTTTCATAGGTTATAGGATTGTTTTGGTGTTCTGAATCACTACTTTACATGTTCCAAGAAGATGAAATCAAATAGAAAGGAGGGTCAACACTTGATTGTCCAAAATAGATCAGAAATCCCTCAAGAAAGGCCTCCTTGGTCAAGACAACATTCTACAAACATATAACTATGCATCTTAAACATTTCTGCAGGAATTATTGAGATAGCTATCAGTAGAAAAATAGGTAAGGTAAGAAGGCCAACTCCTCACTAAAGAACATCCACAACAAATAAAAGGATGTAGGCCTATGTTTAAAGAGAATCAGGGTTTTTTAGGATTGATTGGCTGAAAGTGTTTCCAAGCAAGAAGCCAATGCAAAATACCACAATGACAGAGGCACATCAACACAACCAAGCACAAATTGAAGATTTTTAGAAGTTATAAATGAAGAAGGGAAAAAGGTGAGGTGAACTGAACATAAATGAATGAACTTGAAAGGGCTATAGAGAACTTAGAAGACAACAGTAGTTATTCTTCTCTAATAGCACTAATACCTAAAGTTTTTGGGTATAGGAAAATTAAGTGAAATGAAGACTATGAGCCTCCATCATGACAGTAGAATGGTTGAAGAAGATATTAGACGGTGACCTCCATGGTTTTCCAAGGTAATAGTGCTTCACTGCATCAAAAGGAAATAATGTAAAGAATATCAGGGTGAGGGAGGTTAGGTTTTCAAGTGTAGACAATGTCCTCGGAAGGGTCAAAGGAATGAAAGTATATTTTTGGGTTAGAAGGTAAAAAACTGACATAAGCATGAGTTCACTGTTGAGTAACTAAATTGGTCAAAATCCAAATAATGACAAAGGAGACCAAAGCAACTCTGTCATGGCGCCTACAACAAACTAGATGTGGCCAATAAGAGACATAGTAGGCCTGATTTATAATCTTTATCAAAATTGGATATATCACTCTCAAAGGTCAGTAATAAGGTGCCATCACCAAAGGGAGAAGAATTTCCTTGAAAAGTTTTCAAAACACCTGCAAAAAGGTCAAAAAGATATCAATCAAATGACAAAGTGACAAAACTTAGAAAAGGTGGGTTTTTTATTTTGATTTATTTTTCAAAAGTATAAAGACACCCTAACTAGAATTCTAGCTCATTTTACATTTTGAGGAGAGAAAGAAACCCTTTAGGAGAAATTTATGAGGATTTGGACAGTTTCTGGGCCAAGTCCCTAGCGCTAGGTGCAGACACTAGCATTGTTCTCACAGACCCTCACACTGCACTAATACAGGTCTCCACAGTGTAAAATTTACTCGGCGCTATGCATACACCAGATGGCGCTACACGAATAGGGTGGCACTACATGCAAGAAAAAACGACATGCCCAAGACTCGATTCTGCCTAGCGCTGCTCTCAGATAGAGGTTCGACCTGCCCAGTGCTGCACATAGAAGACTACCCAACAGTGCAGGCAAGGTGGTGCGCTAATGCAGAAACTCTCCCAAACCTCAAAAAATTTTCCAAAGGTTCAAAGGAGGTCCTCCAATTTGGTTTTAAAACCTTGTAAGCAAGCTAAAGAGGTAGGTGGCCTTATTCTCATCATCCTCCAAGTGTTTTTGTGTTTTGATAATTAAGGGGAAGCTATCAAATCCTAGTACCAAAAAAAACCCTAAGTCTTCATAATTACCACTATCCTCTGACCTCTAAGCTAATATCATTAATTAAGGGGAGTGAATTTTGGTAGTTACACTTCATGTTCAAAGACTAAGCCCCATTACGCTCAAGGAAAATAAATCATAAACCTAACCTCCATAAACCTCATTTGCAAGAGCTTCCCAACACCATTTTAATTTTACTCCTCTTGCCCAATTTTTCCCACCTACAGCCCTAATTACCATCTAAGGGGCAAACGATAGTAGAAGCAGTGACAGAGGCCAAGGGGCTATGAGGCCAAACCACAAAAGAGCGAAAGTGAAGATATTTGAACCATAGAGCGTAGTATATATCACCTCATCTCCCATGATCCTCTCATTTTTCCAGAATGTAGGGTGTTTCCAATTTTGTGAGAGAGTCAAACAAGTGCAAAGCCACCCAGAGCTTACAAGGCTTTTCATTCTTAACCTGCACAACAAACAATCAAGCCTTGCAGGAGTGAACTTCAAACTATTAGTAGATGCCATCTCTAATGCTACAGGTATCCCTGTTGTTGGTGAAAAGTGGTTTAAGAAAGCCAAATTGGACAAGAACTATTATGAGCCATTTTTCAAGACTAGGTACAGAGAGGACTGCAAGGAAATTTTCCCTTTCTCACACCTTAAACATAGATTTACACCCTTGATGAAAGTCATTATGAAGTACTTTACCTGTGATGGTAGATACTCTAGGCTTTACGCCTACCATGTTAGACTCCTCATGCATTTCAAAAGGGTCAAAATGCTCAACTTGCCTTACTACTTGTATAGAAGTATGGACAAAATGTCTTATGTTGTCCAGAGAAGGAGGACTTCACAACAGATCTAGAGTTCATTTGACCATTCCTTGATCAATATGGTGGTATTACATCAGTTGGAACATCAGAGTGTACCTTGCAAGGTATTTATAGTACATGAAGTCTTCATGAGCCCATTGATCCCTCATCAACCTAACTTGCCATCATCATCCACATAAGTGTCCTCACCTCAAGAAAACCTCCCTTCTTCCCCTTATCTTGATGCTTCAATTGAAGAAGAGGCAGATGATGAGGAAGAAGAAGAAAATGATGAGGAGGAAGAGGGAAATGATGAAGCAGGGAAATAAATTGATGAAGAGGAAGAGGAAGGAAGATATGATGAAGAAAGTGGTAGTGAGCATGGCAGTGATGAAGGTGAAAACAGTGAGCATGAAAGTGTACAAAATAGTGAAAATATGGAAGAGGATGATGAAGAAGATGAGGAGGTTGAAAGTGGAAATGAAATGAGCATTGATGAAGAGGAGATCAGCTATAAAACAGAAGATACGAAAGCAAAGAATGAAGTGGAAAATTATGAGGCAGAGACAGATAATGATAATGAAGATATCAAAAATAATGAAGACATGAAATAAGAATAAAATGATAAAGATAAAGAAAGTGAGGACAATGCAGAAAATGAAGGCAGCAATGACAAAAATGAAGGAAGCCTCAGTGATGAAAAGGACAAAAAAGAAGAAAATAGTCATGACAGTCATGACAGCTGTCATGATAGTGATGAAAAAAATCAGCCCCTCAGTGTTAATGACAATGATGACAATGCAGAGGATAAAGAGGAAAACAGTCTTGATGATGAAAAAAACAAAATTGAAGAAAGTGCAGAGGGTGATAGTCCTAATGAGGATCACCGCCATGACAAAGACACTGACAAAATCACCGTCACACCTCTTTCATGCACATACCAGAGAGGGAAAAGGCTAGCTTTTGTTGCCTCTAAAAGCCAAGGGACCATGCAATACACCTAAGCTCAAAATCTTGACAAGGGAAAGCAAAAGATGAAAAAAGGTGAGGAAGGTAAGAGAGGTAGGCAAACTAAACAAAATCCCCAATTCATTGACCTTGAGAGTGATAATGAAGATGAGGAGATGGCCACTAGAATACTACTCCAAAGCAAATATGCACAAATTAGGGAGCTGGAGAGAGATTTTGGCATGGAACAGTGTATCATTCAGTATTATAAAGATGAACACAAGTATTTTAAGAAGATAAAAAGGGGCCTTGATCTCCAAAAAAAAGCACTATGCAATGAAAAACAAACTTGCTTGTGCCAAAATCAAAGAGGCCGTCATTGAAATTCAAACACTAAAAGGAGGAAAAGACCAAGATAGACTTGGAATTTTGGTAGAAACTTTTCTATAGGTCTCTCAAACCCCTTGAAGGAGACATCCACCAATTTTGAAGGAATTTGGACAAGTTTTTGGTTTTTGAGATTTTGGAGGCCTATAAGTGCAGTGCCACTGGAGCTACATTTTTCCCTCAGGCATCCTTAGAGGGAAAACTCTACATTTTTCGATTTATCATGAATAGCAAACTATGATCACCAAATATCAGAGAAATTGGAGCATTTTTGACCCCTCAAAAGCTAAAAAAACACCTCATTTTTCATAATTTTGTCTCCTTTTCGGGCTTAACACTGCACTCAGAGCAGTCTTGGGGATTTGAATTTTTTAACAGGTTACAGGTGCTCAATAAAAAAAACAAAGGTATATCTGGAAATAGGACTTAGCAAGATTTCCAACGGGACATCACGGAGCAAACTCCAACATCGAGAAGGTCCCCAAAACTTGGCTGCAACAGGACCTATTTTCTGCCTAAGGTGATGCTGTGCTTATGGACAACAATGTGTGTTTTTGGCCAAAAGTCAAGAAAACACACTCATTTATTGCAAAATCATATTTTAGTGTTTTTTGAAGCAAACAACTCTAAAATTAGGTGCTAGAATATATTTTGGCATTTATTTTGTGCCTTGGGCCTTGCATGGTCTCTTGAGCATTAATGACATTTATGAGTGATTTGGACATTTTCCAACCCTATCTAGTGTTTTTTCCCTCCCTTGATAAGATAAATAGACCATGAAGGTTTCCTTTTAAATGTTGGCATTTGATGAGTTCTGAGAGAAATACATGGTTTTCTTGAGTTTGAAGAAGAAATTGGTCTTGTGGAGTTTCTGAATGGATTTCTTTGATTGATGATGAAGAAGGATAGCTTGCAGGATCCCTGAGCTTGGTTATTGGTGAATTTCTTCTCTTTCATGTTATTTTTTTCTCGTGTTTTCATTATGTTTCCATCCTTCTATGTTGTAGTAGAACTGAAGAGTATAGGCTAAGAAATTTTGTTTGAGGAACCTTAGTCCTTCCTATTTCTATTACCTTTATGTTTTCATCTACTCGATTTGTTTAAGGAATTCTTAGTTTCTCCTTAGATCTACCTATGATTGTTTATTCCATGAATGGTTCAATATAGTAGTTTTCAAATATTTTTTATGGTTAGCCCTACCTATTTGATGCTATTTAAACTCTATTTTGGAATCTGTCTTTGAAGTATTAGTTGTTAGGTTTTAGCCAAAGAGGCCATGTTTTGATCATGCCCTTTGTCCATTCTTGAGAAGTTGACTTAAACTTCTTTGTATCTCGATAATTGATGCTTAGTAGTTCCCTCTTCTTTGATTTAAGTTATATGTTATCTTGTATGTTTTCTGAATCTTGAAGGTGAAATAACTAGAAGTTAGATAGTTTTCTTTCCTTTTATGGCTCACTGAATTCTTCATCTGGAATGCTTGTTTACTTAACTATAATCAAAAGCTATTTTTTTGCCATGTGTTATGATTATGTCCTTATGTTGATAAATATTTGAGACCATCTACCCATTCTTCACTGCCCTTGTACACCTACTATGCTCACAAACTTATTGTTCATTTCACTTCACACATACCTTAAAGATCCATTTGACCATGCTAGATTTTCCCTGTTATGCATCTTGTTTCATTATTGAGATATCCATGACTTTCAGAGACTCCATAGCCCAATGATTTGAATACCTCTCACTCCACCTATTCTACTTGACCATCTTACCCAACCAAACAAACAACAAACCCTACACTTAACTACTAGCCTAAAATAAAATCCTAAAAGAAAACAAGTTCATATCCTTTACATAAAAAAAAGAGCCCTCTCTGAGTCCAGGAAGGCTAGGTCCTAGGACTCCAAATACTGGTCTGATGTTACCCTATGTATTTAGTCTACCAATCTGCTAAATCATGCGAACCTAACAGAAGAGAAGTAGTTATGCCAGCTTTTGAAAGAAAATCTTCAAGCATTTTCTTGGGATTACAAGGACATGAAATGGGTGCATCCTTCATTATGCAAACATCACATTTCCATTAAAGAAGGATGTAAGCCTGTGAGACAAGCCCAAAGAAGGATGAACCTGACTCTGAAGGACATAGCCAAAGAAGAGCTACAAAAACTATTGGATGCAGGGTTCATATTTCCTATATTTGAGAGTTAGTGGGTATCCCCTCTCTTCCTAGTCCCAAAGAAGAATGGGAAGTGGAGAATTTGTGTTAACTATAGAGAACTTAAAAAATCCACCAAGAAATACCATTTCCCTTTTCCCTTTATAGACAAAGTCCTTGATGGCCTTGCGGGGAAGTTGTTATTTTCCTTCTTAGATGGGTTCAGTGGGTACAATAAAATTCAAATCAGCCTTAAAGACCAGGATAAGACTACTTTCACCTGCCCCCGGGGTACCTTTGCTTATATAATCCTACCATTTGCATTGTTTAATGCCCCAGTTAACTTCAAAAGGGTTTTCCTAATCATATTTTCTGAGTTACTCCATGACTCTGTTGAAATCTACATGGATGATTTCACACCATATGGGGATGAATTCCAAGAAGCTCTCTCCAATTTTGGTAAAGTACTAAGAAGGTGCATTGAGATGTATCTCTCCTTGAGCCCATAAAAGTGTGAATTCCTGAAGAAAGAAGGGGTTGTATTAGGACACTCCATATTCCAAGCAGGAATACAGGTAGATCCAAACAAAATCACTATCATCAAAAGGGTACATGATCCTCAAAAGCAGAAATATGTCAAGAATTTCATAGGCTTAGTTGGTTACTGTAGAAGATTCATCAAATATTTCAACAAGATGGCTTCATCATTAATTGGGTTATTGGCCAAGGATTCTGAGTTTATTTTGTCTCGTCCTTGTCAAGAGGCTTTCGAGCTCATTAAGGGAAATTTAACTACTGCCCCTATCCTCCGAGGCCCAAATTGGACTCTACTTTCCACATCCACACTGATGCATCTGACAAAGCTGTAGGGGTAGTATTAGGATAATTAGAGGAAAAAATCCCTTATGCCATTTATTTCATCAGCAAGAACTTGTCCAAGGCCGAGCTGAATTATACTATTATTGAGAAGGATATGTTAGCAATTTCCCATGCCTTAAACAAATTCAGGCATTATGTAACGAAATATCAAATATTTGTTCACACTGACCATGCAACCATCAATTATTTAATGAAAAAACCGGATGTTAATGCTAGGATAACTAGATGGTTGTTACTTTTGAAGAAATTTGATTTGACTATTGTTGATAAACCTGGAAAGGAGAATGTTGTTGCAGAGTTTTTTGTCCACGTTTGCTCTCCCTGTAGGTGAAGAAGGAATGGTGGATGACCAGATGCCAGATGAGCATCTCTTTGCTATATCAGCACTCTCACCATGGTTTTTTGGTATAGCCAACTACTTGGTTGCTAGGAGACTCCCTCCTCATCTTTCATTTAGGGAGAGGAGAAGAATCATTTGAAAAAGCACCCCTTTTACATGGATTGGGGGAAACCTTTTCAAGTTAGGCCCTAATAAAATCCTAAGTATATCTGTGAGGGAGGAAGAATTTTTTGATATCCTCCTTGCATGTCACAACAGCCCATGTGGAGGCCACTTTGCTGGAAAGAGAAATGAAGTTATGCAGGTAGGATACTACTGGCCTACCCTTCACCAAGATTCCTAAAGATACACCAACAGGTGTGACTAGTGCCAAAGGATGGGGAAACCCATGCAAAGCGATGATATTCCTTTGCACCCTTAGGTGGCTCTAGAGCCATTTGACAAGTGGGGCATGGACTTTGTTGGACCCATCGATCAACCATCTAGACAGAAGAAGTATATCATAGTCTACACTGATTACCTGACAAAGTGGGTTGAAACAAAAGAAGTGAAGGTAAAAAACAAGGAGAAAGTAGCAGAATTTATGAGGGAGATTGTGTTTTACAAGTTTGGGTACCCCAGATAAATAGTCACTGATTGGGGAGCACAATTCACCTCTCACCTCATTGATAATATTTTTGGGAAGAAGAATATTAAGCATATAACTTCTACTACCTATCACCCTCAGGCGAATGGCCAAGTAGAAGTAACTAATAGAGCCTTAGAGAGCATCCTCACCAAGGTTGTGAGCAGCAACAGAAATTCTTGGGTAAACAGATTGGTAGAAGCTACTTGGGCCTACAATACTACTGTGAAGACAACAACAAGATTCACTCCCTATGAACTAGTCTATGGTAAGAAGGCTCTACTTTCAGTTGAGTTTTAATTGAATGTTTTAAGAATGGAAGTTGAATTAAATCTAGATCTATCAAATTCCCAAAAATAAAGGTTGTTGCAACTAAATGGATTGGATAAGTTCAGAATGCAAGCACTACTTCACACGGAGGTAGCTTAGCCACAAAGGAAGGTCTGGCATGACAAGAACATCAAAGAAAAGACATTCTAAGAAGGACATTGGGAATTTTTGTATGATTCAAGGTTTAAATATTTTAAATGAAAGATGATGTCAAGATGTTTGGGACCTTACACAGTGGATTTTTTTTTTGATAATGGTGCAGTTCAAATCAAAACGATAGATGAGGAAGGAATCCCCTTGCTTGTCAATGGTGACAGACTTAAAATTTAGAAGAAGCCTTTGCTAGGGGTAGAGTGCATAAATTCAATAAGCAGAGAGGTGTATGTGATGGGAAACTTCATATTTTCCCACACCTCCTGAAAAACGAAAAATAAAAAAAGAATAAAGATCCATGGGTGAAAATATCTCTGACGCACCCAAGGCAACATGTGGGTTGAAAACCTTGATGGAGGTAGCTCACCTGGTCACAAATAAAGAGAAAAAAAGAAGAAAATTGAATAATGATCCTTGGGTGAAAACCTCTCTGAGGCACCCAACGAAATTTTCTAGGTTGAAAAACTCCATGGAGGCAACTCACTTTCTTTAAAAAAAAACAAAAAAAAAAATTACAATTGCATCTTTGTGTTTGTTTTTGTTGTTTTGTAGGTTATTAATGGTTTCTAGAAACACAGGGAAGAATTCATATTCTCTCCCATTCTATTTTACCATCCATCTGATCATTCACTCCATTCATTTCCATAACTCCTTCCATCACCTCTATACACCACATTCCTCCATTCCTGAGTACAATGTAGCAAAATAAACCAAGCCACAAACTTCTACAAACATCAAGAAGTTCCTTAAGAAACAAAGTTGTTCATAGACGAAAAATAAAAAAAAGGAGGAGCCGATAAAGAAGACCCCCAGAAATATAGGAGTGCCACCCATGGCATTTGGAGAAACCTCATGTAGCATCTAAAATGGGAAGAAACAACAAGAAATATTAGTAGTTCACTTAGAGAGTTTCTCATTCAGCAATTTGCTCACTCAGAAAACAAGAAAATAAGGAAGAATGTAGCATATAAGAGGCTTGTCTCCAAATTCTAGCAACTATAAACACCTTGAAAACAACAGGTAAACTCATGTATAGCTTCTCACCCCTTGCTGTGCATCCATAATAGCCAGAAATAATTAAAATTTTAGAGTTAGAGTATAAGGGGCAGAAAGGTGGCCACTTATCTTAGCCACCATTGTGAATTATGACTAGGGATAACTGCAAAGTCACACCACCTAGGCATGCAAAATAAAAAATTTAAATCAAGTGGAGTAGAGGAGAACATGTGGAGGAAAGATGAAGTCCATCATGAATTAACAGAGAGAAGGAAACCACGGTCTCTAACGAAAATTGGAGTTGAGGCCAAGTTACATAAGCACCCCAAAATTAGTTGCGCAATCTAATAAAAAGATATCCCGTCTCATCCAAACCACTGAACTGAGAATTTTGAGGGAAAGAGACCGAAGGGAGCCCATAGCAGAGCAGTACTGAGAGTGGGCTGCGTATTTGAACAACATGCAACAACAACAATAGTAGAACAACATCACCATAATTCTAGCTAGCTTTCAAAGTATACCACACATCAGACACACTAGCAAGGGACCAAGGGAAGATTTTATAGCAAGCCAAACAAGGCAGAATTCTACTCCTAACCTTAGAGAAGAAGAACTAGAAGAAGGAGAGGAAGAGACAAAGGGCCAAGGAAAAATGGAAGATATGGAAATAGAAGTCACAGGGGTAGCATAAAGTGAGCAAGAAGTAGACTCACAACACAACACCACATCCTCTCAAGACAAATAGGTAGTTTACATCTTAGCTCCTCTGAGCGAAAACAGAGAAAGGAAGACCTGTATGTATTTCAGAGCTAACAAGAGTCATAGGATAAGTCAGAGAGAGCCAGAAAGTCCTCCCATGAGCTAGATTATCATTGAGGAATCACCAAGGGAGGAGGAAAGAATCGAAATAGCTCTGAAGGAGCAACTGCAGAAGGCACATGCACATAATGTAGCAGAGAAGGAGAAATTGCAGTAGAAAGGGAAGCAAGTAGCCACCATGGCAGATTTATGCATAGAATCCCTTCCACATAGATTCCCTTTTGACTCATATGCCATGTACCTCAAGGAGAAATGGCTCCTATTTCAAATCAAAACTCTAGCCTCCCATGGATCACTACCTTTCCAATACTGTAGGCAATTGATGGGTTTCTACAAGCAAGCTAACATGGCTGATGAGGAAAAACTAGAAGATTTTTATGTGCATAACCTTATACTGACAAATCTCGATACTTGGGACCCCAATTCCATAATGGGGGATATGCAACTAATATCTCTAGAATATTAGATTACGAATGAGGAAAATAGAGAAAAAGACATATGGAGGGTCATGGGAAGAAGAACTAGAGAACCCATATATATTAGACCAGAAATTTTCAGCCCAAGAGGAGTCATACTTAATCGTCGAGAGATTGAAAGGGACCGTACACTAGTTGAAAGCTACCTTCAGACTCAAACACAGGAAATAAGCCACTTCGATGATGTTTCTAGGCAGATAGAATATGAGTGCATTATGGCCAGCTAGAGGAGATGGAACAACCTCCCTCACAACCTCAAGAACAAGGAGTACCATACTCCACAAAGACTAAGGGGTGAATTAGAAAGGGCACCATTATACAAGAGGGCCATGCAGGCCAAAATATCCAATGGTTGGGACTAAAGCTCAACTGAACTTTGTTGCTGGGGCTGGATGCTGAAAAGGACACAGATGCACAAGATAGAAAACGAGAGAATGTAGAAAAGAATGATGGGTTTTACCCCCCTTAGAGAAACTCCCACACTTCTTCCTCAGGAAATTGAGGGGGGATTTCAAAGGCTTAAAGGAAATGTGGGAGGAGTATTAGTTTCTCAGAGGATGAGCAACCATTCATTAGGGGGGTGATGATGAGCTCCGTCATTAGACATATTTGGAGGGTTTAACGGTCACCTTTTTTCCTTCTCAGATCTCTTTTTATTGCATTTTTAATATTATTTGGTTTTATGATGCTCGTATAGGTGGTGATTAAGACTAACATAATCTAAGTGCCTAATATGAGGTTTAGTGCAGGAAATCATGAATTATTAGCATTTTTATAAGGATTTTATCATAAATACTTGGAGGAGACCAAAAAGAGAAATTATAGGAGGATTTTCCACCCTCCTTAACTCTCAAAGGTTGCCAAAGGATCCTTAAGGATTCTCTCCAACAATTTGAATTCCAAAGGCAGCCAAGCAACTCAAAGAAGAATACACTCAATATTTGTTTACTTGGAGTCAAGAGGACTCAATCACTATTTTCTAGGGATCTATTGGTAGCTGGCCTATAGAATAAATAGAGAACATTTAGAGCTAGGAAGGGTCGAAAATTTGTTGCAAGCTATTGAGCTTTTTATTCTTTTACTCAGTGATCAAACTTTCAAAAATGTATGAGGCTATTCTTTTATGAATTTAGCATACTGATTTCATTTTACTGATTTAAGTTTCAGACAGCTAGGCTTGTGGGTTAGGGCCCAATCCATGTGCCTCAGCCTCTATGTTGTATTTTTTCTCTGCTTTCTATCATTCCATTAGTTCCACTTCTGATAATTTCGTTTTTTTCTTTCAGTGTGTTGTTGTAGGTTTCATTTGTTTGTGAGAAATAGAATAGAGGAGAAAAACCAAAAAATTTTGGATCAAGACCCCCTTCTCATCTCTGTTAATAGAGCTCGAGGAAGTTGAACCTTCCCACAGACCCAAAAACTGATTTCTGTTCATTGTTTCTGAGATTAAAATTTGAATTGCATGACTATTTTCCAGTCTTCCTCCGCATTGTATTTTTATGCATTTTTCCATTTCGTTGCACATAAGTTAGTAGGTTGATCGCAAGAATTATTGCTAAAACCCCATAGTAGTTCCGTGGTGCCTCCCTACTTCATTATCCATCTCTGTCTCCACAATATGAGCTTTTTTTTCATGCCCTCCATTCCCTCTTCTTTTCCACTTATTCTAAACTACTGCACCGATATTTTATCCCTCAAAACATTAATATATCTAGCCCACCTTATTCCTTTGTTCTTATTGGTCAGGGTTGCCCCACCCTTTTTAATGCAAAACGCTTGAAAAAAATTGGTATCGCACTCCTCCTTTCCTCCTCAAAATTCCTACTATCTCATTTCGCACATCACACCTTTCTCCCGACTACACTATCGCTTCTCCACCAACCTTTCCATATTGCAAAATCACAAATCATAAATCGCAGTTTCTAATGGTTTTCTTTAAGACTTACCGATCCTTTTCACAAATTGCAATAACTCCGCCGCATCGCAAATCTCACTTTGCATCGTTTTCCTTTTTCCCTTAAGACTTAGTGAAAATTTAAGCCGATTGCAATAAATCCGCCGCATCGCACGTTGCACTTCGCATTGTTTTCCCTTTTTCTTTAAGACTTACCTCTCCTTTTTGCCAATTGTGATACTGTTACTGCACTTCGTCACCAGTCCCACCACCATATCACCCATCGCACTTTTCACTTCGCAAAATTTTCCTAAAAAACACTTCTGTTATCTACCCAACTTTGCGATATTGTGATTACGATATTGCATTTCGCACTTCGCAGTTTTTATCCCATTGCATTTCGCACTTAACAGTTTTTTCCCCATCACACTTCACAAATCACACTTTTTATTTTGTTCCTTTAACACTTACCGCTCTTGTCTGCCGATTGCGATATCTCCCTGTACTCCACCACCGGTCCCACCACCATGTCATCTGCCACATCGCACATCACAAATCACACTTTTTATTTTTTTTTCCGGTTAACCTTTACTGCTCCAAACACCGATTGCAATCACCCTCCATCGCAACTCCACTATCACACTTTTTAAATAATTCCACTCCAAAGATTTTTTATGCCATAATAAAGCTTTAATAAGGTTTAAGCCCTCTCTTTTCACTTCTAAGCCTGGTTCCATGTGTTTATCCCTACATTAGCACCTTTACCCCTTTCTTCTCCAAGCTCTAAATCAACACTTTTTCAATTAGAGTTAAGTCTTGGATAGCTTAGATGCATGCATAGAAGCATGGTAGATTGAGCATAAGATAAGTAGGGTGTGTTTGGTCAATTCGTGAAGTTTAGTGTGGTTTATATTAGTTTCCTTTCAGAAATTCAATTTAGTTTCTTCATATTATTTCCTTTCTACACATTAAATTAGTTTCATTTCTGTCATTTCCTTTCTACAAATTAAGCTAGTTTCCTTTCGGTAATTTCCTTCTAGCAATTTAGTTTTCATTTTTTATCATAGTTTAATAAATAACACCCTTTCATAAAGCAAAAGAGGATGACATGAACATAATGCATCTGATGTGTATATAGCACTGTCACCTTCAAGTTTGTATGAACCCTGGTTTGATAAAGTAATGTAGGGCAACCCTTTGGAGTTGCAACACTCTTGGTGCAATACCAGGGCTCACCACAACTCATGAGGGATATTTTTAATTCCTTTAATGTTTAATATAGAGCTGACGTATAATTATTAAGAACAAAAGTAATTCAATTTATACATATATAAACATAAACAAATATACATGTAATACGAGTGCGTGCATACACACACACACATATATATATATATAGAGAGAGAGATTTATGTAAACATAAAAAAAATTACATGTCACACAACCACACACACACGTGCACAAAAAAATAGATATAGATAGAGAGAGAGGCGGGGAGAGGGGGTGGCGAGGGATAATGATAGATTTTTTGTAGATATAAATATGTCTGGGAGATAATAATATATGATTTCTACATCTCATTATAATGGGCCATGTATTACTACTTTAATGTTGAGAATATGAATCATAAATAAAATATTCCAAACATTTTATTACTGTGTTGACAGTGTTGGACCTGCCAACATTCAGGGAATCTCCCTTATATGAAGTCCTAATTACACCTCACACTATTTGGTGTCGGATTCCCATCTATAATATGATCCCATTGTCAAAGCAGTGAGTTTTAATGATGTGCCTTGGCTACAATAATGCATAGATAAATCTACTCCTGACTTCAGGGAAACAAGTGTGTGACATGCGGAGGGTCAAGTGCAATGCACAAAGGTTCTAGAACACAAGGGGCAAGTGAGAAAGACCCTAGAAGCCTGTAATAGTACACAAATTTAAAGGAACACACGAGGATAAAGACATGAAACAATAGCCTCTAAAATAGTTCACAAGTCAATTGTGATGGAAATATATGACAACACACATTCAAAAATATTTTTACTTAATGAAAAAAAAAATTAGTTAATAGGCATAAGTGAAAGTGAAATATAATATATTGCAAACATAACAAGAATAGTCCTACTAGATTCACAACATATGCATGAAAACATGTTGGCTTTGAGCTTCTATTAAATTGAAAGTTCGAATCATATATATAGCATTGAAGAACCGCTAGCTAAAATAGTGGAACATGAAGTCTACAACTGCTATTCCAAAGAAATACACTCCCTCTATGCTACGGAGAAGCCACGGCTCTCAGCCAAACTTCCAAGCTCCTAATCCTAAGCTAAAATACTATCGAAAATTTTGGCTCCCAAAATCCATTTACATGAGTTATTAAGACATGTTTATAACAAAAGGTGTGACTGTCACTAGTAGAAAATGATGAAATTAGTGACAAGGTGACTAAAAACATTAGTCAACACAATCATTTCAAGTGAATTGCTACTAAATTTGAACAATTTAACTGACCAAACTAAAAATGACTAAGTTAAAAGACTATTTTAGTCTAGGGATAAAATATACGACTATATAATAAGTGAATAAACAAAAAACGACTAACTTAAATGACTAATTTAGTCTAGTATTAAAATATATTACTAGATAAGGAGTGAAAAAATTAATAATGATTAACGTAAATGACTATTATAGTCCAAGAATAGAAATATGACCAAATAACAAGTACAAAAAGTCTATGAATTAGTCATTTATGTTAGTAATTTTTTATTGTGTCCCTCGAGAAATGGAAAATTGCAATTTTGATACTGAATTGTTACATTTCACTACGTGGGTGTATGAATCCAGCTATAGTGTTAAAATTTAGAGATAAGGGGGTCCTTGAATCCATCTACAATGTTAAAATTGTGAATACCATTTTATCGCTAAAGTTTAACAGTTCAAATGAATTGAGATACCCCCTTCTTTGAATCCATCTACAACATTAAATTTAGAGACAAATGGGTCTCTCATTCCATCCACAATGTTGAAATTAATATATAGGTTAATGTATATGTGGAATATGTTAACCATGTTAATTATGACTAAGGATTGAAATATGATAACTTCACTATAACCAGAGCAAAGATGCTATTGGGAGAAGATGTGAAAGAGAAAGGTGATGATAAATCACAGAGATAAGTAGAAAAAAAAATTGGGATATTACACTGCTTGAATGCCTTGGCATCTGGTTTCAGAGTGATCTTCATTACACCAAGATCACCAACAATCCCTTTTAACTCTGAAAAATTTGTGGGAAAAAAGTCCTGATATTCAGCGAGAAACTCCACAACCTTAGCCACTATATCTTCATCCCAATAATACCCTATTTTGGCAATCTTAGGTTTTTCTTTTGTTCCAACATTGACTTGCCTAATCTTCATAGGTATATTCACATATAGAAATGCAACCACAAGCCGAAAAAATGCGCACTGACCTTCAGAGTGAGGAATATTTATGTTTCTTGGGTCCTCCTCAGTATCTTCAATTGTCACATTTCGACATTCACCTATATCGTTCATCTGTGTATCCCATACCACTAAGGCTCATTCTTTTGATTTCTCTCACATGTCAAAGACCAAATCTTTAATCATGTGTAAGGAAATATTGGTGCATGGGAATACTCTCTCAAAACTAAAATTTGAAACACATATTTCCATTAGCGCGACCCATTCCACCACGCCATGTCATAGCTCAACCTCTAGATACTAGTTCATGGGTATCCTACTTAAAGTATGAATGAATGTATGCAACCATCATGGCTACGACTCTTCTCGCTAAGCGACAGTCCTCCTATCTAAATGCATGCACGAATTTTCTTTTTCTGCATAGGATACTTCCAACCGGGTATTGGGTTGTCTAAATTACAGTTGCATCATGTGGGTACATACTGTTGAGGTATAAAAGGTATCTTTTTAACACCTATTTATCTCACATTAATTATCAATCTAGGAACGAATTTTTATTTCAAGAGTGTACTCTATTTTAGACTGCAATTCAATCTAAGAGTAATGCCTTGCAATATGTAGTACAACGCTTCAAATGCAAAAGTAAATGGATGCTTGAAAAAGAAATCTAACTACAACAACATAAACTCAAACGCTCTGAAATCCAACTATTCACTCAGCAAAAATCAATCGAGGATATAGTAGCAATAACTCATTCCTCTAGAAATTGTTGCAATTGAAATCAAACTGGAACAAGACAATCAATCTGGGAACGAGGAAGCAATAACAAGTTTTTTCTACAGTTGACAGTCCTGCTTTAAAGCAATTAAAAGGAAATATAAATTGAACTAAAGATGCTATTGAAAGTAAACTAAGAAAAATACTTAAAACCAAGCTCTGCAATTTGTAAACTAATGAATTGGAAATGAAAAACACACTGGAATTGAACGACAATGTAAATGGGTGGAAAATTGTAACTTAAAAGAATTGAAGAGAAAATCATAACTAATGGGATTGGACAACAAAACTTTATTAAATGGAAAATCCTATTGAACAACAAACTGAATAGTGAAGCTTTGTATCTACACTCTGAAATGAAAAACAGTCAAATGAAATAGCAAATGGAATGGAACATTAAATGCCGAACAACGAAGCATAACAAGATAAGTAATTCAAGGATTAATATTCTTGTTAAATTGGGAAGGAACGACAACACAATCCATTATAATAAAACGGTAAAATTTTAAGCATGGAATTATGAATTAATTAAGATAGAACCAATATCACTTCCGCGAATCCAAGGATGATCTAAGTAAGGAAATATGTTGTCTCAATTAACCCACGCTGTAAGAAATAAGATTCAGATCACACGATAATGAAATAACTCATAAATAGAATTCATAATACATAAATATAGTAAGATGATAAACAACTGATGAAATGGACTCATAGTAACATGCATGTATCAAATCGATCACACGCTGCAAGAATCAAAAAATAACACAGAGGAGCAGTTCACACTGCCAGGGGTTGGGCCCTTAACCACTGGCAGGGACTACTAAAGCTACTTCAGATGATGCGAATGGAACAAAAAATTAAATTAATCATTAAACTGGAGCAGCATTACAATGGAATTGTTTTTTTAATAACACATCTTTTGATTAAGTTTACAATTCACAAAAGCAACAATGATCCCCTCTCTTTTACAAACGTCTCATTTTATAACCAAAGAGAGAATAAATTAAATAGTAAATAGGATCTCTCATAGCAAATATGGATTGTCCCTAACCAATTGATCAACAAGAAAATATATTTCCATCAATCTTTCAACAAGAGAAAGTCGAATTTGGATTTGCAGCTGAGATAATTTGGAGGACGATCGCAATAGCAAATCTGAGAAAATCGTGCTGAAAGAACCTTGCATTTATCTCAATACAGGCCGAATTTTGGAAAATAATTCATTAATAAAGTTAATTGGGTCCGTTTTGGACAAAACCCATGTTCCATATTTTCCATATTCTTCTCCATTTGCCCAGAATCTCAGCCGAAAAACTGTCACTTCTTATTCCAACGAATTTCTGAGTTGGAATATTTGATGATGATTTGGAGATCAAATCTGCAATCTGGAAAATATCTTGGAGGCTAAAATGGTGAGCGTTGGTACAAAATATATTAATAAACTATCATTGATAAAATTATGCATAATAATCATCCATTTATTACAAATAAAGGAGAAGAAATAATATTCATCCATAAGAGCATAAATCATTATAAAATGGATTTATATGACAAAATTATAATAAATGACATGATAAATAAAAGTAAAGATGAATGAAATGAGTGTTAAAAAGTGGTCGTATTCACGACTCAACACACCCCCAAACTGAATATATTGCGTGTCCTCATGCAACCCAGAGCTGAATATATTGCATGTCCTCATGAAACTCAAAGAAAAAACCCATGTGTAAACCAAGCAAAGAAAATTGTTCATCCCAACTCATGAAATGGATGGAACAAATGAATTTTTCCTCAAATAATGAATATTCAATTTTAGCAATCTTGATAAAGGCATAACAATTTTTACTGTTGAAGTTCAATTATATGTTGGGTGTGGAGCCTAATTATGTTGTTTACTTTGTATCACAGCATTGGACCCCTGTACCTTAAAAGGGGCAGCAACGCCGCCCGTAATTAATCGCTATTGTGGGGGGTCCAGGAGGGGGAGGCAGCGCTTTTTGGAGCCCCCCCCTGGCGGGGGTTCGGGGGCAGCGCCCCCGAAGCTAAAAACAGATGTAAAATTTCCTTGTAAAAGTATAGTAATTTCTAGTCAATCTAGGCCATTCATAGGTGGATGATCTGATGGTAGAAGTTATGTTTAGATTAGGGTTTTTTGCCCTAGAAGGCAACCCCTCTCTTTTATGAGGGCATTGTATTGCGGCTGTGGATTGTATGTTTATTCTCGGAGTGAGAAACAAAGAGGGAGACTGTGAGAGAGAACAGAGGATATTATAGCAGATCTACTGTAGGTTTTGTCTCTTCATTTTTTTTTTGCTGGATAATAAAAAGGAAGGACTTGCTGTTCGGGGTGGACGTAGCCCAAACTGGGTGAACCATGTATATCTGTGTCTCTCTGGTTTATGTGTTTTGTGTGCTTGTATTTTTCCGCATATTATATATGTTGCATTGCTCCATAATATATAATTTTCTAACAACTAGTATCAGATCCGAAGGTATATTTGGCTGATAAAATCGCAGGAAAGAAGGGTTCCTAGTTTGAGTGGGAGCAATGGCGGACGATGGTAAGTTTAGGGTCGAGAAATTTAACGGCCAAAAATTTGCGTTGTGGAAGATGCAGATGGAAGATTATCTGTATCAGAAATATCTGTACCTACCATTGAGCAGAAAAACAAAGAAGCCGTCGGCCATGACAGACACGAAATGGAACATTCTCGATAGAAAGGCACTTAGAACAGTACGGCTGTGTCTTGCGATGTAAGTCGCCTTCAATATTTTGAAGGAAACAACAACAGAGGGTTTGATGCAGATGTTGGCGAAACTATATGAAAAACCCTCGGCCTCAAACAAGGTATTTCTTATGAAACGACTATTTAATATGAAGATGTCGGAAGGTGGATCTGTTGCAGACCATTTAAATGAATTTAATACAGTTACCAGTCAGTTAAGTTCTGTAGGGGTAAACTTTGATGATGAAGTTAGAGCTCTGTTATTCTTGTGCTCATTGCCAGAGAGCTGGAATGGTTTAGTAATGGCCATTAGTAACTCTGTCTCTGGATCTAGTACTTTAAAGTTTGATGATGTTGTTGGTGCTATCCTTAGCGAGGAAATGCGACGGAAAAGCTCTGGTGAGATATCAGGTAATGCTTTGAGTGCAGAGTCTATGGGAAGAAGAATGGAAAGAGGAAAGAGCTCCGGATATCGCAGTAAATCAAGGCAAGGCAAATCCAAGTCCAGATCGGAGATAGTGTGCTGGAATTGCAGAAAGAAAGGACACCTAAAGAAAGACTATAGATCTCGGAAGGGAAAAGAAGGAGACACACAACAAGAAAACAATCATGAAGCAAATGTGACAGGTGATGTGTTACAAGATGCTTTGATTCTTTCTTTCGAAAATGTTACTGATTCTTTGGTTGTAGATTCAGGGGCTTCATTCCATGCCACACCTGATAAGAAATATTTTCATGACTATGTTCAAGGAGATTTTGGACAAGTTCGTTTGGGTGATGATAAAACCTGTAAAATTGTTGGAATGGGTAAAGTTCTTGTAAAACAACAGAATGGAAACCAATGGCTACTAAAGGAGGTAAGGCATGTTCCAGATCTGAAGAAAAATCTGATTTCAGCAGGGCAGTTAGGCAGTGAAGGTTGTGTGACAACTTTCACAGATAAAACTTGGAAGGTCAAGGAGCGCTGGTAATAGCAAAAGGTGAAAAGGTTGGTACATTGTATTTATGTAATGGTATTTCTAACTCTGTTAATGCTTTAAATTCCAAAGGAGTAGATGCAACATTATGGCATCATAGGCTTGGACACATGAGTGAGAAGGGAATTCAGATTCTTCACTCAAGAAATTTTCTGCCAGGTTTGAAGAATGTTGATTTGGATTTCTGTGAAAATTGCATTTATGAAAACAAAAGAGAGTCAGATTTCTCAGAGTTGGGAAAGAAAAGAAGAGCGAAAAATTGGAGCTTGTGCATACAAATGTATGGGGACCTGCTCAGGTATCATCTCTCAGTGGCTCTCGCTATTATGTTACATTTATTGATGATGCAACTAGAAAAAAATGGATTTATTGTATTCAGAATAGATGTATTTGATACTTTCAAGAAATGGAAATATTTGGTTGAGATTGAGACAGGAAAGAAGTTGAAGTGTCTCAGATCAGACAATGGAGGTGAATATTGTAGAAAAGAGTTTGATAGGTACTGTTCAGGTCATGGAATTCGTAGAGAGAAGACAGTTCCAAGAACACCACAAGAAAATGGTGTGTCAGAAAGGATGAACAAAACAATCATGGAGCGTGCAAGGTGCATGAGATTGCATGCAGGATTGCCTTTACAATTTTGGGCAGATGCTGTAGATACTGGTGTTTATCTAATAAACAAAGGGCCTTCAAGCTCCTTGGATGGTGGTATTCCAGAGGAAGCATGGACAGGTAAAAAGGTAAACTACTATTTTTTAAATCCTTTTGGTTGTGAGGCCTTTGTCCATATTAATAAAGAAAAAAGAACAAAGCTTGAGGCAAAATCAAAGAAATGTACCTTTATTAGATATGGTGCTAATGATTTTGGTTATCACTTATATGATTATGAAAATCACAAAATAATTAGGAGCAGAGATGTAATATTCAATGAAAAGGTTTTGTATAAGAATCAGTTGCAAGAAAAGAGATAGGAAAAAGAAAGCAAGGAATACGCGGTTCTTGATGAGATATCTGAAAAAGTAAAGGTGCCTGAAAATAATAATAATCAACAACCACAGCAACAGCAACCACCACAATAGCAACAGGCACCTCAAACACCTGAAAGTGGTGTTAGAAGATCTACCAGGATAAGTAGACCCCCTGAACGATACTCTCCTTCATTATATTATCTATTGCTGACTGATTCTGGTGAACCTGAATGTTATGAAGAAGCAATGTAGGTTGAAAGTAGGAAGAAGTGGGAGCTAGCCATGAAAGAAGAGATGGAATCCTTAATGCATAACCAGACTTGGGACTTAGTTAGGTTGCCTTCAGGTAAAACTACATTGCAGAATAAGTGGGTTTACAGGTTGAAGGAAGAAGATGGAGGAAAACAGAGGTACAAAGCTAGACTTGTGGTGAAGGGGTTTGCACAAAATAAAGGTATTGATTTTGATGAAATATTTTCTCCTGTTGTTAAAATGAATTCAATCAGAACTATTTTAAGTCTTGTAGCAGCGGAAGATTTACATCTTGAACAGTTAGATGTAAAGACAACATTTCTCCATCGAGATTTGGAGGAAGAGATATACATGCAGCAACCAGAAGGATATGAGGTAAAAGGGAAAGAAAAATTGGTGTGCAGGTTAAAGAAGACCTTGTATGGCTTAAAACAGGCCCCAAGGCAGTGGTATCTAAAATTTGACAAGTTTATGTCTGAACAAGGTTATACTAGATGTCACTCTGATCATTGTGTTTATCTAAAAAGGAAAAATGATGGAAGCTATATTATATTGTTATTGTATGTAGATGACATGCTTGTTGCGGGGTCTAACATGTAGGAAATAAATGTGCTCAAAAGAAAATTGGCAAATTCATTTGCAATGAAGGATTTGGGAGCTGCAAAACAAATCCTTGGTATGAGGATAACTAGAGACAGGAAAAATCGCAAATTAACATTGTCTCATAATGAGTACATAGAAAAGGTGTTGAAAAGATTTAATATGCAGAATGCAAAACCAGTTAGTACACCTTTTGCTAGCCATTTCAAACTTAGTAAGGAGATGTGCCTAAAGACCCAAGAAGACATGGATTATATGTCTAAAGTTCCATATGCATCAGCAGTTGGAAGCTTAATGTATGCAATGGTCTGCACAAGGCCTGATATTGCACATGCAGTGGGAGTTGTAAGCAGGTACATGAATAATCCAAGAAAAGAACATTGGATGGCAATAAAATGGATTCTCAGATATTTGAGAGGTACCACAAATCAAGCATTATGCTTTGGTGGTTCAAACATTGCTCTACAGGGATATGTTGATGTAGATATGGCAGGTGACAGAGATAACAGGAGGAGCACTACAGGATATGTATTTACTGTAGGTGGAACAACTGTCAGTTGGGTTTCAAAAATCCAAAGTGTTGTTGCAATTTGAACAACAGAAGCAGAGTATGTTGCTGCTACAGAGGCTAGTAAAGAAATGATTTGGTTACAAAGTTTTATGGATGAATTAGGTAAGAAGCATGATATGGGCACACTATACAATGATAGCCAAAGTTCTATTCATCTTGCATAGAAATCAACATTTCATTCCAGGACTAAACACATACATCTCAAGTACCATTTCATACGGTCAGTATTGGAAGATGGAGAGTTGAAGCTGGAAAAGATACACACTAGCCAGAATCCTGCAAATATGCTAACAAAAGTTGTAACCAGGGAGAAACTGAGAACATGCTCAGTTTCAATTGGTCTTCAAGGATGACGATGAAGATGAGAAATAGCCAAGTCCAAGGAGGAGTCATTTTCTAGCAAATGAAGCAACGATGGAGTTGCTACAATCAGTCTCCAAGTGGGAGATTGTTGGGTGTGGAGCCTGATTATCTTGTTTACTTTGTATCACAGCATTGGACCCCTGTACCTTAAAAGAGGCGGCAACGCCGCCCGTAATTAATCACTGCCATGGGGGGTCCAGGTGGGGCGACAACGCTTTTCGAAGCCCCCCCCTGGTGGGGGTTTGGGGGCAACGCCCCCGAAGCTAAAAATAGATGTAAAATTGCCTTGTAAAAGTATAGTAATTTCTAGTCAATCTGGGCCATTCATAGGTGGATGATCTGACGGTAGAAGTTATGTTTAGATTATGGTTTTTTGCCCTAGAAGGCAACCTCTCTCTTTTATGAGGGCATTGTATTGCGGCTGTGGATTGTATGTGTATTCTCGGAGCGAGAAACAGAGAGGGAGACTGTGAGAGAAAACAGAGGATATTACAGCGGATCTGCTGTGGGTTTTGTCTCTTCATTTTTTTTTTTGTTGGATAATAAAAAGGAAGGACTGGCTGTTCGGGGTGGACGTAGCCCAAACTGGGTGAACCACGTATATCTGTGTCTCTCTGGTTTTATGTGTTTTGTGTGCTTGTATTTTTCCGCATATTATATGTGTTGCATTGCTCCATAATATATAATTTTCTAACATTATATGTACATGAAGTTGCAAAACAATGTGACATAAGTAACAACAAACTTCATTAACCATTTTCTCAAAAATCAGATCATTTTGATGCATGGATCATGAGATATAAACAAAATGGTTGTAGGTGATAGTGCATAATTTTCAAAATTTTATGAACAAATTTAGCGTGAAATTATCTGGGTTTGTGTATTTTAATGATACCTCCTTGTTATCCAGAAATCATAAGAATTCAGTTCATAGTTTTAAAGATACATGCAAATCAATTTCTGCATTGTATAAAAATGAAATCGTATGCCTTAAACAAGAAGGAGAGTAGAAAGCATCCATCATGTGTAGCAATTCCCCCCCCAAACTGAAGAATTAGCATGTCCTCACGCGATGCTAGAAAACAAAGAGAGGTGGTTGCTACAATCTGTTGAAATTGATGCTTGGTATAAAACAACATGGAATAAGGGAGGTGTTGAGAATGAAAAAGAATATCAATGGATGATAAAAAATATTGCTGACATGGTCATAAGAAAAAAATGAAAAAAAGCAACACTCCCCCAAACTGAAAGATGAGACGTGTCTAAAAAAAGTGGGAAGTGGTAAAGATGTGGAATGAATGATGATAAATAATGCTCAATGGATTTTCATGAGATTCTCCTAAATTCATAATAAATTAGAAAATTATGCTATTTAACCTCATATGTTACCTCCGAAAAAAATGTGGAATGTCATGTAGGGACTGGACTTTGTTGAAGCTGATGTAGGCTAAGCAGATACTGAAAGTGATGCAAAAGGTGGAAGCCATGCAAGCACATCATCTCTAAAGAATTGTGCACGTTCGCGAGCCTTTGCTGTTAGTTGCAATAGTGTGGTCATGCTGCGAATAGAATCCCCCCCCCCCATATTTTTTGTTCTTCTGTAAAAAAATCACAATTCTGTATGCAATTTTCTTGAATCCACAGTTTTAGTTTGGAATGGCAACAGATAAGATGCATGCAAAAATTTTAAGCAGAAAAACTTCCGTAGAGATGCAGTATGAATATTGTGGAAAATAGAAGAGCAGCGTACTGCACAACAATTGTACAACATAGAAAGGCATACATACTTATGATATGATCAACACATTATTGCATTACTGAAATTAATGCATATTTTGAAATCGTGAGTAGATATGGAAATGTTTATGTAATGATTCGAAAATAAGGGAAAAGGACAGCTGATGAAAAAAAATACTTATGTAGTCATTATCCACATAAACAATTATGATCAATTTATAAATAAATTTCATGCATAAGAGGTTCTGAACAAAGGGTTTAGGAGCATACTTTCATTTGATATTAGATAAATATATAAGAAAAGGTTTTATCATTACTATTGATTTGTGAAAAATATGACTCCAATACCATCAACAGAGCTCCATTGCCCACAGGTGTCTATAACCTTGACAAAGTTGCTTTCTCACCCTTGGAACCATTTTCCTTTATTTATGCCTAGGGAAGTGCTATGTGATGTCATGATGGACGCCACTAAGCTGGCTTGGGAACCAAATGAATCACAATGTCATTCACCAGGAAGGAGTGAAAGGTGGGTAGGTCGGTTCGTGATGATACCTCCTTTTCCAAGGACTTTTTATTTTTCTGAGTTGTCCATTGGATCACATCCCTGGTGTGGTGGCCATAATGGGAATGCCACTTCACTACTCCCTTATGATCATGGTAGGCTGGCTCTTGATGAGACCCCCTATCCTCCATCTGCCTTATCATAGAATTGTTAGTAATCATATAGAGATTTTTTTTTCTTCTTTTTCTTTACATATAGCACTTCCCTATTTATATATAAAGGGTGGCTCAACACTCCTTAAGAGTAGGGATGATGGAAGAAGTTTGAACATCTCAATAGAGAAAACATGCCCTTATTCTTATTTAATGAAATAAAAATCAAAGAGAGTTATGAGAATGTAGGGAAGAACCAACATGATAAAGATAATCGATCATATTAATTTTAGTGAAAATAAAGACAACAAAGGGATATAGATGGTTGTGTCATTTCCTTTTTCTTATCACTATAAAAAATTTCTTAAAAATGACAATTTCTCTTGATTAGTTGATTCCAATAACCTCTAATTTGTGTATCCTTGCATAAATTGTATGTTTTCCTTTCGAAGAGTCATTAAAAATTCACAAAAATTCCTAGAAATGTTGTTGAAAAAAAATAAAAATGCATTCAAAAAGTGTTGTTCCTTTGGAAAGGAACAACAAAAACAATCTGCGAAAATGGTGTTCCTTTCGAAAGGAACAATAAAAATTATTAGCGGAAATGTTGTTCCTTTGGAAAGGAAAAGCAAAAATAAACGGTGAAAACTATTATTCCTTTGGAAAGGAACAACAAAAACGCTCGCAACAATACTATTGTTCCTTTCGAAAGGAACACAAGTTTTGTTCCTTTGGAAAGGAACAACAAAAACACTCACAAAAATACTATTGTTCCTTTCGAAAGGAACAGAAAAAGTGTTGTTCCTTTGGAAAGGAACAACAAAAACTCACAGAAAGAAAATTAAGAACATTTCAAGAAAAAATCTATACAAAAAAAACAAGCAAAGTAAAAGAAAACAAACTTTATGTACAAGTTTCAAGAAAAAGCAATTTTTTACAGAATTGGTGCTACCGAAGAATTTCCTTTTGCAATTGAAACTTGCATGGTGGAGTCGTTATTGTTCAATTGTCACTGGAGAGGAAATTACAATTTGAAGGGATCAATACCTGAAACACAAAAACATTAAATAAATCAGAAAAGAAACAACACTTTATTAATTTACAACATCTATGATGTTATTTCCTAAGGGAATATCAATCTGTTAATGGAAAAAAAATGATCTTTTTGAAAAATATTTTGGCAGTATGATATGCATCTTCAAATGGAAACCAATTATTTATTTCTTCTTGTTATGAATTTATTAGGTAATGAACTAGATGAAATGCCATTGTTTTACTAAAATTTCTTTCAAGAATCACTCGTCCATAAATTGACCTTCTTTATTCTGCTAAGATCTGCAAAATACGAGTGTCTACCTGCAATAAAACATTAGATCATGGAGAAAGAGAGGTGATCGGGCTCCCCTAATCTAAGAATTATGAAAAAAACTAACAATTAGTTATTCTGTAGAACAAATTCATGGACAAAGTAAAATTAATTTATTACCTACGGGAGAGCAATGGCCAATCATGCTAACCTGTAGTGTTTCAATCATAGCTTCTTTGTTTTTTGTTGGATTTGAGTGATTCCAAAGAAAAATGAGATCTAATTCAAATTTGTATCTCCAATAGAAACAGGTTTTAAAAATTCAATGCTATGATATGTCAAATTTGCTTAGAACAACCTGCATAATAGAGTCATTTTCAATTTTCCAGCTTAGACCAACAGTTGATATTTCAAGAATAAATTTTATGTTTAATGGAAGATTGAACCGATTAAAATTGGAGATTAAATTATATTAATTTATTGATCTCCAATAGAAACATATTTTGAGGAAAAGAAGAATTGATAGGTCAAATACGCTAGTGAACATCCAAGAAAACATAGTTTCAAGAGTACTGATTTATGATAGGCAATCAATATTTTGGTCATAAATTCATCATACGATGTCAAAATTGTGTTGTAAACTATATTCATATGGGAATCTTCCATAGAAATAGGTTTTAAAAATATAGTCATTTAGGTCTCCAAAAACTGACTGTCCCAACTCTGTTCTTGAGCTGCCTACTAGACACCCTGTCAATGTTTTGGTTCTAAATTTTTCGTTTCAAATCCAAATGGAGTGATTCAAATTGGGTTGGAAATTAGACATCAATGGATACTTAGGATAGAAATTTTTTTTACAAATATTCAATTTTGGACCCTCAAAACATGACTGTCCCAACTTTGTTTTCAGAAATTTCATCAAGCCCGCAAGCCAAAAAAATGATATTCAAGAAATTTTTCCATATTGATGATAAAAATGAATATAAGTTCTTTTATAATTGTTATTTGAAATATAATTCATCTATATAGACAAATAAATTAGAATATTTATCATCAATGTTGATTTCCACAGCGTGTTGCAATAAAGAAACAACTATTTTTACCAAAAAAAAAAATGTGTTTATTTTATTTTCTTATTTATTTTATTTTCTCCACTAACCTAATCTTCTATTAAAATTGAATATTCTTATGTATAAGAGTATTTATAGTGGGTCCATTTCTGAAATAAGGTCTCTAGTATGTACATACCCAGATTTGAAAAATGCATGTTGATAAAAATTAGGGTATGAGAAGCCAACTCCCCTTGAAAAGATGGTGCCAAAAATTGTTGAAACATGGAGTGATGTTGCAAACAAATGATGGAGTGAAACCAATATTCAATGTATCCCTTACTTTCTTGATTTCCCATAGCCATCGTATCATGAAGTTCCTGAGTTTTTAAAATGGTTTGTTGGTGCAAACTAGAAGAAACCTCATTTTCTTTCATAACTTCTACAATTTTTGGATTTGATACATTCTGAGTCTCCATGTAGGTTTTCTCCAATAGTGCATGTGAGATAGAATGGGTGGGAAGGGTGGGTAAATTTTTTAGTTCAACACTGTAAGCATGTTTTACTGGTTTATTATGGTGAGGGTGTGGAATGAGTTCAGCAGGAAATTGTGTAGGGAATGGAGGCTCTTGATGATGTAGTTGATTGGGTTGAGTGGATGATTTTGATAGGCAAGAAAGATGTTGTGGAAGAGCTGGAATATGTGTTTGTGCTACAAGATGAGGGAGAGTAGTCACGCAATCATAAGGTGAACCATGCCAAGCTTGTAGACAAGATTGGTGGTGGTTATATTGAGATTGGCATGGCTTCCCTAACATATGAGTATTCCATAATGGATTATGAAAGTAAGAGAATGGAGAGAAAGTGTTTTGCACCATACCTGTAGGCCATGATTTCCATGATTTTGACCTTGTTGCAGCTTCCCCATCTCTTTGATATGCCACTTCCAAATTAGATAAGGAAGAAAAACTATCTATGGGATGCTCCTTTCGGTAATTACGGCAAAACACTTCATCAATTTTTTTATTTTTTCAAACCTACAAAAAATTCAATTGTGAATTTAGAGAGCTAATAAAATCATATTTAAAATTTCCAAATAAAACATTGATTTCAGCTCTTATGTCTCTTGTTCTTGTAGTAAATTTGGAAAAGAAAGAAGAAACTAATCTAGAATTCTTACCAGCCTTGGAAATTCCTCTTGAATACCTCATGCACAACTCACAAACATCATCATATGATAACTGAAAAACATCACCTTTTCCTATCAAATTTAAGAGTTCTAAAAATTCATCTTTGATTCCTTTAAGAAGGAATGTTTTCAATATCTCTTTTTCCACATGTTTATGCTTTGATTTTTGAAGGTTATATCGAAATCGCTCTACATAGTCCTCCAAGCTTTCATCTTCCCCTTGTATCATACCGAAAATATCTTCATTGGATTTGCAGTAGTCTTGGTACTTCTTCTAGAATATGTTCTTCATGTCCTCCCATGTTTGGATGCAGTTCCATCCTAGGCTCATGAACCATTAGAGAGCTCCTCATTTTAGAGTAAGAGGAAACACTTTCAACCTTTGATCATTATTAAAATAATCATATCCTCTACAAATTATTTCAAATTAAAATAAGAATGTATTTGGATCTTCATTTGTCAAATCATGAAAATTTGGTAGAGACAATGGGGGAATTATGTGCATTTGTGTCACTTCTCCTAGATATTTGATAGGAAATTCAAAAGTTGCATTGTGAGCTATTTCTTACCATAATAGAAGATGTTCTTCATGTGTTTCTTTGAGGATCCTTCTTCAAATGTTCCTGTCAATTGGTTAGTGAAATGGGTGGTGCTTACATCACCACTCGAGTGGAATTACAAGATTTTTTTTCAAAAATTCTACCTCTAAAATTTAAAAAAAACTCAAGCATTCATTTCTACCTTAAGATCTCACTCAATTCTGCTGTGAAGCAGGCCAACGAACAAGTGTGTTCCTTGCTCGGTGTGCAGGTTCTTACCTTCCGTCTTTAATACCCAATTCCTCCCAAGCAGAAAAAATTAAATATGCATCACTCTTTCTAAATGGCATACACTCTCCCGGGCAACGACGCCAAAATGTTGAGGTATAAAAGGTATCCTTTTAACACCTATTTATCTCACATTAATTATCAATCCAGGAACGACTTTTTATTTCAATAGTGTACTCTGTTTGAGACCGCAATTCAATCTTAGAGTAATTCCTTGCAAGATGTAGTACAACGTTTCAAATGCAAAAGTAAATGGATGCTTGAAAAAGAAATCTAACTACAACAAAATAAACTCAAATGCTATGAAATCCAACTATTCACTCAGCAAACATCAATCGAGGATACAATAGAAATAACTCATTCCTCTAGAAATTGATGCAATTGAAATCAAATTGGAACAAGATAATCAATCTGGGAATGAGGAAGCAATAACTAGTGTTCTCTACAGTTGACAGTCCTTCTTTAAAGGAATTAAAAGGAAATAGAAATTGAACTAAAGCTGCTATTGAAGGTAAACTAGGAAAAATGTTTAAAACCAAACTCTTTGCAATCTGCAAAGTAATGAATTGGAAATGAACAACACACTGGAATTGAACACAATGTAAATGGGTGGAAAATTGTAACTTAAAATAATTGAACAACAAATCATAAATAATGGGATTGGACAAAAAACTCTATTAAACAGAAAATCCTATTGAACAGCAAACTGAATAACGAAACTTTGTATCTGCACTCGGAAATGAACAGGAGTCAAATGAAACAACAAATGGAATGGAACATCAAATGCCGAACAACGAAGCATAACAAGATAAGTAATTCGAGGATTAAGATTCTTGTTAAATTGGGAAGGAACGACAATGCAATACATTATAATAAAACACTACAATTTTAAGCATGGAATTATTTATTAATTAAGATAGAACCAATATCACTTCCACGAATCCAAGGATGATCTAAGTAAGGCAATATGTTGTCTCAATTAACCCACGCTGTAAGAAATAAGATTCAGATCACACAATAATGAAATAACTCATAAACAGAATGCATAATACATAAAGATAGTAAGATGATAAAAAAATAATGAAATGGACTCACAGTAACATGCAAGTATCAAATCGATCACATGCTGTAAGAATCAGAAATATAACACAGAGGAGCAGTTCATGCTGCTAGGGGTGGGGCCCTTAACCAACAATAGGGACTGCTCAAGCTACTTTATATGATGCAAGTGGAACAAAAAGTTCAATTAATCATTAAACTAGAGTAGCATTACAATGGAATCGTGTTTTTCAATAACACATCTTTTGATTAAGTTTACAATTCACAAAAGCAACAACGATACCCTCTCTTTTACAAACGTTTCCTTTTACAACCAAAGAGAGGAGAAATTAAATATTAAATAGGATCTCTCATAAAAAAATTGGATTGTCCCTAACCAATTTATCAACAAGAAAATATATTTCCATCAATCTTTCAATAAGAGTAAGTCGAATTTGGATTTGCAGCTGAGATAATTTGGAGGACGGCTGCAACAGCAAATCTGAGAAAATCATGCTCAAAGAACCTTGTGTTTCTCTCAATACAGGAAGAATTTGGACAAACCATTATTATTTAAAGTTAATTGGATCCGTTCTGGACAAAACCCATGTTCCGGATTTTCCAGATTCTTCTCCATTTGCCCAATATCTCAACCGCAAAACTGTCACTTCTTATTCCAGCGAATTTCTGAGTTGGAATATTTGATGATGATTTGGAGATCAAATCTGCAATTTGGAAAATATCTTGGAGGCTAAAATGGTGAGTGTTTGTACAAAATATATTAATAAACCATCATTGATAAAATTGTGCATAATAATCATCCATTTATTAAAAATAAAGGAGAAGAAATAATATTCATCCATAAGAGCATAAATCATTATAAAATGGATTTATATGATAAATTATAATAAATGACATGATAAAGAAGAGTAAAAATGGATGAAATAAGTGTTAAAAAGTGGTCGTATTCACGACCCAAAACATACTTCCCAATTCGCAAAATTTTCGTTGTGTGTTTCCCACGAGCTTACTAGGGTTGAGCGCAGAACTAAGTCAAGCGCATGGAACCGTTATGTCTGTGGAACAACCTTGTCAAATTATTATAAAAAAGGATTGACACTTCTTTCTAGTCATCAATATTTTTTTCTATTTGCAAATGACTAAATACTTGTCCTAGATTTCTAAAAACAAGATTCAGGAAAATTGTGAGTTTTAGAAATCTCACTGCTTTCATTATCCATAAAACAAAATTTTCACTATTTTACTACTGTGTCATTCCCTTGTTAGCCTACCACTTCTAGAAGACCCCTCATGGGCTCATGAAGCTCATATTTGTCCTATTTTACACCCATAACCTCAGCACTCTATTTTTTCTTTGCCTCACCCCTCCACTTGCCATCTAGGATTTCCAATTAGCCTACTCTTTACCATGTTCATCAAATGCCTCAAGCATTGATGGTATCAAAAATATCTATGTAGGGTATTTAGATAAATCAAGTACATTGGATTTTGGATCCTCAATATATCAATTTTTCAAAAAACTCTGTTTTTTACACTAGAAGACCCCAAGCCAAGTTTTCAGTTAAAAACCAAGTCAAAGAGCCTTCCACTAGGTCACTAGGGTTTCATCGGTTGTAGGGTTATCCTTGATATTTTTAGCTCTATTTTTTCTATATTAGAAGCTGAATCAAATTTGGAAGAAGTTCAACACCTATTTGTCCAAGATAGATCAGAAAATTCTCAAAGGAAGACCACCTTATCAACGTCATGTTATGCAAAAGGAAACTGTTCATTTTGACATTTCTGCAGGAGTTTCAAGGTGACTATCAATAGAAAAAATTGGTAAGGTAAGAGGTCTTCTCGTATTTAAGGACATTCATAGCAAAATTAAAGGGAGAAGTTTATGTCCAAGGAGAAATCTGGGTTCCTAAGACTGATTAGGCCAGCAGTATGCCAAGAAAGGAGTCAATGCAACAAATCACATGGATAGAGGCACACCAGTACAATCAAGCATGGATTGAAGATTTTTAGAAATCATAGATTAAAAATGGAAAAAGGTGAGGTGAACTGAACATAAATGAATGAAATTGAAAGGTCTATAGAGAACTTAGAAGACAGCACTAATGATTTTTCTCAAGTAGCCCAGAAACCTAAGGTTTTGGAAAGATAGACAAGGGGATGAAATGAAGATGATAGGCCTCCATGATGACAATAGATAGAAGGTTTGAGGAGACTATTGAAGGTGACTTCCAGGGCTTGCCAAGGTAAAATGTTTCACTGCCTCAAGGGGAAAGAATGCAAAGAGTATCAGTATAAGGAAGGTGAAGCCTTCATTTTCAGTCATTTGCACTCAATGATCAAAGGAATAAAAGCATAGGGTTGAGTTTCAAGATGAAAGGCCAAGCTGATCATGAGGTTTTTGTTATGTAACTGAATGTGTCAAACTCCAAGAACATCAGAAAGGGATAAATCGGTATGTCATGGCACCTACAAAATCACAAGTGGCCAAAGGGGGAGATAGCATACATGATTGTGAAGAACTATGGTACTTTTCAAAGATGGATTTATCATGCCTTAAGAAAATTAGTGAGAAAGGAGGAAACCATGCTTTTAGGTCACCCACACTGAGAAATGTCACAAGGGGTAAAAACATGATTTCAAATTCATAATTAAAGCAAAAATAGGTTTTGACAGTGCTAAGAAAGATTCCATCAAGAGGAAAAGGAGCTACTTAAAATTTTTGCAAGCCACTTGCACAGCAAATGTTAAAAAGTTAGTGAAAGGTAAAAAGGCTCAAAAGACATTAGCAAAGTGGGTTTTGCTAGATTCCATTTATCTCCCTAGACTATAAAGGGCCTTTTAACCCTTCACTAAACTCATTGTGCACATACAAAGAGAGTAAAAAGCCTTCATGGAGAAAAATTCGAGTTTTAGTTAGAATTTGTTTGAGTTCTTCCCAGCACTACGCGTTGATGTAGGCACTGCACTTATAGCGCCCGGTGCTATGCGTTCATGGATTTTTACGGTGTAACATTACACTAATATGCACATACAAGAGAACATGTTGTGTGTACAGATGGGTGCTACCCATTCCCCTAGAACTTCCCAACACAGATAGTGAACGCCCCTAGTGTTGCGCTCAGGGAGCCCAACAGGCCCAAAGGACATTCAACACTACACTCAGGGAGCCCAAAAAGCCCAAAACATGTTCAGTGTTGTGCTCAGGAGACTCGATAGCCCTGAACGCGTGTAGGCACTACGCGTAGGGCAGAAGTGACTCGATAACATGTTCAAGAGCTGCGCCTAAGCCAGAAGCCCTCCTCCACCTACAAATTTCCAAAAAAATGATGAAAGGACACCTGCAAGCTGAATCCAAGGATCTGCAAAGAAACTAAAATCTGGTAGGTGGATGTTTTTCCTTTCCCTCCAATAGTTTTGATGATTTAATGGTTAAAGGAAATTGGTCAAAACCCTAATGACTAGAAACCCTAAGTCCTCATGACAAACACTGTGTTTTGACCTCCAAGCAAGAAATTATCAGTCAAGAAGGGTGTCAATTATGGTAATTATAGTGAGTTCAAGTTAACCCTTCATCAAAGCTCAAATGAAACTAGTCATACACCTACACCTCCCTCTCACTCACTTACAAAAATTGCCTTGTACCATCATTTCATTTCTCTCGTCCTACCAAGTTTCACAAGCAGGCCTAGGGTTGTCTTAAGGCAGCACTAATCACCATGTTAGGAGAAGAAGGGAGTGTTAGTAGTGAAGGAGGTCAAGTGACTATGAGGAAAAAAAACAAAGGTGGGAAGGTTAATATATTTGAACCCCAAGACATTGTGGAGCTTACTACCTCTCCCATGATTCTCACATGCTTTCAAAATGTAAGGTGATTTTTAGTTTTGTGAAAAGGTCCAACAAGTGCAAAGTCACCCCGAGCTCACTAGGTTGTTTTTCCTCAACCTACAAAATAAACAAACAAATCTTGTAGGGGTAGACTTTTAGCTATCATCAGATACCATTGACCATGCTATTGGCTTGCTTGATGTTGGTGGAAAATGGTTCAAAAGATCAAAGCTGGACATGAGCTACTATGAGCCATTCCTCAAGCATAGCTACAAAGAATGATGCAAGACTATTTTCCCTTTCTCACACTTGCTAGAGAGGTATGCACCCTTGATGAGGGTCATCATGAAATATTTTACCTATGAGGGAAGATACTCTAGGCTCTACTCCTACCATATCAGGTTACTCGTGCATTTTACTAGGGTTAAAATTCTTCATTTTCCCTACTACTTGTATAGGAGTATGGACAAGATGTCTTCTTTTATCTGAAGGAGGAATTATTCCCAGCAAATGCAGATTTTGTTCCACCACTCCTTGATAAATATGGTTGTGCTACATTAGTTGGAGCAAAATGGAATACCATGGGAGGTGTTTATTACTCATGAGGTCTTCACAAACTCACAGCCCCATCATTAGCCAAATTTACCCTCATCATCTCATCCTCTTCCATCCACTCCTCCATCACCTCTTACTGAGCATTCCTCATCATCTACACATGTATCCTCTGCTCAAGAAAACCTCCCTTCCTCACCTTCTTCTAATGAATCAACCAAAGAAGAAAGTGACCATGATGAGTAATAAAATACTAGTGAAGGGGAGGGAAAAGATGAATTAAGCATTGATGAAGAAGAGGATAGTAAATAGGAAGAAAATGAAGAAGTAGGGGGAAGTGATGTTAGCATGGAAGAGACAAATGATGATAAGGGAGATGATAACAATGAAGAAAATGAAGAAGATGACAGTGGAAATGAATTAAGCAGTGATGAAGAAGAGGTCAACAATGAAGCATAGGAAAAAGAGGTGGATAATAATGAAGATGAGGCAAGTGAAAAAGAAACAGAGGATGATCCTAAGGAAAATAGTGAGATTAAGAGCCCTAATGACAATAAAAACAATGAGGCTCATAGTCATGATAGAGATGAGGGAAAAGACGAAGAGAGAAGCCAAAATGAAGATAAAAAAATGAAAAAAATGAAGAGGCTAAAGATAGCATGGACTCCAATGAAGCAAGAATCAGTGAGGAACATGACAGCAAGGAAAATGACAGTCATGACAATAGACATGACAGTCATGAAAAAGTGAAGAAAATGAACAGGCTGATAGTGAAAATAAAGATCACAGCAATGATGAGGCAAGTAGCTATAATGAGGAACAAAATGAAAGTGCAGAAATCAGTGAAGAGGCTAAAAGTTAGGTTGATGTCGAAGGCAAAGAGGTAAGCAGCAGTCAGGGTAATGAAGAGGAAGATATGGAAACAAATGATGGCAACCATGATCTAGACACTGAAATGATCATAATAAAAATTCTTCCATTCACATATCAAAGAGGAAAAAGGCCTTCGTTTGCTGCCTCTAAAAGGTAAGGGACCATGCTATCCACCTCAGCTCAGAAGTTTGACAAAGGAAAACAAAATATCAAAGAAGAAGAAGAATATCAGCATGAGGTTGAGAGAGAGTTTGAAATCATTCAGATTGATAGGTATGAGGAAAATGAAGCAAGGATCTCAAACTTTCTCATCCAAAACAAAAATTCCCTAATTGAAAGACCTCCAAGCAAATCTAGATAGGGCCAAGAGTGTGAATTATGCCCTTGAGATGGAGAACAGGCAGCTAGGGCACAAAATTCCATTTATGAGGCTAGAGAAATTAGGGCGCAGAAAGAAGCTCAGAGGGCACAGGTAAATCTAGAGGAATTCATGGGCACCTATGAGGAAAGTGGGGATGAACAAGGGAAATCTAGGAGGAGACCAAGAACCATGGGTTTAAAGAAGGCCTTGGCAAAAAAAAGAGAACAAGAATCAACCTTGGTAGAGTAGGTCCCTCTAAGTGAGCTTCTTGCCATGGAGATAGAATATGATCGGGAGCCTTGGCTAGAAAGAGAAAACATACAATTGGAGGCTAAATTGGAGGAAGCCAATAAGGATCTTAATCTCCAAAGGAATATGACCAAGAATTATGCCCGGAGAAACCAAGTTGCAAGGACTAAGCTGAAAGAGGCCCATGCCAAGATAAAAATACTCAAAGAGGAAAAATACCAAGCAAAACCTTGGAATCATGGCTCAAGTTTCTCTACAGGCCTCTCAAACCCCATAAGGAAGGTATCCACCAATTTTGGGAAAATGTTGACAATTTTTGGTTTTTTGCAAATTTTGAGGCCTCTAAGTGCAATACCGTTGGCGCTATGCTTTCATCTCAGGCATATTCAGGAGGAAATTTTTTTATTTTTGGAATCCTCAGCTCAAGTACAACATGCTCACCAATTTTTAAAGCATTTGGAGCATTTTGGGTCCCTGAAAAGGCCAAAAAACACCTCATTTTTCACCTTTCTCCCTCATTTTCAGGCCTCGCGTTGCACCTAGAGCAGCTTTGGGAAATTTACTATTTGGATAGGTTAATGTATCCCAATCAGAAAACCAAGGGCAGTTTTGGAAAGTAGACTCAGCAGGATTTCCAACGGGCAATCACAGAGCCAATTTCGACATTAGAAAGGTCATCAAAACTTGGTTGCAAGTGGACCCAATTTTTCCCATAGAAGCGCTACGCATTCAGATCTCTGTGCTAGGTTTTTGGTCAAAAAGTCAACAAAACACACTCATTGATGGAAAAATGATATTTTAGTGTTTTTTTGGGCAAATCACTCCAAAATTAGGTGCTAGGAGTTATTTTTTGATTTATTTCATGAGATATTTTGTGTCTTGGGCCTTGCATGGTCTCTTAGACATAAATGACATTTATGGGTGTTTTTGACATTTTCAAACCCTATTTAGGGTTTTTTCCCTCCTTTTATAGATAAATAGAGAATGAGGGCCCTATTGTAAAAGGTTGGAGTTTGATGACTCTTGAGAGCAATATATGTTCTTTTGGAGGTTGAAGAAGAAATTGGTTTTGTGGAGTTCGTGAATGGCTTGTTTTGATTGATGATGGAGAAGGCTTGCTTGCAGGATCCATGAGCTTGGTTAATGGTGATGTGCTTCTATTTAGTTCTTGTTTTCTTATGTATCATGTTGTTTCATCCTTCTATATTGCAGTAGGAAAAAGGTTTTAGGATAAAAAATGTTTGTCAAAGGCACCTTATCTCTGTTTGTTCTTCACTGCCTCTATGTTTTCCTCTGCTAGGCCAGTTTAGATAATTCTTAGTTGCTCTCTAGACCCACCCAAGCTTGTTTATCTCATGAATTATTCAACACAGTAGATATCAAAGATGTTTTATGGTTAGCCCTGCTTTTCTGATGTCTCTAAAAACATTTTTCTTGAGATATTTATTTGAAGTACCACTAATTAGGTTTTTCCAAAGAGGCTATGTTTCGATCATACCCTTTGTCCATGCTCTAATAGTTTTTTTGGAGATCTTTATGGCTATGATCAATGATTTTTAGGAGTTCCCTCTTCTTTGATTAAATTTATATGTTTATCTTAAATGTTTTCTAACCTTGAATGTGAAATCACTAGAAGTTAAATGAATTTCTCGCCTTCTATATTTCATTGGATTGCTTGTCTTAAATGCTTATTTTCTTGAGTTTAATCAAAGATTTATAGATGTGCCATGTCTTATGATTAATTATTTAAGCTAAATAGTGTTGAAGGCCCTTCTTGTTAAATTATTTGACAAAGGATTCTTAATTTACCTTTTCCCTACTATGTTCACAAAATTTATGTTCATTCCATCTGACACAAACCTTGAAAATCCATTTGACCATGCTAGATTTTCCCTGTAATGCACCCTGATTCATTGTTGAAATTTCCATGAATTTTTATTGACTCCATAGCCCAATGACTTAAATATTTCCTCAGTCCATCTATTCTATTTTATCATCTACCCAAAAAAAATAAACAAACAACCCCTAAACTTAACAACTAGCCTAAAATAAAACCCTAAAAGCAAACAAGTTCACATCCTTTTCACAAAATAGAGAAATCCTTCTCTGAGTCTAGGAAGGCTAGGTCATAGGACTCCAAAGACTAGTCTGATGTTACCCTGTGCATTTTTTCTCACCAATCTAACAAATCACGGGACCCTAACAATTCCAACACCATCATAGTAATGTAATTCATGAACCTTGGAGGATATACATCATAGAGATCCGGTTACTCAATTACAGTGTAGTTTAGAGACATCATGCAAACAATTCTTCCAATTCTCCAACTCCTCATCCGAATTTGAGTGGCCTGAACTATCCCTATCCCATATAAGCCTCCCATCTGCTGTAGGATTGATCCAATCTTCATCCTTCGTAGTTAGCTTGTATATATGATCAACATGCTCTTCTGCGCACACTGGTTTTGTGTATCTTTATCCTTCTACAGTGTCTAGAGGAACCATGACCCACGTTCCATTGTTTTAAAACACCATACTTCTATGCTTGAGGTTGATAATAGCATCCATGTCAATAGCACAATCCACACCCAATAATGTAGGGTACAGATATGAATCATCAACAATTTGAATAACTTCAAAATCAGCCAGTGCCTTAACTCCTTCGATATCAACTATGACCCCAGAAAGTCTAACCATTGGGATAATATTATTTTTATTTTCCATGCACAGCGATATTGCAGACCATTCCAATGTAGGTTCTCCCATTTTCTGCAAAGTCTGCTTTGGTAGGACATTTTCATCAGACCCCAAATCCAAAATGACCTGGTCTATTTCAAACTCACCCATTTGACTAGTCAGGTGCATCGACTAGTTCTTCTCTTGTTCTTGTAAATTTTTTTCACAACCTTTTGCTCCATCTGAGGCTGCTCTTTCTCGGTGTAACTATTAGTAAAAGCTTAGATATTCTCAACTACCTTCTTATTGCATAGAAGCTTGATACAGGGCTACAAAAAATGTTTCATCTATGTAGGCTAGGCCCCTTCAGCGGTATCCATGGCAGGCTTGCTTGGTACATTGGATGTGTCATGATCCGTGAAGTCCTTCTTTTATGTGACAAAGGTTTCCTTCTCCCTTTGTAGGTTAAACCCTTCCTTTTTCTAAGGGGATCTCCAGACCCAAACATTGATAGTAAGTCTCTTAAATTTTTCTTTGTCTTATCCAATTACTATACCACTTCTGGTCACAATATTTATGCTAGGGTATTCAGTGTGCAGTTCCACTCTCATCATTTGAACATTCTGTGTGGGTGTCTGTGGTTTCTTTTCCTACATTTTTGCAAACAATACATGGAAATATTCAAGAACATGATCAAACTATATACACTACCTACAAGATTGTTTTCTTTTGTTCAGGTAGTCACGCGCATAATGACCAACCTCTCCACAGTTATAACAAATGATTTGTCCCCTTCCACGATCAACTCCTCCTCCTCTTCCTCGTCCTTTGCTTGGAAATACACTATGGCCAGATGGTGAGGTAGGTGAATCTGGTCATCTACCTTCGGTCTAAAATCTATACAAGGCAACCTACTCAATCAATAGATGAAAGCTACGAAATTTCTTCTCATTGCATTGGACAGATCGACAAAATGTGTAGTAAGGTTGTTGGGGCTTCGAAATATATTTACCAATATTGGGAAAGAAGTCTATCATGTGCACTCTATTCGCTTGACAAATCATGCACCATAGTTTAGGAACTTCACTAGGCCCTGCCCCATTCTTAATCAAAATTGGTCCTCTAACTTCTAGATAGTTATTATATAGGGGACAATGATTCGTGTGATGCCCTCTAGCATTACAGTGTGTGCACCATAATCCTGCACACATCCTTTTCCTTCTCTTTTTGCAAAGTTTGTATTTCTAAGTGTAATGAAACTAACTAGATTTGGATTTTCTGAGCCCCAACATGTGTAGCTGGTATAGGTGAGGCCTCCAAATTCACTATGATCTCCATAGCTTCAGCCTATGTCACATTCTTCTGTTGGTTTAAGGACTGACACAAATGAGGTAGCAACATAGCAATGAACTGTTCTTTATGCTGCATTTCATCGAGAGTAAACCATCCATCCCTGATGGTATGCTTCAACCATTGATCTGCCTCCCATATAGATTCATTCACTTCTTGGTTGATCTCCTTTAATTCAGTCACACATTGAGAAAACGATTTTGGATTTTTTAACTTCCCCTTTAATGCAGTTTTAAGCTCATCAATTGTTGCATTAGGGTTTATTTCCATATACCTCATGTAAAAATCCAATCTGTGTTCTTGAAATGCAGTAGAAAATTATGCTTTCTTAACATTATCATTATTTATCTGCTGCATTGTCAACACAGCATCTGCGACGAAACATAATTGGTCAGCATATTCATTGCCAACACCCTTGAAATTCTTCAGCTTTATGGAAGTAGACATACTGACCTCTGGTGTGTTGTGGTAAAACACAACTCCCCCATTTTTGACTTTTTCACTTCAAATAATGGGGACCCTTTCTATAAATTTTTGACTAAACGCCTTTTCAGATTTTTATTTTATTTGATTATCCTACGCGATTGTTAATTTTTCATTTTCTTTGAATTCTTGTTTTGATTGCTTTGTTAGAATTAATAAGCCTCCCATTGACGCTTGTTTCGCCTCATTTGGTCAACTGGTTTAAAAATGGTACTCCTTTGAAGTCCCATCATTTATCTAAGTCTGGGTTAAAAATGCTATATTTATTCTTTTTATTTATTTTCAGAGTAGCTGTAGTTTAGAAAAACTTAATATTAAAAAATATATATTATTAAAAAAAAAAAATTATTTTATTTTATTTTATTTTATTTTATTTTATTTTTTTCGGATCCGTCGCAGATCGCAGATCGCAAATTTCAGATTCATAGCAGATCGCAGATCGCAAATTTCAGAATCCGTCGCAGATCGCAGATCACAAATTTCAGAATCCGTCGCAGATCGCAGATCGCAAATTTCAGATTCGTCGCAGATCGCAATATCGCAATATCGCAAGATCGCAATTTTGCAATTTCGGATCCATCGCATATCGCAATATCGCAATTTTGGATGCATCACAATTTTTAGAACATGCACATTTAAAAAACCCTGATCCAAGGTTCTTGCGATATGCGATGTGTTAATTTTTTATAAAGCTTTTGTTTCACCTCACGTCATCCTCACCTCACACTCCACTCACCATATCCTTCCACAAACTTACATGGATGAATTAATGAGTTTTGATTGATTTCAATGGTTTGTTTTATGAATTATGGGTATGGATTGATTCCAATGGTTTGTAAATTAATTTTTATATTTTTTATATTATAATAATTATATTATAATTATAATGTTTATTATAATTTTAATATCATTTGAACTATAATATTAATCGTATTTAAATTAACTTTTTCAAATCATTTGTATATTATTTTAATTTTGTAACTGAATTAATTGTTAGTTAGTTAATAATTAATTTAGAATTAATTATTAGATAATTAGAATCTAATTTAGGATTAAATTTCTAATTAAAAATTCTGATTTTTAGCCCAGCAAACAGAATTTCCAGATTTATGCCAGATTTGACTCATCAACTTTGGAAGCTCATGGATTGAGTTATACTTGACCAAATGAGGCCCAGGACGGCTCATTGGAAAGATAAAATCAAGGAGAACCTTTCTGAGGAGGTTTCACTGAAAGATTTGATGATTTATTGGGTCAAAAATCAGGCAGAAGATCAAGCTCCGAATTTCTAAAAATAAAATCAATTTTCTGAGTTTTGTTTTCTTCATTTTCATTTGCCCAGCCTCTTCTAATTACAAATTCATGCATCAATATTATCCTTGGTTAATTAAGATCGTTATGAGTATCAATAAGAAGCTTAAATTTCCTTTTTATTTATTTAAATAGAATTTGATTGGATTTGTTTTAAATGTTAGAAATAATATTTGGATTTTATTGTTGCATCTTAATTCATTTTAATTTCTGTTTGCAAGAAAAAACAATGGAAGGGATATTGAGGAAAAAGATTTCAATCAATGAGAAGACTCCAACAATTAAAGATTGGAATTTTTGAGCAATTAAAGTTGGATTGGGCAGGTTTTTCTTCAACAAACTCTCTTCTAAAAATACTTTTGGGAGGATTATAAATTGCAGATGGCAGAATGTAAAAAGGGCTGCTCTCCTCTGCAATTCCAGACTTTTAAAAGCATTTCTATTATAGGAATTTAGAGTTGTAGATGGGGAGGAGAGAAAGTTTTAGATCTGAACATTAATGAGGGTTTATTCTTTATATCTTGAATTATGCATGATGGACAGAGTTTGCATTTCTGCAGCTCTAGTCTTGAAAGTAGAAATTCAAGTAATGTAAAGTACTGTTAGAGACCAGGATCAGAGAAGCAGATTCAATTAACTGGTATTTTTGGCATTTCTGTATCAAATACCAGTTTCATTTTTATTTTAATAAAATTGTTGTTTCATTTTATTCATGTTTTGACATTTCTGTTGATATGGATAATTTGTCTCAAATTGTTAAGTATCTATGCTATTATGAATTAAACTCTGATTTCTGAGTAACCATTACTCAGAAATTTATCTTATAACACTGATTTATTAAATAGTAATGTGTTGTGAATTTCTTCCACATATTATTGTTTAATTATTAGCTTGACTGATATGATAATCGATATCTTTTTTGTGAATTTCTTCCGGAGTGTTGTTGATTTATTATTTCAGTCAAATGGTCTCAATAGAATATGTTTTGGTACTCACAAATGTGAGCTAAATTGAATTTCTTCGTTAGCTTGACATTAATTTAAAGCCAGACATATTTTAATCCTCATTACTTAATTATCTTGCTCTTAATTGGGTTAGATTTTCATCTACCTGATTGAGATAGGATTTAGATTAGTTTCTTTTTGCTTGCATTATAGAATAAGTTTGCATTTAGATTAATTTCTACATTCTTTTAAGTCCTCTTCTAAAAGAGGCAAAATCTTAGTTGTGGTTTGGCTGAACCCAAATCAGCTTAAGGGTCATTCTCTTGCTTGATCAGCAAGAAGAATTGATCTAATATCCCTGTCTATTGGTAGTTAACGATACATCGTAAACCAATAGCAATAGGGAAAAGGTAACTACACCTAGTTAAACCAATCGGAGCCACTATCATAAACGGAAAAGGAGCTGTATTAAGGTCCGGACCGGGTGGTTATCCCCCAATGTTGTAGCAGCGATTTTTGAGGCCTCAACATTTTTGGCGATAGAAGGAGGGCCTGAAACTTTTTGTCTGTTGGAGTCTTTTCAATTTTAACATTTTATTTAAATCACGATGGCTCCTTTTAAACTTCCAATTTGGAGTTGTATCTATGGACGTGCATCTTCCAACACTCCACCTGAAGTGGTAAGACTCTTGTCTCAGGTAAAATTCAATGGTAAGAGAAATTCTTCCGCTTTTAATCATGTCCTTCAATTTATTCAAAATGTTTCGAATTATGATTTTCAAGGAATTGATGAAGGCATCTTAAGCAGAATTTTTACTCTCACATTTGCGGCAAAAGCTATAAACTGGTGTAGAACTCTTCCGGTTGCCTCAATTCACAGCTGGGATCAATTTGTTACAATTTTCATTTGTAAATTTGACCGCTATGATTATGATCAAGTATGTGATGAAATTGAATATCTACAACATGAAAATGAGTCTGTTAGAGATTTTAATATTCGACTTCATTTGAATTGTTTAAAATTTAATGTCAAAGATGAACCTATAAAAGAAGAATCACTAGATTGGTTTGAACGTAATTGTTCTCTTCCTCCTATTCCCGATCCATATGAAATTAGTTCAAGCTTTGTTCCATCCCCTTCCAATATAAATGAGAATTCCAATATGGATGTGCAAATAAATTGTGATGAAGAGGTTTCACAAAGCTTGGAAAATATTTCTAATCAAATGCAAGAAAACAACAACAACAATTTTGGAGAAAGACCTGCATTGGAATCTGAAAGTTTCTCTGCATTAAATTCAGAAAATCAGATTGCAAATCAGCAAGTGCAAGCAACAATCAAAGTAAATAATAACATGCAAACTGCGATACAAATTTCTGAATCTTTTCATGATGAGCAAATGTTGAAATCAGAGCAGCAAAGTAGTCTTCTTCAAGAAAGCATGCACACGCAAAGGAATGATTTGGAATCTGAAATTTACAATGGGCATAATGTACAAAAATTATCAAACAGAAACATTTTTAAATGCATTATTTTAGATTCACATTTTTCCCTTTATCCTGATATTTTTAATGATAGTAATTTTTCCCCTCTTGGTGTTAATGATATTTCAGAAAATACAGAGGCTGATTTAAATGAATTACCATTAAATTTTTATCAAGATAGAGAAGCAATTAATGATCATTCTTTTGCCATTAATGAACATGAAATTCTTGTTCCTCCGTGTTTGGATATATTGGATAAGATTGAAGGGAATTCTAGAGAATCATGTGAAGTCATTTATGATAATTACTCTGACATAGAAGATGTTGATTTCTATTTTTCTCAAGAGAATTCTCATGATAAAATTCAAATAACATCTGAGAATGAGGAACATTTCAATTTAGAAATTATTCCAACCAATCCCCATTCTAAAGCAGATAATCATCTTCATGATTTTACTATTCAAGAAAATATTCCAATTTATGATTCATATCATGATCAATCTTTCATTCCTGTTCATAATCATAATTCCCCTTCTAATTCACAAGTTGGAATTCGAAATTACCCAAATTCCATAATTCTGGTCAATCCTTGTGAAAAAAAAATTATTTCAAAACAATCCCAATTGTGCTGTAACATTAGTTGTACAAATAGTGATTTCATTTTATTTTTGTTTCCTCAATTATTTTGTATTAAATCAGATTTATTTTCAGATTTTATTTTTCAGATTTTTGATACATTACGCTGGCATATCGAACACTTTATTATCAAACATTCAATTGATACATTGCCTTGCTGGAAAATTGAAGTTTTATATTATAATCAAAAGCATCAAAAGCTATTTCAATTTCAATTTCAATCAATGCTAATGTTTTATCAAAAGCTTCTATCTTCTCAAAGGCAATATCAACAAAAAAATGTATTTTTAGAAATTTGTCAGCAATCCAATTTAATTAATAATTTTCCATTTCATTTGAAATATTTCTATCCATTTTTCATTAATTCATTTGAAAAATATTTGGAAATTTTTCCTTCATGGAAGATTGTCAATAGTTTAACATTTACACATAACACTAACAGTTTCTTCCAGGCCTTTGAATCTAAAAGCTCATATCCACGATCTGGCCTTTCATTTCCTCTTTTGAACATTTCCCAATTTTTAATAGAAATCCTTCCAGATTTCTAGGATCCAATTGGTATTCAATTGGAAAGAAAATTTGATGAGAAGGAGATTTTAGATAAGCTTCTAACAATAGTTGTACATTCTTATTTCAGGTTTAATTTTCTTAGTTCAATTAGATTTGTATTTCTATTACTAACATTTGAATTGTACATACATGCAGGGATTAAAATGAGAAAATGGTTACACTGGAAATATGACTATACCTAGTCATTTTTCAAGTATATGGTTAGAATAGGAGTAGAGTTAATGTAGTTAATTTATTTTCAACAGTTTTTTAGATTAACAATAAAACAAAGCAATCAGCCATTTTCATACATGTTCAGTGAAAACATTTTCTCCCAATCAGAAAATCTTAATTCTTGATTTCCTTTTTTAATTTTCTTACAGCAATACCTCTACTCTGTCTATTTTGGATAATGTCTTGATTAAATTCAATTGAGGTTGCACTTGGAATCTATCCCATGAAATGTATGACTGTATATGATAAGCTTAACTCTGATTCAATCATTATTAGTCAGTCTAACCTTTCGTGGTAATCATATGAAGTTCATATTATCTTCCTCGAAATTTGCTAAGCTGACCTTAAGAATGCCCATTTTGCTGTGTGCACACATTGAAATCTGTTTTGACATTTTTCCACAATTAGTGGCTTTATCACATTCGGACCTTTAGTTTATTATCTGATGTTGTAATACGCATCATATTTATTTACTAAAGGAATTATTGAACAGTCACTATAACAATACAGATTTTTCTCAAGTTAATTCAGAATGAGCAGAGGTAATAAATTGCTGTTGCAATTCAAAAGGGAAGCATAGTTTCAGATTTATTTATGGTGAATTTTATGGATTTCAGATTTTCTGAACATGAATAAGCAGATTTTATTTAGGCTGATTGCTCACCCTGACTTAGAATAAATGATGAGATGATTTTGAACGAAGTCAGAATTTTGATAAATCGAAGGAATAATTTGAAGATTCATGAGGTTAAATCTATAGACAATTTCCTTCAAGGTACGCATTCACATGTTCTTTCTCATCTATTATTAGTTTCTCTTTTCCTTAGTTTATTTTTTATTTTTGTCTTGTTTTATTTGTAGGATTTCATTTGTTTTCGAAACTGGAAGTAAGCAGCAAACCCATTTCAAATTGGCAACAGGTTCAGGGAAATTTTATTTAAGATTCATTAGAATTTTAGCATTCTTTAACTTTGTTTTTATTCATTTGGGAAACCCAATCGAAATTAAAAAACAATATCATAAGATTTCATTGGAAGTAGCTTTTAGCATTTTTGATAAAAAAAATTGTTCATAAAAGATATCTGATGTATTACCTCGCTCATATGTCATATCGCATTTCGCATATTAGAGGTTTGCGATTAAGTATACTCCCATTATCGTGAATTGCCTTTACCAATATTGCGACGACCACATAATTATGGACCCGATATGAAATTCAAATCAAGTTTATAAAATATCGCGTCCATTCAATCGCAAATAATGGTAGGAGCATAACTTTAAAAGGGTCAATATCTCAGATCCGATATGTTATTAAATTTTCATCATAAAGTTATCGGGTCCACTCTTCATCGCATATCGGCGTATCGAGAATTGTTACATCATGTGCTTAAGTTTGCCGATCGTGATTGCCAGTTAACCACGCCATTCATCACATATCGGCATCGCAAGAATCATATTGTATTACATCGGGTACCAAAACATTCACCAATCGCCAATTAGCATCACCAATTAGAATTCGCCGATATCGCAAATCGCTTCATCGCATTTTTATTGATGCTCACATCACAATTTAGAATCTGTGATGTGCAATATGGGAAGCACAATGTCAATATTCCATGATCCCCAATATAATATTTCTTAAATGATGCGATCGCTCCATCTTATCGCACATCTTCTCATTGCATGTTTTCATATTGGCAATTTTCCATTTGCAATCTCTGATGTGATAGCTTCCAATGCATGCCTCTGAGCCATTAACATTTAATCGATATATGGCATATCAACAAAGGTGAAGTCTTGCAAATTAAACTCGAAGCATGGTGAAGAAACATGTGATGCGAATCCTCCAATACGGTGATGTGTTATTTTAAAAGCAAGCTTGGGTAATCACTATGGTAAGAAAGAAGCTGATGATAAATTTGCGGTATATTCAAATCATTCTGATTTCTCATATATTTCAGTTTTAAACATATAATTCCATAATTAAAAAATAAATTTAGGACCTCTCTATCTTCACATTTAAATTTTATTATCTTAGATGTGGTCTTGATTCTGGACAATTTATAAAATCATGGAGTTTATATGAAACTTATAATATTTTTAGAAACAGTCATTACTGCAAATTTTCATTCTCATTTCTGATGCATTTGTTTTCCCTCGAACATTAAGCATTCCATTTTTTACATGTTACTGCTTGTTTTAGTTTAGATAAAATAAATAATGATTTTGGGTTATAGGATTTTGGTTAAGTTTGACTTCTTCATGTTTTTAATGTTAATTAAAATAAGAAGTCAGCTAGTTTGGAGAAACTGATACCTTTCAGGTAAGATCAAAAGCAATTATCCAATGGTAAGATTCATGTACCAACTTTCATTAATTTCCATTTCGTTACTTTAGTTTCAGTTTTGTTTTTCTGATACATGAATCTATTTTGCAGCTCTTCATAAAAGCTTCCAATCCTCTGCCGGATCATATTTTCAAAGTCCATACTCTTCTCCTGGCTTAATTTCAAGAAGCAGCGATAATCCTCATTGAAACAGCTGCGCTAGGAAGTTTCTAAACCTTTAATCTATTTCTTTAAGCATTTATTTTTATTAGAAAATGATTAAGATGATGCTTGGAAACAAAAAGATTGAAATCAGACAGAAATTTTTCATTGTGGCCGAATTTTATCATCACTGCTATCTTAAAAGCCTAAAACACTTACAACCCTGCAAGGTATGAATTTTCTAAATCTCGACATAAGAAGGATTGATTACACGATTATTTTCTTTTTCTTCATATTGTTGAGACAATGGTATAACTATTCTTTTTAGAGTTTGTATTTCAAAAACTTGGATTTTCCTTCCACTTTTCAATTTCTTCATTTTTGTTTGCTGATTTCTTTTCTCACTTTAGCATAAGAATTCTTTTTCCTTTTGGTTTTCAGTTTTGATTTTGGTGACTTTGCCATGATTTATATGGAAGGCCTTCTTGTTACCTAACTATGGTCAGTATACATGGAGAAAAATTGTTAATAGTCATCTATTAGCTTTTTCTTAAATCTCTTACTAAAAGTTTGATTTTCTTATTATAAAGGTAGACATATTTAAGGAAGAGATTACCAATTTAGAGAAGTTGACAAAGTATCATAAAATCTGGAGAAATTTCTTTTTCATCAAAATTGTAATCATTTTGAGATTTCAATATTTTATTAAGATCTTTCAAAGTTCTATTATCAGTCAAGAAAAGTTATTTTTAACCAAGTAAAGACACTTTACAGCAAAGCACCTTTTAACTCTAAAATTGTCATTCTTAACTCTTAAGGAGTTAATGATTCTCCCTGTCCCAAAGAGTCTTATTTTTCTAGAGTATAATCCAAAGATATATTTAAACTTAAAAGATAAGAGGTCTCATCATGACCCTGCTTACCATGATCATAGGGGAAAAATAGGCTGACATTACCAACACTGCCAAACAAACTAGGGTAATGGCTTATGATTGCAAATAATTATAAGACAAGGGGTCTCATCACGAGCCAGCTTGTTCAGTCCAATTATAACCAGTGAATGGCATTGTCAACTATCTGGCTACCAAACCAGGACAATGACTTTTAAGATTTATAATATTAAAAAATAATAATAATAATAAAAAAAAATAATAATAAAAAAAAAAAAAAAAAATTAAAAAAAAAATAATATAAATGGATTTATCTCTAGGTCAATAATTCTTAAAGAGATGGGATTCTGAATCATTGGTGGTTAAAAGGTAACCCTGTCGAGACTATAGATGTTTGTTGGCAACAATGGCTCTACCTGTGACAAATGAGTATATTTTAAAAGCTAAGCTGTAAAGTGACCCCTGCTTTATCTCTACAACTAATTAAGGACTGATATAGAGTTTTGAAATATTTTAATTCTATGAGGAATTTTAAGAAAAATTACAATTAGATGATTCTTTCTTTTATTCAGACTAATGAACCTAATCAAGCATTTTAAGTATAATTCTCTTTTCTTTAATTATTTTTACTTGAATTTTAGGAAAATCTCATTCATATCAAACAGAGATAACTGGTTCTTCTCCCGTGTGTCGCCATTGTTGTGGTAAAACACAACCCCCCCCATTTTTGACTTGTTCACTTCAAATAATGGGGACCCTTTTTATAAATTTTTGGCTAAGCACCTTTTAGGATTTTATTTTAATGATTATCCTACGCTTTTGTTAATTTTTCATTTTCTTTGGATTCTTGTTTTGATTGAATCGATTTTTTATAAGCCTCCCATTGACGCTTGTTTCGCCTCATTTGGTCAACTGGTTTAAAAATGGTACTCCTTTGAAGTACCATCATTTTTTTAGTCTGGGTTAAAAATGTTATCTTTTTATTTATTTTCAGAGTAGCTGTAGTTTAGAAAAACTTAATATTAAAAAATATATATTAAAAAAATAAAAAATAAAAATAAAAATAAAAAAATTCATCGGGTCCGTCGCAGATCGCAGATCGCAAATTTCAGATTCTTCGCAGATCGCAGATCGCAAATTTCAGATTCGTCGCAGATCGCAAATCGCAAATTTCGGATCCATCGCATATCGCAATATCGCAATTTCGCAATTTTGGATCCATCGCATATCGCAATATCGCAATATCGCAATATCGCAATTTTGCAATTTTGGATCCATCGCATATCGCAATATCGCAATATCACAATTTCGCAATTTTGGATCCATCGCAATATCGCAATTTCGCAATTTCGCAATTTTGGATCCATCGCATATCGCAATATCGCAATTTCAGATCCATAGCAATTTTTAGAACATGCAAATTTGAAAAACCCCGATCCAAGGTTCTTGCGATATGCGATGTGTTAAATTTTTTTTAACATAAAGTTTTTTTTTTTATTGTTTCATCCCTTATGCCTCACGTATCGTCACCCTCACCTCACTCTCCACTCACCATATCCCTCCATAATCTTACGTGGATGAATTAATGGGTTTAGATTGATTTCAATGGTTTATTTTATGGGTTTTAGGTTTGGATTGATTCCAATGGTTTGTAAATTAATTTTTATATATTTTTTATATTATAATTATAATATTTATTATAATATTAATATAATTTGAACTATAATATTAATCATATTTAAATTAACGTTTTCAAATCATTTGTATATTAATTTAATTTTGTAACTGAATTAATTGTTAGTTAGTTAATAATTAATTTAGAATTAATTATTAGATAATTAGAATCTAATTTAGGATTAAATTTCTAATTAAAAATTCTGATTTTGAGCCCAGCAAACAGAATTTCCAGATCTATGCCAGATTTGACTCATCAACTTTGGAAGCTCATAGATTGAGTTATACTTGACCAAATGAGGTCCAGGACAGCTCATTGGAAAGATAAAATCAAGGAGAACATTTCTGAGGAGGTTTCACCGAAAGATTTGATGATTTATTGGGTCAAAAATCAGGCAGAAGATCAAGCTCCGAATTTCTAAAAATAAAATCAATTTTCTGAGTTTTGTTTTCTTCATTTTCATTTTCCCAGCCTCTTCTAATTGCAGATTCATGCATCAATATTATCCTTGGTTAATTAAGATCGTTATGAGTATCAATAAGAAGCTCAAATTTCCTTTTTATTTATTTAAATAGAATTTGATTGGAGTTGTTTTAAATGTTAGAAATAATATTTGGATTTTATTGTTGCATCTTAATTCATTTTAATTTCTTTTTGTAGGAAAAAAAAATGGAAGGGATATTGAGGAAAAAGATTTCAATCAATGAGAAGACTCCAACAATTAAAGATTGGAATTTTTGAGCAATTAAAGTTGGATTGGGCAGATTTTTCTTCAACAAACTCTCTTCTAAAAATACTTTTGGGAGGATTATAAATTGCAGATGGCACAATGTAAAAAGGGCTGCTCTCCTCTGCAATTCCAGACTTCTAAAAGCATTTATGTTATAGGAATTTATAGTTGTAGATGGGGAGGAGAGAAAGTTTCAGATCTGAACATTAATGAGGGTTTATTCTTTATATCTTGAATTATGCATGATGGGCAGAGTTTGCATTTCTGCACCTCTAGTCTTGAAAGTAGAAATTCAAGTAATGTAAAGTACTGTTAGAGACCAGGATCAGAGAAGCAGATTCAATTAACTGGTATTTTTGGCATTTCTGTATCAAATACCAGTTTCATTTTTATTTTAATAAAATTGTTGTTTCATTTTATTCATGTTTTGGCATTTCTGTTGATATGGATAATTTGTCTCAAATTGTTAAGTATCTCTGCTCTTATGAATTAAACTCTAATTTTTGAGTAACCATTACTCAGAAATTTATCTTATAACACTGATTTATTAAATAGTAATGTGTTGTGAATTTCTTCCACATATTATTGTTTAATTATTAGTTTGACTGATATGATAACCGATATCATTTTTGTGAATTTCTTCCGAAGTGTTGTTGATTTATTATTTCAGTCAAACGGTCTCAATATAATATGTTTTGTACTCACAAATGTGAGCTAAATTGAATTTCTTCGTTAGCTTGACATTAATTTAAAGCCAGGCATATTTTAATCCTCATTACTTAATTATCTTGCTCTTAGTTGGAATAGATTTATATCTACCTAATTGAGATAGGATTTAGATTAGTTTCTTTTGCTTGCATTATAGAATAAGTTTGCATTTAGATTAATTTCTACATTCTTTTAAGTCCTCTTCTAAAAGAAGAAAAATCTTAGTTGTGGTTTGGCTGAACCCAAATCAGCTTAAGGGTCATTCTCTTGCCTGATCAGCAAGAAGAATTGATCTGATATCCCTGTCTATTGGTAGTTAACGATACATCGAAAACCGATAGCAATAGGGAAAAGGTAACTGCACCTAGTTAAACCAGTCGGAGCCACTATCATAAACGGAAAAGGAGTTGTATTAAGATCCGGACCGGGTGGTTATCCCCCAATGTTGTAGTAGTGATTTTCGAAGCCTCAACATGGTGCTAGAGGTGGAGGTGGATTTTAAGACTTGTTAGTGTGAGATTAATTTGGACATGGGGTGGATGGGATCTGAACTATGGCCAATGATCCAAAATTACTTTGATCTTGCAAACCCTCTTCTTCTAAGTGCACGGATTAACTAGAGCTACTTGTCTCAGACTCCTCATCCATATCAGATTTACCTTCGAGAGGCCTATAAAAAAAATCCTTTTTCTAGGTCTACCCTATAATTTTTCCTATTGCGCGTTGTTGATCCTCTTCGGGACATTCACTCAATGTGGTTGAACACAGTACCCTTTTCACATAAAATCATTTCAATCCATGGTTTTAATGAGTGCAAAAACTTACCTATAGGGCCCCTGAAAAATCTCCTTTCAACTTCAGAATACAACACAAAATTATCAATATAGAATTCATTCACAAACCCACTCAGACTGCTATCAATCCAATAATATAATGCGCGGGTAATTTGTTGCTATATTTCTCCAACTGTTGAGCTAGCTCACGAGTCCACCTAGTGATCGTGTCATCCTTTGCACAAGTCTAAAACTCAACAAGTAGAGATAACCACTTTTTTAACTAATTCACAAAGGAAGCAAAGAAACTTTCATGGACCTCTGTGTAGATATAAATTTTCTCCCAATATTCATCAGACAACTTACGGTTTCGGTTTTTTTGGATTGCAAATTAGTACACCTTCTTATCAAGCCAATCTTGTAGTTATGTCTTCAGCAGATGCCACAACATAAAATATCCATCAAACATATCTCGGTCGTAGCAATAGAACCATTTTTTGGCTTGAGGGATCTTAACCCAAGTTCAAAGTGTTCTGCACAACCAACAAAACCCTCCAACTAATGGACCTTTTGGCATTAAGTTACACGTGCAGATCAAAGTCTCACCTAAAGAATTATGGGGGGGTGTTGGAACTAGGTTTCCACACCCCGAGGGAGCATTTATTGTGGGCTTTAACCTTACTTATCATATCTAAGGCTTTTCAGAATGTGCGAGACTTCACAAAAACCAAATATAAATGCAGATAAAACCCTTAAGAGATATGCATAAACAGATTATTACACTTCAGTCAGATCTAGATTATCGAAGAAGAAACAACACTTGTGCAATCACATAGATATTTTTCCATCAAAATTCTTAACACGGATGCAATCCTTGCACGAACACAAAGATCTTTCACAGATAATTTTTCATTCAAATAGAATAGAAACATAGCTATCACTTGTAGTAATCAATAGATAATTAAACCAAAACACAGAAATCACAATGTATAGAGTTCGCAAAAAATTCTTTTTATTAATAGGTCTTCAAATTAGTACAATCCTTTCTTTATGTGCACACAGTAGTAGATTCCTTGAACAAAACTCATGACTAGGTCTCCACACACATAGCCAACAAGGGCCTTTCTACCCAGAGAAAACACAAACTAGCCCAAATTGACATCAAAACATAAACCATAAACACAAATATTGTATATCTCCTTACTCAAATCAACTCTTACATACTTATATGACTTTGTACGTGCACATACCATGGTACCAAACCATGGTTTGAGACTCATGGTTTCCCTTTTCACCCATTACAATTATAAAGGAGCTTTGACTTGCCCCAAATCCCCTTGACTTCTACACACAGCGAGTTTAAAAAAAAATTAACCAAAATTATATCAAAAACTTCACCTTAGGGGCGCCATCCCAACAAAGATGGATGTGTTGGATAGGTTGTGGTTAAGGAGAGGATCATTTAGGCATGATATTTAGTAGTGACCTTACCTCCTTTAGTTAGAGAGTGTAGGAAGGATGATGGTTGTATATATTGGTATGTTTTGTATATTGAGATGGATTCTCATTCAATTATGAGCTATAGAGCATGGGGTGATGTGGGGATTATTCATGGGGCTTTAAATATGAGATTTGATGGTGTTGGTGTGCTAGAGATGGGTGGTGGATGAGGTATTCATGTAGAGGATGAGTCATGTTGTCCATGCGATTAATTTCCAAGTGTTTAAAACAACTTTAGCACATAGAATTTTTGTGTGACTTCAGTTGAAGAAGAAGGAGAAAAACAATTAAGGAGATTAAAAATGATCATAATATCAGTTGGAATTATTCATTAAGGCTTCAACAGGAGTGGATATGAGATATTGGTGAACCAAAATGTATAGTTAGAGTGGGTAGAGATTATGAAGAATACATGAGCAAACTAAGGAGACAACATAATGATGATGGAGATGATGTTGGATAGGGTTTGAGGATCCTAAGATGATAAATTGATGGATATTTAGTTGTGATTAGAGGAACCTTCATGTGTATATGTTTATAGTATTAAAATATCTATGACATCCTAATGATCCTAGATTAGTGCAATGGATAGACTAAGTGAAGTTTTATTTAGACATATGGGATGTGTATCTTTGGAGAGAACTTGACAAAAATAGATAGATTTCAATACACCTTATTCACATGATCTAACATTGAATTTATGTGAATTTGGTTTCAGAGTGGGATGATTTATGAGATTAAGTTTTCCTATATATGGAGAGCATTCCTAAGGATGAGGACTTGGACACCATTGGATACTAGTTGGCATGGAAGCCATGGGAATTGCATGGATGATATTGATGAGGAGAGTGAGACATTCCTTCTTCCTAGGGATGAAAGTAGCATGTTTTCATATTTAAGGAGAGATGGGGAGTGGATATACTTCACCAATGATATAAGTAGTGGATCTAAAACAACTTGAGGAAGCACTCAGAGCTTTGCATACTATGTATGCATATTGAGCCATCACAAGCTGACTGTGTGAATTATTTAATCATTTAGATGTTTCAGGATCTCTTCATCGACTTGGATGTGGACCACACATTGGAGTTTCTAGATGGAATTTGTTTGGAGGTATTCATAGGTTGGTGGGAATTGAATGACTTTTTTTAAGATGTATGGGTGAATGGATCGATTTACTAGAAGCATAACACTCATATTATGTGGATGCTTTCTTAATTGAGTCACAACATTGATGACAATATTTGTGGATGAGTATGTGACAAAGGTTTTGGAGAAACCACTAATGAGAACATGAGGATGTGAATTCCCATGAATTGGTTGCTATGATTATGTTGGAGTATGGTAGAATATTTCACAGGTGTCTCATAACATGAATATTTTGGTGGTTAGCATGATGTAAATTGCAGTTTGGTACATTGCAGATTGATTTTGGAGCAATATTTCTTCTGTGATGACTTTATATAGTGTGGATACTTGTGATGTAATGTGATTGATCACTTCTATATATAGCCTAATTTATGAGAGAGAGTATGGAAAGAGACCTATTTTAATGTCATGGCTTCCACATGAGTCCTAAGATGAGGTTTTGGGATGGACATGAAATTGCGAACTTGGAGATGGATTTCCACATTGATGCTTCATTTGATGACTTTGTTCAAGTTTTTTGGTTGGAATTTTATCAAGGATGGAAATGATTATGGTGGGGGAGGGTGTCAGCCCCTTATGCAACGGATGTGCATGGCACCATATTCCATCTTAGAGAGAGAATGCAAGCCATCTTAGAGATATCACATATTTTGTGTGATGGATGGTTGTGAAAATGTTTATGACATTTTAATGAGTTTGGTGGGTGAGAATGGACATGTAATCACCCTTGTGATGGCATGGAAACTAGGCACATGTTTTCCTCACTATCCTTGAGCTATGGACAAGATTACATCAGTTGGAAAGTCATGTGCTTGAAGAAAAGTGGCATGGTAGGACATAGGGTGGATGAGTACCACATTATGGTAGATTTCGTTGAGCATGTTGGAGGACCTAGTGCTGAATTCAAATACATGGGGTGGCTATATATGACATGATTAGACATGTGGTAAAATGAATTTCGACTTCCACCCCATTGGGTGTGTGCATGGCTCGGCTAGGGTCACATATGATTGTTGGCAACCCTAAATGTACCCTAGTGCCCACCTATCCTCATATAAATTCACAAAATGGACCAGAGAAAGTAAAAGAAGGAAGTAGGAGCTTGGAGTTTATTCATAGAAAGTAATTTAGGCATAAATAATGGGAAATCAACATGAATGAAGGTGGGGGATCCTTCCTACATGTGAGGAAGAGGAAGGTGAGGCTGAGGATAAAATGGTGGGTTTTAGTACAAATTTTAGGTGCCGCAATATTGGATGGATGAGTTTGAAGTGTAACATGGTTATAGGTATAATTATATGAGTTTAGAGCCTATAAAGGCCAAGAAACGACCCTTGGGTGACCTTGTGACCCTATCGAGTGGACAATTAGGGTGGTAGGAACTCAACTCACCTTTGTAGGATCATTTTGGACCATTTTTTAGTGTTGATTGGGGGAGCGAGTTTCGGGTGAGTTTCCCAAGTCATCCCAAGGTTATTTTAATGTTTTTATTTCTATTATGTGGTTAGGTCCTGTTATCACTCTAGTAAATTTTCTATCAGAAATATTTAAAACTTTATAACTTACTAGAGGTAACCACAAGCCTGCTTTTGAAATATAGGATCTAGCCCTCCTAAATTTCAGAGAGGGATCTCTCTTTCAAATTTAACTTTTTTTTGAATTGATATTTTAGGCTAGGTATAATTGGGCACTTGTTTTTTTGTTTGGAAAGTTTTGTGGGAAATAAGATTACTTGGAGACAAATTAAAGATGGATCTACTAGTCCATTGGGCTATGGAGTCAAGATGTAGAAAGAAAAACTGGAAGGCAAGTTCAAAAGGATGCTAATGTACTCAGGGAAAGGTAGACAACCCTTAGATATTTGAATAGTTTTATTTGATGAGATCGCTTGCTTTCGGGATAAAGGGCAGTGAAGGATCCTTTGATATGGAAAAGGAGGAAGGAGGCAGGGGTCAAACGAGACTAGGAGCAATTAAGAATTCCTAAGTTTGTAAATCAACAGAAAACATTTAAATGATCAAGTAGTTAAGACAGGGAGTTTTTTACACTTATATTGAAATAATATTCCTAATTAATCATTTGTTTTGAACAACATATATGAAATTGAATGAAACTTCAGAAGAGGAAACAATGACAGTAAGAAATCATTTTATTCATTAGCTTATCGCATCAATCCTGAGTTATGAAGTCCCGTTGGATGTTGTCCAGACTGATGCTATGAAATCAACACATGAGCCTCCAAAGTACCAGAAAAAGCCTCTATAATAATCTCAGCAACTTTATTCCACAATAAACACTTCACAAAGTGAAGTATTTATACAAATTCTAAACTATAATATCTTGAAAAAATATCAAGATTGTTTTACAAACATCTCCAACTGTTTTACATAAATAGAACTTAATTAAAGGACACTCAAAACTAATGCATCTATTTGGAACTATTTTTTATGGATGGGTGATGACAAAGAGGAGAATTCGAATTTCATCCAACTCTTAGTTGATGATGTGGCATCCAAGTCATTAACTATTTCCTTTCTTTGTGCATTCTGCTCGAGCAATTCTGAAAACTTGGGGTCCAATGATACCTTGTTATTTATCAATTCGAAATAGATATGTAAAAAATGAAAGACATTATTGTATATAAATATGTTTTTAAAATAAACCTATCTCATTTTCCTAAAATTCCTCTCTAGCTATGCACAATAGGCTCTGCAAAAAGATGTGTAAAACAGAGTTTTACAGAGTCTGAACATTATCCTGTAAATATGTGCATGTATCTCTCATTATTAAATAACTGTGAAAAAAGTGAGATAGATTTTTGTATATGGGTCTCTTAGGAAAAAAAACCTCCTTCAGCTTTTTAAGATGTATTTTTGATTGGCCACAATATTCTCTTCAAAATGATGACTTAGGAGGGATTTTCTGCAAAGAGAGCTTTCAAATATTGTTTAATATTTCCAAATCCATTATGGCTGTTAGAAAAGTGAGAGAGGTTTTGGTAGTAGAAGACCTTAAGAACATAAAAATCCTTTAGTTTTTCAAAATTCATCTTGGATTGGTCACAATAATTTCTGCAAAACAATTACTTAAACATGAAATTTTTGAAAAATTGTTCCTTCTTGTTATGTTTTCATCTTTTCACCATTTTGTTCTTTTAATTGTTTTACTTTCACTCTAAATTTTACCTAATACACTTTAACCACTGATACTCTTTGACTATTATGTTTTCAGTGTTACTGTGAATTCTGATTTCATTTTTACTATTCACTGTGCACATTTCATCATTTTGATCTCTCTCTGACTAGATTTTATTCTTTCTTTGTATGCAAACTGTTTGTTGAAGGAAGCTTTTGATTTAAAATCTGAGAATTTGGAGCAAACAATTTTGTCAACAAGTATTGAAATGGATGGCCCAATTTCTTATTCTGATAATAACTTGCAAAACTCAAACAATTTGTTAATGAAACAGAGGTCTACAAGGAGGTGATTGAAAGCTTTTGAAAGACCTATGGAATGAGATCTGTCTATGGAGGTTTAAAACTTATTTTAGGCATTCTGGCTTCTTCTGTAAGATTAAATGGTTTACAGAAGTATTTTACTTTAAACAGAGGGGTAACTGAGCAATTTAGGCTAAAGATATCTTCTTTTGGGCTTTTTGCTCAATTACGTTTATCTAAGGATTGATACTGGGATAAGAAAAGAAATAGTGCTTCCTGAATAGTTTAAATTGTAAAAAGGAGATTTTTAATAGATCTGTAGGCTTTAAACTCCTTTTTTGTTTCAGAATTGATCTTCAAAGCTCTTAAGTGGATGATTGGATTTAAAAGGCACACAGAGGAAATTAGGTTTCCTGGAAAAAATTGGCCAGGGTTTGGCCTATTTTTGGGCAATTTACAGAGTTAATTCTCCTATTTAACAGTTTGTCTTCTAATGGAAGGTTTCAAATTGATTGTGCAGGATGGTAATTTAATAAAAAAATACCTCAGATTGTAGGTATTTTGATGCTTTTAAAAGGGTTTCTGAATCTTCTGGTTATTCCCGTGGATGAATATGAAATGTTGATGAAGAGAATGGCTTTAATGATCTTCAAATAAGGAAAATTGTGGTAGAATTTAGCCTTGGGACAAGAGATTAACAAATAAGGGCTTAGGGCTCTTTACACAGTCGGGCGGAGTTTTCTTACCAGTTGGGACTGCACAAATACATATGAAAAATGATATATCAAAGGTTCTAAATTTTAATATGAATCAACATAGAATGCATTAAATGCAAGTCTAATCCAAGGCGGGAGGTGGTTTGATTTTTCGAATGCGAAAAACCACCGGTGGGTTTCACGTCGAGATAGAGTGGTAAGTTTTTTTTTGCAAATCGAATGCAATCGAATAATATGGCGCTACGTTGCGTTGGGTGGTTTCATAAAACAACTCATTTCACATGATTTCAAGCTCAGGGCCATCGATCAGTTTTGGAGCGTGAAACAGATCATGTGCCGTCGGATCTAAAAAGTGGGAACGAACGGTCAGGATGTGATGGGAAGGTGGGGGGAAAAGGTTATGGTGGAGCCTGGGTGACTTTATACGATGGTGCATGATAAATATAACAAAACCTTTGTAAAAATAGACTTTATAACCAAGGTTTTCATATATGGAATGGTTTATATATAAGCGAGTATAATGCAAAAGGTTTTATTGGGCGATGTTATATATATAAACAAATTTCATATATATGGTAAAAGAGTGCATGAGGCGAGTTTTAACCAAGGTTAGGATATGGTAAAGCTTAGAATGATAATAAGATTTTTATAGTGGCGTGGATGAAAAAACTTTAGGATAAATGATATAAGAGAGGTGATGTGGTAAAGCTATATTTTTCCAATAGCTTTATTTATATTTATATTTATATTATATAGTTATAGACCATGGACGGGTCCAATAATTATATGGGGCAGGATTATTTATATATGGTTAGTTTTAGACCAAAGGGGGTATTTTTTGGGTTTCTAATTTAACATGTGGATATTTAACTTTGGTAAAAAAAATCTTATAATAGTGGGTTTTTGGGGATAATTAGATAAAAGGGGTTATAATAATAGGATAAGGTATATTTATAGAGATTTAACAAATAAATTAGAAGTTAATATGACTATGGACAAAAAAAAAAAAAACAAAATATAATTATATGACTAAGTAAAGTGAAAATGTGAAAGCCAAGCTTTATCATTTAAAATTTGACCACTTTGACCTAGAACATAATATTTTTGGAGGGTTTTTATGCTTTTATGATTGAAGGAAATTAGTCAAAAGGGGATTTTATTTTTCATTAAGTAAAAGGTCTTTACTTATGATATTAAAGTGTAATAGATGAATGTAGGGTAAAAGATGATAATTATGGATTTAACAATAGTAATTCAAAGCTTTTTAATTTATCAGTCATTGAGCCTTGGATCTGGTCCCAACAGAAGTCATAGAAATGCTCTGGGCCTCTTTGACTGGAAGTCTAAAATGCAGAACAACTATAAAGGATAGGAAATTAGTGATTGTTGCCTGGTGTAAATATTTACATGTTTCTTCCCACTTCTTTCTACCTACCCAACTTTTAATCTAAAATTTTTTCTTCCTTTTTGCATGTGCATTTGAACTAGCAACCTTGAAACATTTTATTCTTTTGAAAGCAGTAAAAACTAACTAAATCTACCATATATCTTCCGAGGGCTCAGATTAAATTGATGAGCTCCTCTTTTTTCTCTACCTATCTACTCATTAGTTAGGATTAAACTGTCTGACTAATCTTTATTCACTATCTATAACATGTAAATTGAAACATGACAAATCAAGATTGAATAGTTCAACTCATCATGGATTATGGCATTTATTGACACTCTGCCATAATCATCTGAAAGTAAAAAGTAGTGGCATTTGGACTTGCACACTTTCATGTTTTATTTCTTTTTCTTTGGGGTATATTATTTTTTCTAAGTCCTTTTATTTTTATTTTACGACTTTTGCACTCTTTTTGATTTTTTTTTTTTTTTTTACAGAATATGGGAAAACAACTTGCAGAAAGAAAGGTATGTACATATTTACAAGAATATCAACAGTCAATTCCAAATTATGAATCCTATATTTATAGGACCCTAACAGGTCCCATCATAAGGCTGCACTTTTTTATATGGTTGTATCCTTGAGGATTCTTTATAATATATGTTGGGTTTTGGATTGGGAAGCTATAACCAAGGTTATGATCATGCATTGGCCATTGATGTAAATATTACTGCAACACTCACAAATAGATATATATATATATATATATATATATATATATATATATATATATATATATATATATATATATATATATAGTGTGTATGTGTGTGGGGGTCAATGGTCATATCTAAGACATATATTTTAATATACTTGTGCATAGTGATTGTACATGGTGTAGGTGACATAATTTTGTAGATTTGTTATATGTATATGTTGTTGGTTCATGTCAATGGTTGTTTAACCATTATAATTATTACTATTGGCATATATATATATATATATATATATATATATATATAATTAGGCCTATTAACAAATTACAAGGTCCCATATTCTCTCGAAAGTAGACAATCATACAATTTCTATCCTACCTATTAATTGACCATTAGAACTAGTACAATCACAAATATCTGTACAGAGAATGCTCGATTGAATAGTGTGTTAGTCATACATAATTTTTACTATCCGTAGATGACTATATATTGGTTCTATATTTCTAAAAACAAGATTCTTGAATATTGTGAGTTTTAGAAATCTCACTACCTTCATTATCCTTAGAACAAAATTTTCACTATTCTACTATTTTTTCATTCCATGGTCAACCTACCACTTCTAAAAGACCCCTCATGGACTTATTACACTCATCTACATCCTATTTTCCCACCTATAACCTCATCACTTTATTTTTGCCTTGCCCATAACTCCATTTTCCATCTAGGGTTTCCTACAAGCCTAACTCATCCCATAATCCCCAAGTTCCTCAAGCATTGATGGTCTCTAAAATATATCTGTAGACTCTTTAGATAAATCAAGTACATTGGATTTTGGATCTTCAATACACCACTTTTTCAATACTCTATTTTACACTTAAAGATTCCAAACTAATTTTCAGTCAAAGAGAGGGAAAATAATCCCCACTAGGTCAATTAGGGTTTCATGTTTTTCAAGGTCATCATCTCCAAAAAGACTACCATTCAGATTCAAAGTTTGCACATAGGGTAATGGGATATCTTGACACTTTTTTAGAAGTAATAATAGGCCAACCAATAGAATAAATTTATAAGGTAAGAGGTGTGCTACTCAATGATGACATCTTGCAGCAAGGGAGACAAGAAAACAAGTGTTTTTGAGGGAAATTTTCTTGGTTTCATGAATTCCATGGTTAAATCATTAACAAGGATTGTATCCTGATGCTCTTACATCTCCCCCCATCCTTAATATACCTTCATAAACACTTCCCATCACTCCTATCCCTCAAACTCATCATTTTTCTACAAAACCTAGTCTATTGCCACAATTTGACACTTTTTGAGACTAGGCCTATGTTTTTCCCTTTTTGACCCCTTCCCCTCACTAAATCCTTGATATTACACTTTCCCTTACTCTCTAAAATCTATCCCTATCCCCAAAAATTTCCCCAATAATTTGGACAACCCTTAACCCCTTCATTCCCCTCCCTCTACAAGGCAGTCCTAAATCCCCTACACCAAACCCTAATTTCCTTTCCCAACTAAGATAGGGTTTGCTATGGAAAGGAGGAATAAGAGAAAATGATAAATATGATAGATCATATCAGCAAGCATAAATCCATACCAACTCATAAACATCATGCCTCCATCATTTTCCAAGAATTCATTACAAAGGACAAACCATTTGCCACACCTAGGGCCAGTTTTTCTTCAAACTATGTTTCTCACCAAAAAAAAATGAATTTGACAAACATAAGAGAGGATTTTGTCCATCATAGGTCCAATAAGAAAAAAATCCTTCAGATTTTACACAGGTATCATGGTTTGGGAGCAATGTCAAAAACTCAGATGTCACGGGAGAATTGCTGCACTCCAGAAGAGACCTTGGGAAAATCGCCTTTTTCTCATAGTTGGAGTGTCCGAATGACTTTCTTGACGGGTAAAAAGACAACTAGATGGGAAGATATTTCCAATGAGCTATCATGAGCTCAATTTTAAGTTGAGGAAGGCATCTAGAAGTTGTCTGCACCAACACTATTCATTTTTGCACCATCATTCAACACTTTTTGACCTGTCTTTGGAGAATCAACGTTTAACAGGGAAAATCAACTCTAATCAGGGAAAAAATGGTATATTTATAAATTATATAGGATAATATTTCCAGAAAGCTATCATGGGCCCAATTTGGACATTAGGAAGGCCTCCCAATTCCCTCTGCAAAAGGCACTATGTGTAGGGAAATTTTTGACAAATGTTGGTTTTTTGCTAAGACCTATAAGCGCAGCGCCACTAGTGCTAATATTTTCCATTAGGCATCCTCAAAGGTAAAACTCTAAAATTTTGGATTACTCATGGCTAGCACTCTATTCTCACCAAATTTCAGAGAAATTGGAGCAATTGTGACCCCTCAAAAGGTCACAAAACACCTCATTTTTCACCATTCTGCCTCCTTTTCAGGCCTAGCACTGCGCTCATAGCAGTGTTGGGGATTTTAATTTTTGAACTAGTTAAAGGTGCTCAATTATAAAAACAAAGGCATATTTTGAAAGAGGACTCAACAATATTTCCAACAAGCCATCATGGAGAAAAATCCGACATCGGGAAGACCCCAAAAACTTGCCTGCAACAGGACCTATTTTCTGCCTACGGTGGCGTTGCTCTTATGGACAACACTCTGTGTTTTTGGCCAAAAAGTCAACAAAAAACACAAATTGATGGCAAAATGATTTTTTTAATGTTTTCTTGGGAAAATCACTCTAGATTGTATTGAGGAGTTATGTTATGTTATCTTTCATTTATTAGCTTAGATATTATGTGTGTTGGGCCTTGCATGGTCTCCAAGCACATAAATGACATTTATGATGAATTTAGGGTATCTAGAAGCCTCTTATGACTTCCACCTCCTCACTTGCTAAGCTAGATAGAACACGATGATTCAATTGTAAATGTTGGCATTTTATGAGTTTTAAGAGCAATGCATGGTTTTCTTAAGTTTGAAGGAGAAATTGGTCTTGTGGAGTTTCTGAATGGATTTATTTGATTGATGATGAAGGAGGATAGCTCGCAGGATCCATAAGCTTGGTTATTGGTGAAGTGCTTCTCCTATGTTATTGTTTTCTCATGTTTTAATTATGTTTCCATCCTTCTATGTTGCAGTAGAATAGAAGAGTATAGGCTAAGAAATGTTTTTGGAGGCACCTTAGTCCTTCCTGTTGCCTATTGTCTTTATGTTTTCCTCTGCTGGGTTAGTTTAAAAAATTCTTAGTTTCCTTCTAGACCTTCCTATGCTTGTTTATTCCATGAATGGTTCAATATGGTAGTTTTCAAATATGTTTTATGGTTAGCCCTGCTTATTTGATGATATTTAAACTCTGTTTTGGAATATCTCTTTGAAGTATTACTTGTTAGGTTTTAGCAAAAGAGGCCATGTTCTGATCATGCCCTTTGTCCATGCTTGAGAAGTTTCCTTAAAGTTCTTTGTAGCTTGATCATAGATGCTTAGGAGTTCTCTCTTCTTTGATTAGATTTATATGTTATCTTGTATGTTTTCTAAACCTTGAACGTGAAATCACTTGAAGTTAAATGAGTTTCTCGCCTTCTATGTTTCATTGGAATGTTTTTCTTGAATGCTTATTTTCCTAAGTTGAATCAAAGAGTTACTGGTTTGCCCTGTCTATTGATTACTTCTTCATTCTTATGTATTTAAGTACCTTCTTGTTATAAAGTATTTGTTTAAGGATTCTTCACCGCCCTTACACAACTACTATGCTCACCAACTTATTGTTCATTTCACTTCACATATGCCTTATAGATCCATTTAACCATGCTAGATTTTCCCTGTTGTGCATCATGTTTCATTGTTGATATATCCATGACTTTAATAGACTCCATAGCCCAATGATTTGAAGACCTCTCACTCCACCTATTCTACTTGACCATCTTACCCAACAAAATAAACAACAAATCCTACACTTAACAACTAGCCTAAAATTAAACCCTAATAACAAACAAGTTCACATCCTTCGCATACAATAGAGAGAGCCCTCTTTGAGTCCAGGAAGGCTAGGTCCTAGGACTCCAAAGACTGGTTTGATTTTACCCTGTGCATTTCATCTACCAATCTGCTAAATCATGTGACACTAACATTCTAGCGATCACTGTGAGAACTTCTGAGTAAATAACATCTTAGACATCCTTAAGACCTCAGAAAACCCTCAAACATCCTGAGATTCATATTCATTGTTGATGGTGGAAAAAAATTACATCCTTAAAAAAGTAAGCATCCTCCACCTGGCAACTCCACTGGTCTTTAGTAGCCCTGTTGACCCCACTAGTTCTTATAAAATGCTCTAGGAATGCATAGAACAACCATAATACTTCTGATGGTGGAAAAAAAAGTTGAAACCTTCCACCTGGAAACTCCACAACTATTAATAGAGTTAAAGACTCCATTGGTAGATAACTTTAGACTGGTTGAAAAGATTTAGTGACCCTTTCTGATTTACAAACATGGATCCAAGGATACAAAGGAGATATGCTCCAATGAATAGAGGTCACATCCCTAGATTTCCACATAAAATTCCTTAGACAAATTGGTTAAAAAACTTGCCCATATTTCAAGATGAAAAATGTGATGACCCCTTATTACATCTCATAAAATTTTATATACATGTACAAAGCTTAAAGGTTGAATGACACGAAGACTACCTCATGAAAATTTTTATCGCAACATTAGAGGCTAAGGCAAGAGAATGGTATGAATGGCTGAAGCCTGGTAATTTGTTTTCCTTAAAATATCTCCACAAGGTATTTTGTGAGCATTATAAAGAAAATTATCCATCTCTATCATTAGCTGAAAATTGTTGTGATCAATCTGAAGACCTCATACAATATCTTGTAAACATTGATGAAGATTTAGGAAATTTGCATCTTCAGGATCTATTAAAAGCCATTCATCAATTTCATTCTCAATATAGCTATCATGACAGCCTAGAGGAGTTAGTTGAGGAAGAACCCAGTCAAGAAATAGAAGAAAACCCACAATATCTCTCTAGAGGCACAAGTAATGATTCACCATCTCTTCTAGGTGAGGCTCAAGAAAAAATTCAGCCCCAAAATCAACCTTCACAAGAGAAAGAGAACTGATGTACTTCTATCCAAAAAAAAGAGAAAAATGCCTCCTCTTTTAACTGAAGAGGAAATCAATCAGATCATAAACATGCAGCCAGCCTCTAAACCTTCATATGAACAAAAAATTTCTGTTCTTTCTCCTACTAATCCCATCTACCATAAATTAGAAAGTGAACTTGTAGATCAATTCAAAGAAAAAAAATCTGATATTCCAATTTTCTTGATTGGTAACACTACTTATTTTGATGATTTTCCAAATTTTGATCAGTATGATGACAGTCATGTGCTCCAAATAGAAGCTAAACTTGCAGAGCCATCAACAGTTGATTTGTGGGATGAATTTTACTATCATCAGCTTAAAAAAATTAATTAGCCAATACAGGTCACCTATGAAACTGATGAGGAAAGCCTTGAAAGTTTAGAAGTAAGTCAAGAGTCTCTGACTCTTTGATCTACTTCACTTTAGTCCATCATAAATAACTTTCATGTAATTGGAAATCAGCAGTCTTTTAGTTTTGATGTTGAGGTTGAGGATGATGATGAAAATCTTGAGCAAGTTGTCAATAAGAAGCCTTTTTCTGAAATGCTTAAGGAAATCATTTAGGACATGGAATCCTCCTTAACTCCATATTTTTAGCCACCAAGTTCCATTGAATTACAAATTAAAAATGAATTCTTAGAAGTTGATAATCACATAAGAGTTGTCGCACTACCTTCTCAAGAATATTTGTTCCCAAAGAGTTCTTCTACTCATCAAAATGATGGCCTTCACATAGAATTTAGCTCACTCTGGAAAAGCACATCGGGTTTCTTGGAGGACATCATTGCAATATATGATGAGTTCTATAGTGTAGATGATCATGAGGAGGAGGTGGAGTGTCTTTCCCAAAAGAGTCCCAAGTTCAACGAAGTGGAGGAAGATGCAGTCTTGGATCAAGCTCATTTTCTAATCCTCACATTCAGGTATTGTTTCCGGATCCCTTTGCTGATTTATTAGAGACATTTGAAGAGGAAGTGAAAATTTTTAAGAGTAGTTTGATGCAATGTTTAAAGAAAATTTTAGGCACTACTGTTCAAACATAAGTGAGGTGGGAGTGGGCTTTAGATTTGTTCAAAACCCTCAAAGATATGAACCAAGACCCCTCATGGAATCATCTACTGGATTGGTTGTATTGGAAAAGAGAGTTCACCAGCTGAATTTATATCATGTATAAGTTATATTAGCATAGATAAGAATGAAAATAAGCTCAACACTATGAGTATCTTTCTAGTTTTTTAAAATGTTGATCCAAAAATAAGAAAAATAAAAAACAGATAAAAGAAGAAAAAGAGGTACAACCGCATACCCAAAAAATAGTAATACTGAAAGTATGCAAGCCTAAATACCACTACTTGTTCAAAAGAAGATCTTGTTCAGTCATCTAGCCTAATCATGGCTGAATAATTTTTTTTTGTGTTGATAAGTTAGTGAAAGAGAGCTTGTCAAATCATTCAAACTTGAATTGTCATTAGGAATATATTAGGAAGATAAGATACTAGTTCTCCATGCTCAAATCTGAACGAGAGAGAAATATAAGGAAGCTTAACAAATGATAAATCACAACTCCCATGATTTCTAGTTTTGTTTGTACAAAAATAATGTTTGTGTGCAGCTTTTCCTAATGCCACAACCCATGGTAAGTCAGATTTCCTAATCCTTATTTGAACCATGTTTTCAATTTCATGTCGATAACTTAGAGAATGAATTTTGTCAAACATTTTAAAGTTGACAAATGATTAGACTAGGTAGAGAATAAGAGAGTTCATTAGCCTAATCTGAACTCTTGGAAGTAATAAGGGTAGAAATAGATAGTCTTTTATGCTTTCAAAGTAAAATGATGTCAAGGGTTTGCCTGTAACACCCCTAGTTTATGTGTTTGAATTTCAAAACTATACATTTGAACTTTAATCCTAAGGGGAGTGGACCCCAAAGGACAAGCATATTGTGGATGTAATTAAATATTTAATTTGAGAAAATGAATAAAATAATTTTGTGCAGATTGACCAAAATGAGAATTATGAGATCACTTGCTAAATCCATGAGGATGGATAAAGGAAAATACTTTCCCCACAATCTTTCAAAAAAATCCTTGAAAGAATTTCTAAATTAGATTTTGAGGAAAATCTAGTTTCCCCAATGATGTCGAGAGTAGTTGGGAAGAGGTAAAAAGCTGGGAAAAGCATAAAGCAGCTTTAAAAATATCCTTAAAATGGGAAGCCTAGGCAAACAGGAAGAAAAGCATCCTGATATTCTGGACGCAGAATTAGAAACAGGCTTTGGGGAACAACAACTTAAATAAGCTACTCCTAAACAGATTAGAGGTTGGTCTGTTCTGGAGGTGGTCTCAGCTCGGGGGTGAGTTCTAGAGATAGAGGAATTCTACGGTTGGGAGGACTGGTCAATTACCCAAATGGTATGTTCACAGTATTATGGATGATTAAAACTAATTGTTATTAGGTGTACAAGTTGATGATTATAGCTGCACATTAGTTAAATGGTTTATTTTGTGCTGGTGTCCCATACATTTACATAATAGTAGAGTAATTAAACTCTTTCATTTCTGTATAGTTGTAGGAACCATAGAAATAAGGACAAATCTGCCAGAATCTCTAAACCAGTTCTGGTTTAAATCTGGAGATTTTTTTATCTCATAAAGGGTGTTTATGTAACTTTAATCTGTTTATGTGTAAATAGGATTAATTCCGAGAATAGTTGTAAAACTCAGAATACTATGAGCAGGAGAAATTAATTACATATACGATAGATCTATACACATCTGTCGGAATTGCTAAGAAAATTACCGACATGTAGAACTACAAAATAGCAGTGCATGTTTAGCTGTAGAAATTTCTTCTATAATATGGAATGATTGCAAGAGTGTACAGTTGATACTATAAATGCAAATGTCTCTACTATATATATATATATATATATTAACACATCAATATGTAGGTATTCAATAAACATGACAAGAGATATTGCTAAACCAGTAAACAAATGTCATTTGAGAATTATCTATAAGCTGCTTACTACAGTAAGGGACAAATTTGAAAGAGCATAGATTTTAATGCTTTATACAATTCGAAAAGAAAGAAAACTGAAGAGATCTAGCTAACTGTTATTGGCAAAATTGTAACTAGTTGTAGTATGAGATACATATACTTATCTACTAGGTGACTAACATTCCTTGTACAGGAATGGTCCAATTAGAACGATTACTCTAGAGTTAGAATAAGATGTAAATTTCTACATAATGCATGCAACTGAATTACACTGTGAAATAGAACAGTTAAACTCTTCATCAAAGTGTTACTATGGTTAATAATATAGTCTAAACAATGCATAGCCTGAAAGTATTATGGCAAATAAATACGAAAAAAAATTGAATATATGTAATTGCAGGAAATGCCGTAAGTAACTATTACAATGGAACCCAAGCTGAGAAAAACGAAGTGAGTTCACTGTTGGAGTCATAGAACCCACTTTTACTGTCAATGGGAAATTCATATTTACTGAGAGATTTCAACTTGATAAATATTGACATAATAAGACTTATAGTCAAATTTACTATCATGTGAACAATAAACAAAAAGAGTTGAGATGGAATACATATCATTGAGCTGTCCTTATTACTAGAGACCAGAAACAAACAATTCATGTACAAAGATATATAAATATAATTCAAACGTTACAGTCCACTGTGAAATTAGGACAATATAGTGCGATTATAATGTTCCAGAAATTGAGATAAAGGAATATTCAGCGCCTGAACTAAAATTTATTAATAGTCACAGTTATACAATTTCCTCAACAAAAATGTTAAACTGTCAGAATAAATTTTATAGAACAATGTGATGAGAAATGGCTTCTTCCAACCAGCGTTCGGTGAATACCAACCTGAAACTGACAAGAGCGTTAACATTAATGCCGAATGAAACCACTCCTTTCATGGTTCAAGTGAAAGGAAGGTAGTATTCAAAAATAACTGTAAGAGAAAAATAACAATAAGAATACGATTCGGGAAGTTTTCAAGAAGAACTCTATCAAGAAAGAAATGATAACTGCAGAATAAATAGTTACCTGGTGAGGGAGAACCTTTTTCCTTCAATGACCTATCGTATGAATAAGAGCAGGACATAAATAAACACAAATTTGGAGGGTAGGCATTCAATATAGAATAACGAAGCCACGGCTTCTGTGAACGAATAATTGAATTTGATACTTACATAGGTCGGGGGAATGATCGAAGAAGAATGCTGAGAAGAGTAGAACCCATCTATCGCCATACGAATGACCTCGGAGAAAACCCTCGAAGGACGTAGAGGAGAGGGTAAAATTCCATCCAAAATAATAGGATTATTACTTCCCAGTTTCAATCTTAATAAGACATGCAAGGAAGCATAATAAATGTGGACTTAACACAAACAAATCGAAACACTCGAATAGAGAAACGATTTCTCTGCTAGAAATTAAACTAACTGAAGCAACTGAAAGCAAAATGATGGGAAATAATTCATCGTAGTCAAAAACCTTAGCTCTCTCTCTAGTCACTGAGCGAATCTCTAAGGAAAGAGAAATCCATATTAAACTGTAAGCACAGAGCGAGAGTTTCACAAGAAGAATTAGAGCTGCGCCGGAATTATCATACCTGAGTTATCATATGAAGTACATGGATAAGCTGAAGGCGGGACGTAGCTACGCTCAATTCTCTAAGGCACAGAGTTTCGCCATCGAGAGGAAATTCGAGCAAGTGTAAAGGGAAAAGAACCGACTCAGAAAATAACATAAAAAAATTATACCAACATCCCCGCTAAGATCGATAAAACCCTAATGATCAGGATGAATTTTCACCGTGCACCTAGCGTTGAATCCATGGTGAAGCCACGGATCGAGTTGGGGAATTGGAAATTAATACACATTAAATCCAAACGTAAATGTCTATCTATGAGAACCATGCCAACGTAACATCGAATTTTTATATGTCAGGCGTATTAAGACGTATGCAGGTGTGGCATATTACGTGGCATCCTACGAAGAATATATATATAAATACATACAACCTCCAGCATGGACGTATGCGGAACAATTGAATGAAATGAAAAAATTCATACGCTTATCTCCACAGTACTTAACCTCAGAATGATATATGTAAAGCAGAAAAGGAGGAGAGAGTCACACTCACAATTAATTCATATCCTTAACATATGATTGACTGTAAAGGGATCGAAGTTCTATGGTGAGGTGACAAGGAATGGGATTACATCAAGATAAAAACCAAACCCATCGAATGACATGTAATGCTATGTGAATCGAAATTTAGAGTTAATAAATCTACAATGGTGTGCAAAAGATTGTGATAAAGTTGTCATGTAAGAACCATGTAAATGTGTTATAGCATAGGTATAAATTACCATATGCCTAAATAGATAAATATGGAAGTATAGGCAACCCTACTATAGAAGTAGTAAAATATATATGTAAAAATTAATAGAGATGGTGAAGAGTAAGGGAAAATACCATCAGCCACAATCATTAGTGGAAACCAGCAGCAAACTACACCCCAAGAGTAATAAAAGGATTAGTAGCTCTATTCCACACCAGATTCTATGTGACGAAGTTCGAAAGTAGAATAAGAAAAAAAAAATTCATGGGTATAAGGAAGAGACGTTACAAATGATATCAGAGCCCAAGTTATATAAAACTGGGTTGTTGTCATTGTGCTCACTGTTGCTGTGTGTTCACTGTATAAATTAATTTTTGTGGAAAAAAAAAAATTTATTTTTACTGATCTGTGTTGTGTAGTGTACAGTGGTGCTGGAATGGAAAAAGGTGAGGAAATTTATATCGATCTACGTGATGAAGATAATACACCAGATCTAAACACTCCCGTGATGGCTATGTTGCACAGGTTGCAACGAGAAATGGCTGAATTAAGAAGCCAGAATGACAGATTGTCATTAGCCAGTGAGGAGCAAGAAAAGCTCATCAGAGAGCTAACTTCACGGAACAGCCAAGAAGGCGAAGGTTCCGGAAAGAGGAAGACTGATGAGTCTGAGGAAGATGATGCTGTTAGGCATCAGTATAAGCAGAAAAAGGAATTACAGGGGGAATTCCAAAAGATTAAACCTCCCTCCTATGATGGGGAGAAGGAGGAAGATGCTGAAGCCTGGTTGCTGAATATGATTAAGTATTTCCAGGTCTCTAAATATGAAAGCAATCTGAAGGCCAGATTAGCTGTTTACCAGCTACAAGGTAAGGCTACCTTATGGTGGGAGGAGACAAAAATGGTTCATGCCATTGATGAAAAAACAGTTACCTGGGAAGACTTCCAGGTTAAGCTCAAAAACCGCTACCTAAATGAACGTTACTATGATGATAAAGTAAAGGAATTTCATGAACTTAGACTGGGACAACTTACTATTAACGAGTTTGTCACTAAGTTTACACATCTGTTGAGATATGTCCCTTACATTAGGGAAGAGAAGGAAAATGTACAAAGGTTTCTGAACTGTTTTCCTGCTGTATACAAAGAGAAGATCGAGTTTGATAACCCAAAAAATATGGACGAGGCAGTGAGGAAGGCGAGATTATGTTATCAGCAGTTTAAAGGAAAGGCTGAACATGGAAAAGGCTGGCTAAACAAGGGTGAGTTCAAGGGGAAGAAATAGAAACCAGCTTATTTGAAGAACTTTGGCAGGGATCATCAGCGAAAGAAATTTAATAAACCCAAAGAAAGTCAAGCTGCTCAGTCTCAAGTTGGCTCCAAACAACTAGATGAAGGAAATAAAAAGGAAGGCACAGTCAAAATGAGGGAACCCTTGAAATGTTGGGGCTGTGGAGAACCCCATATTTTGAGGGATTGTCCCCATCGAGACATTCAGATGATTATGAGAGATCGAGAAGCTACAACAGTAAATGACATAGCAATAAATATACCTACCATTAGTGCAGCCTTGGAAAATCGACAAGCAGACCATCAAGCTACTATGGTTGAAATGGAGGGTAAGATTTCTAATCAATCTGTTACTGTTTTAATTGATCTGGGTGCTTCTTTGAGTTACATTAGTCCAAAAATTGTAGAAAAATGTAATCTCAAAACTGAAAAATTTCAGCAGTCCTGGTTGGTCCAGTTAGCCACTGGTACCAAGAGGAAAGTAACTCATAAATTACCTCGAACAACCATCAAATTAAATGATTTTCAAACTGAAGTGAATTTAAACATTCTGCCATTAGGTTCATATGACTTGCTGATAGGAATGGACTGGCTGGAAAAGAAGAAGGCCATGATGAACTGTTGGATAAGACCCTGCATTGTGTAGATGAAGAAGGGAAACCTTTTATTCTCAAGGGAAAACCAAAACCTATTTCTGTAAGACAAATATCAGCACTGCAATTAAAACGAACAACTAGAAAAGGATACCAAGTTTATGCAGTACATGTGGAAGAAACAGAACAAAAAACTGAAGAAAATCTGCTGGATGTTGTACCAGTAGTAAGAGAGTTTAAGGAAGTCTTTCTAGATGAGATTCCTCATCTTCCCCCCAAAAGAGAGATTGAATTTTCAATTGATCTGGTGCCGGGAGCAACACCTGTTTCCCGAGCCCCTTATCGAATGAGTCCCTCCGAACTCATGGAACTGAAAATGCAATTACATGAATTGCTCGATAAGGGCTATATCCGACCGAGTGTGTCTCCTTGAGGAGCATCGGTCCTATTTGTGAAAAATAAGGATGGAACCTTCAAGATGTGCATTGATTATCGTCAATTGAATAAGTTGACCATTAAAAACAGATACCCTTTACCCAGAATTGATGACCTTTTTGACCAAGTGAGAGGAGCTTCAGTATTTTCGAAGATTGAATTAAGGACTAGTTATCACCAACTCAGAATTAAAGAAGAAGACATCAGCAAAACAACTTTTCGAACCAGGTATGGTCAATACAAATTTGTAGTCCTACCTTTTGGTTTGACGAATGCCCCTACCACTTTTATGTGCTTAATGAACATTGTGTTAAATAAGTACCTGGAAAAGGTAAAGGCTATTACAGCATGGCCGGTGCCAACTGATGTTTTAGCAGTGAGATCATTTATGGGGATTGCAAGTTATTATCGCAGATTTGTGGAGAGATTTTCAGCCATAGCACATCCCATAACATCACTACAAAGGAAGGGTGTCAAATTTGAGTGGACTGAAAAATGCCAAAACAGTTTTGACCAATTAAAACTAAAACTTACAACAGCCCCTATAATGAAGATTGCAGATCATGATAAGGAATTTTTTGTATGTACAGATGCTTGTAGAGAGGGGTTGGGAGGAGTCCTTTTGCAGGAAAATTCAGTTATTGCATATGAATCTAGGAAACTGAAGATACATGAACAAAACTATAGTGCCTATGATTTGGAGTTAGCTGCTGTTATTCATGCCTTGAAGATGTGGCGACACTATCTCCTTGGAAAAAAATTTACATTGATGACTGATCATATTAGTCTCAAATATTTCTTTTCCCAAGCTGACTTGAATGCTAGACAAGCCAGATGGCTGTATTTTCTAAGTGAATTTGATATGGACATAAAACATATCAGGGGAAAATAAAATAAAATTGTTGATGCCTTGAGCAAAAATGCTTGTCAAAATATAAATAGCATTGGAAGTAGTGCACAGTTTGAGTTAGAAGAGTTAGTGAAAAGGGCAGCAAAACAGGATCCAAATTATGAAACACTACAGGTGAAACTACTAAAGAAGGAGATGACTGATTTCACTCAAAACCAAAAAGGATTGATCTGCTACAAAAATAGATTATATATCCCCAATGTGGAGTCTTTGAAAAGAGATATTCTAGATGAATATCACAAATAGCCGTATGCAGGGCATCCTGGATATCAGAAAATGTTAACAGCTTTGAAAAATAAGTTTTTCTAGCTAGGAATGAAAAGAGATGTAGCAGAGTACTTAGCTAGATGCATGGAATTTCAAATAGTTAAAGTTGAGCATCAACATCCTGCTAGTCTTTTAAACCCTTTGTCGATTGCAGAATGGAAATGGGACACAATTTCCATGGTTTTCATAACAGGATTACCCAAAACCAAATACCAACATGATTCAGTGATGGTGGTAGTAGACACTTTAAAAAAATTTGCACACTTTATACCAATGAAATCTACTTTCGGGACAGCCCAAGTAGCGAATGTATTCCTGAAGGAGGTAGTAAGGCTCCATGGGGTACCAAAGGTAATTGTTTCAGACAGAGATGTTAAGTTCACGAAAGCTTTTTGGAAAGGTCTATTTGGAGGTATGGGTACTCAGTTGAATTTTAGTACTGCCTATCACCCTCAGACTGACGGTCAGACAGAGAGAAATAACCAGATTTTAGAGGATATGCTGAGAATGTATGTGATGGATCGACCCTCAAAGTGGGAAGACTACTTGCATTTAGCTGAATTTTCCTATAATAACAGCTATCAATCCTCCATTAAAATGAGTCTGTTTGAGGCACTCTATGGGAGGAAGTGTCGTACCCCTTTGAGCTGGAGCCAGCCAGAGGATAAACTAATGTTGGGACCAGACACATTACAAGAGATGGAAAGAATTGTTAAACAAATACAAAGAAATATCAATACAGCACAAGATCTCCAGAAAAACTATGCTGATAAGAAAAGGACACATGGAGAATTCAAAGTGGGGGAGCATGTGTACCTGCGTATTAAACCCAAAAAGAGCACACTTTATGCTGGAAGTTGTGCAAAACTAGCCCCTAGATATTATGGGCCTTTTGAAATATTAGAAAGGGTGGGACCAGTGGATTACAAGCTGGCCTTACCACCCCATGTTAGAGTGCATGATGTGTTTCATGTTTCACTATTAAAAAGATATATACATGATGCTTCTCACATTATTGATTGGAATGTGATAAAGGTGGAACCAGAAGGGGAGTTCCTTCCAGAACCGCTTCAAATATTGGAGCGGGAAGAAATTGAATTGAGGAATCGGATGCTAGCAAGAGTAAAGGTGTAGTGGAAGCACTTTACTGCAGAATAAGCTACCTAGGAAAGAGAAGCTGAAATGATGGAAAGATATCCATTCTTGTTTGAAAAATGAAATCTAGTAGTTAAATAACAACACCGAGGACGGTGTTTGCTTTCAGAGGGGGAATATGTAACACCCCTAGTTTATGTGTTTGAATTTCAAAACTAGACATTTGAACTTTAATCCTAAGGAGTGAGGCCCAAGACTAAGAGACAAGTGGATATGATAAAAATTTAATTTAGAAAATGAATAAAATAATTTTGTGCGAGATTGACCAAAATGAAATTATGAGATCCTTGCTAATCATGAGGATGGATAAAGGCAAATACTTTCCCCACAATCTTTCAAAAAAATGTGAAAAATTTCTAAATTAGATTTTGAGAAAATCTAGTTTAATGATAAGTTGTTGGGAAGAGGTAAAAAAACGAGAAAAGCATAAAGCAGCTTTAAAAATATCCCTAAAATGGGAAGCCTAGGCAAACAGGAAGAAAAGCATCCTGATATTTTGGGCGCAGAATTAGAAACAAGCTTTGGGGAACAACAGCTTAAATAAGATACTCCTAAACAGATTAGAGGTTGGTCTGTTCTGGATGTGGTCTCAGCTCGGGGGTGAGTTCTGGAGATAGAGGAATTCTACGGTTGGGAAGACTGGTCAATTACCCAAGTGGTATGTTCACAGTATTATGAATGATTAAAACTAATCGTTATTAGGTGTAAAAGTTGATGATTATAGTTGCACACTAGTTAAATGGTTTATTTTGTGCTGGTGTTCCATACATTTACAGAGTAGTAGAGTAATTAAATTCTTTCAGTTCTGTATAGTTGTAGGAACCATAGAAATAAGGACAAATCTGCCAGAATCTCTAAACCAGTTCTGGTTTAAATCTGGAGATTTTGTTATCTCATAAAGGGTATTTATGTAACTTTAATCTATTTGTGTGTAAATAGGATTAATTCAGTGAATAGTTGAAAAACTCAGAATACTGTTAGTAGGAGAAATTAATTACATATAGAGCAGATCTATACACATGTGTCAGAATTCCTAAGAAAATTGCCGACATGTAGGACTACAAAATAATAGTCCATGTTTAGCTATAGAAATTTCTTCTATAATATGGAATGAATGCAAGAGTGTACAGTTGATACTATAAATGCAAATGTCTCTCCTATATATATATATATTAACACATCAATATGTAGTTATTCAAGAAACATGACAAGAGATGTTGCTAAACCAGTAAACAAATGTCATTTGAGAATTATCTATAAGATGCTTACTACAGTAAGGGACAGATTTGAAAGAGCATAGATTTTAATGCTTTATACAATTCGAAAAAAAAAAAAAAAAAACTGAAGAGATCTAGCTAACTGTTATTGGAAAAATTGTAACCAGTTGTAGTATGAGAAACATATACCTATCTACTGGGTGACTAACATTCCTTGTACAGGAATGGTCCAATTAGAATGATTACTCTAGAGTTAGAATAAGATGTAAATTTCTACATAATGCATGCAACTGAATTACACTGTGAAATAGAACAGTTAAACTCTTCATCAAAGTGTTACTATGGTTAATAATATAGTCTAAACAATGCATAGCTTGAAAGTATTATGGTAAATAAATACGAAAAAAATTTGAATATATGTAATTGCAGGAAATTCCGTAAGTAACTATTAAATTGGAACCCAAGCTAAGAAAAACGAAGTGAGTTCACTGTTGGAGTCATAGAACCCACTTTTACTGTCAATGGGAAATTCTTCTTTACTGAGAGATTTCAACTTGATAAATATTGACATAATAAGACTTATAGTCAAATTTACTATCATGTGAACAATAAACAAAAAGAGTTGAGATGGAATACATATCATTGAGTTTTCCTTATTACTAGAGACCAGAAACAGACAATTCATGTACAGAGTTATATAAATATAATTCAAACGTTACAGTCCACTGTGAAATTAGGACAGTATAGTGCGATTATAATGTTCCAGAAATTGAGATAAAGGAATATTCAGTGTCTGAACTAAAATTTATTAATAGTCACAGTTATACAATTTCCTCAACAAAAATGTTAAACTGTCAGAATAAATTTTATAGAAAAATGTGATGAGAACTGGCTTCTTCCAACCATCATTTGGTGAATACCGACCTGAAAATGACAAGAGCATTAACATTAATGCCGAATGATACCACTCCTTTCATGGTTCAAGGGAAAGGAAGGCAGTATTTGGAAATACCTGTAAGAGAAAAATCAACAATAAGAATACGATTCGGGAAGTTCTCAAGAAGAACGTTATGAAGAATGAAATTATAACTGTGGAATAAATAGTTACCTAGTGAGGGAGAACCTTTTTCCTTCAACGACCTGTCGTATGAATAGGAGCAGGACATAAATAAACACAAATTTGGAGGGTAGGCATTCAATATAGAATAACGAAGCCGCAGCTTCTGTGAATGAATAATTGAATTTGATACTTACATAGGCCAGGGGAAGGATCGAAGAAGAATGCCGAGAAGAGTAGAACCCATCTATCGCCATACGAATGACCTCGGAGAAAACCCTCGAAGGACGTAGAGGAGAGGGTAAACTTCCATCCAAAATAATAAGAGTATTAGTTCCCAGTTTCAATCTTAATAAGACATACAAGGAAGCATAAGAAATGTGCACTTAACACAAACAAATCGAAACACTCGAATAGAGAAACGATTTCTCTGCTAGAAATTAAACTAACTGAAGCAACTGAAGCAAAACGATGGGAAAGAATTCATCGTAGTCAAAAACCTCAGCTCTCACTCTAGTCACCGAGCGAATCTCTAAGGAAAGAGAAATCCATATTAAACTGTAAGCACAGAGTGAGAGTTTCACAAGAAGAATTAGAGCTGCGCTGGAATTATCATACCTGAGTTATCATACGAAGTACATGGATATGCTGAAGGCAGGACGTAGCTACGCTCAATTCTCCAAGGCACAGATTTTCACCATTGAGAGGAAATTCGAGCAAGTGTAAAGGGAAAAGAACCGACTCAGCAAATAACAGAAAAAATTTATACCAACGTCCCCACCAAGATCGATGAAACCCTAATGATCAAGATGAATCTTCACCGTCCACCTGGCGTTGAATCCATGGTGAAGCCACGGATCGAGTTGGGGAATTGGAAATTAATACACATTAAATCCAAACGTAAATATCTATCTACGAGAACCACGCCAACGTACCATCGAATTTTCATATGTCAGGCGTATTAAGACATATGCAGGCATGGCATATTACGTGGCATCCTACGAAGACTATATATATAAATACATACAACCTCCAGCATGGACGTATGCGGAACAATTGAATGGAATGAAAAAAATCATACGCTTATCTCCACAGTACTTAGCCTTAGAATGATATAGGTAAAGCGGAAAACGAGGAGAGAGTCACACTCACAATTAATTCGTATCCTTAACATATGATTGAGCATAAAGGGTTCGAAGTTCTATGGTGAGGTGACAAGGAATGGGATTACATCAAGACAAAAACCAAACCCATCGAATGCTATGTAATGCTATGTGAATCGAACTTTAGAGTTAATAAATCTACAATGGTGTGAAAAATATTGTGATAAATTTGTCATGTAAGAACCATATAAATGTGTTAGAGCAAAGGTATAAATTACCATATGCCTAAATAGATAAATATGGAAGTAAAGGCAACCCTACTATAGAAGTAGTAAAATATATATGTAAAAATTAATAGAGATGGTGAAGAGTAAGGGCAAATACCATCAGCCACAATCATTAGTGGAAACCAGCAGCAAACTACACCCCAAGAGTAATAAAAGGATTAGTAGCTCTATTCCACACCAGATTCTATGTGACGAAGTTCGAAAGTAGAATAAGAAAAGAAAAAAAATTCATGGGTATAAGGAAGAGACGTTACATTTCCAATCCAAGTGCACCCAAGTGAAGAAAAAATGTTAGGCCAAGTAAGATGGGTAGGTAGGAAAGAGGTTGAAGCAAACATGTCTTTTCATATTGTGAGATGATAACATCAAAATAACATCAGAAAATGAAGAAAGAAATATATGCAAAGTGCAAGTAAGGCACTGGTCTTCAAAGCTCAGAGATCTGAAATCTGAGGTTCTGGAAACCTCCCGAAAATGAGCTACCCTCCCTAAGTGGAGCCACTGTTAGTCATCAATAACTTTTACTATCTGTACATGAATATAGATTGGTTCTAGATTTCTAAAAATAAGATTACTGAACATTGTGAGTTTTAGAATTTCACTGCCTTCATTATTCTTAGAACAATTTTTTCACTATTCTACTATTTCGACATTCCATGGTCAACCTACCACTTCTAAAAGAACCCTCATGGGATTATTAAACTCATATGCATCCTATTTTCTCACCTATAACCTCATCACTATATTTTTGCCTTGCCCATAACTCCATTCCCCATCTAGGGTTTCCTACAAGCCTAACTCATGCCCATGATCCCCAAGTTCCTCAAGCATTGATGGTCTCTAAACTATCTCTGTAGACTCTTTAGATAAATCAAGTAAATTTGATTTTGGATATTCAATACACCACTTTTTAAATACTCTGTTTTTATACTTGAATATTCCAAACCAATTTTTAGTCAAAGAGAGGTCAAAGAATCCCTAGTAGGTCAATTGGGGTTTCATGTGTTTCCAGGTCATCATCTCCAAAAAGACTACCATTCAGCTTCAAAGTCTGCACATAAGGTAATGGGAAATCTTGAAAATTTTGCAGATGTAATAAGAGGCCAACCAACAGAAGAAATTGATAAGGTAAGAGGTATGCTACTCGATGATGACATCTTGCAGCAAGGGAGACAAAAAAACTAGGGTTTTTTAGGGTAATTTTCTTGGTTTCATGACTTCCATGGTTAAATCATCAACAAGGCTTGTATCATGATTCTCTTACACCTTCCCCTATCCTTAATATACCTTCATAAACACTTACCATCACCCCTATCCCTCAAACTCATCATTTTTCTACAAAACCTAGTCTATTGCCACAATTTGACACTTTTTGGGACTAGGCCTGTCTTTTTCCCTTTTGGACCCTTTCCCCTCACTCAATCCTTGAAATTAAACTTTCCCCTACTCTCTAACATCTATCCCTATCCCCTTAAATTTCCCCAAGAATTTATACTGCCCTTAACCCCTTCATTCCCCTCCCTCTACAAGGTAGTCCTAAATCCCCTACACCAAACCCTAATTTCCTCATCCAACTAAGCTAGGGTTTTCTATGGAAAGGAGGAATAAGAGAAAAGGATACATATGACAGATCATATCAGCAAGCATAAATCCATACCAACTCATAAACATCATGCCTCCATCATTTTCCAAGAATTCATTCCAAAGGACAAATCATTTGCCACACCTAGGGCCATTTTTGCTTAAAACTATTTTTTTTACCAAAAAAATATGAATTTGACAATAGTGAGAGATTTTTGTGTCCATCATAGGTCAAAGAAGAAAAACCTCCTTTAGCTTTTACATAGGTATCATGGTTTGGGAGCAATGTCAAAAATTCAAATGTCACGATAGAATTGCTGTACTTTTGGAGTGTCCTTGGGAAAATCAGGTTTTCTCATAGCTGGAGTGTCCAAAGAACTTTCTTAACGGGTCAAAAAACAAATATAAAAGAAGATATTTCCAATGAGCTATCATGAGCTCAATTTCGTGTTGCGGAATGCATCCAAAAGTTGTCTGCACCAGCACTCACATTTCTGCAGCATCATTCAACACTTTTTAAGCAGTCTTGGGAGAATAAACTTTTGACAGGGAAAATAAATTTTAATCAGAGAAAACATACTATATTTGTAAGTTATACAGGATTCCCTTTCCAAAAAGCTATCATGGGAATAATTTGGACATAGGGAAGACTCCAAATTCCCTTGCAAAAGGTGCTACGCGTAGGAATATTTTTGACAAATGTTGGTTTTTTGGTAAGGCCTATGAGTGCAGCGCCACTAGTGCTACAATTTTACCTCAGACATCCCCAAAGGGAAAAATCTACATTTTTGGATTCATCATAGCTAGCACACTATTCTTACCAAAGTTCAGAGCAATTGGAGCAGTTTTGACCCCTCAAAAGGTCAAAAAACACCTCATTTTTTACCATTCTACCTCCTTTTTTAGGCCTGGCACTGTGCTCAGAGCAGACTTGGGGATTTGACTTTTTGAACAGGTTATAGGTTCTCAATTTGAAAAAAAAAGGGCATATCTGGAAATAGGACTCAACAAGCTTTTCAGTGAGTCATCATGGTGCAAAATCCGACATCAAGGAGACCCCCAAAGCTTGGCTGCAATAGGACCTATTTTATGCCTAAGGTGGCACTGCGCTTATGGACAACATTGTGTGTTTTTGGCCAAAAAGTCAACAAAACACACAGTGATGGAAAAATGATTTTTTAATGATTTCTTGGGCAAATCACTCCAAATTTGATTGATAAGTTATGTTATGTTATCTTACATTTATTAGCTTATATATTATGTGTCTTTGGCCTTGCATGGTCTCCAACAACATAAATGACATTAATGATGAATTTAGGGTTTCTAGAAGCCTCTTATGGTTTCCAAATCCTCACTTGTTAAGATAAATAGAGAATGATGATTCCATTGTAAAGGTTGGCATTCGATGAGTTTTGAGAGCAACACATGGTTGTATTGAGTTTGAAAGAGAAATTGGTCTTGTGGAGTTTCTGAATGGATTGCCTTGATTGATGATGAAGGAGGATAGCTTGCAGGAACCGTGAGCTTGGTTATTAGTGAAGTGCTTCGCTTTCATGTTATTGTTTTCTCATGTTTTCATTATGTTTCCATCCTTCTATGTTGTAGTATAACAAAAGAGTATAGGCTAAGAAATGTTGTTGGAGGCACCTTAGTCCTTCTCGTTGTCTATTGTCTTTATGTTTTCCTCTTCTGGGTTAGTTTAAGAAATTCTTGGTTGCTTTTTAGACCTTCCTATGCTTGTTTATTCCATGAATGGTTCAATATGGTAGTTTTCAAATATGTTTTATGGTTAGCCCTGCTCATTTGATGCTATTTAAACTCTGTTTTGGAATCTCTCTTTGAAGTATTACTTGCTAGTTTTTAGCCAAAGAAGCCATGTTCTGATCATGCCCTTTGTCCATGCTTGAGAAGTTGCCTAAAAGTTCTTTGTAGCTTGATCATAGATGCTTAGGAGTTCCCTCTTCTTTGATTAAAGTTATATGTTATCTTGTTTGTTTTCTAAACCTTGAAGGTGAAATCACTAGAAGTTAAATGAGTTTATCGCCTTCTATATTTCATTGGAATGTTTTTCTTTAATACTTATTTGCCTAGCTTGAATCAAAGAGTTACTGGTTTTCCCTGTCTATTGATTACTTCTTCATGCTCATGTATTTAATTCCCTTCTTGTTAAAAAGCATTTGTTTGAGGATTCTTCACTTCCCTTACACACCTACTATGCTCACCAACTTATTGTTCATTTCACTTCACACATGCCTTATAGATCCATTTGACCATGCTAGATTTTCCCTGTTGTGCATCCTTATTCATTATTGAGATATACATGACTTTCATAGACTCCATAGCCCAATGATTTGAAGGCCTCTCACTCCACCTATTCTACTTGACCATCTTACCCAACCAAACAAACAACAAACCCTACACTTAACAACTATCCTAAAATCAAACCCTAACAGTAAACAAGTTCACATCCTTTGCATACAATAGAGAGAGTCCTCTCTAAGTTGAGGAAGGCTAGGTCCTAGGACTCCAAAGACTGGTCTGATGTTACCCTATGCATTTAGTCTACGAATGTGCTAATTCATGAGACACTAACATAATGTAATTTAAAACCTTATTTATTTCTTATGGTTATGCAATGATTAATGATATTTATCAATTTAACAAATAAAACATAAGTATTATAATGAAAACATGGGATAACTATTATGGAAATACGAAGTATGTGAAATAGTAGGAGAGCGACCAGATCTCAATTGTGTTGTCTAATTAATTGAGCTCTTAATAACTTCTACATGAAGAAAAAGGTGTTTATTTCATAAAAGCCTGCAAGATTTTTCCGCAGGCATGTTATGTGAATGAGGAACATGCAAACCTCAACTTGGACACATATTGTTATGTATGTTATGACTTTCCATCTACATTCACATCCATGTGTTTAATTAAAGTGAGAAAGTAATTTCTAGATCGAAATCCTGTCGGTGCAACATGATTACAAAGAGGCATCCGAACCATGATGATGGTGGTGACCATTTTTTTAGAGGAATAATAAATGTAGAATATTTATTTATTTTAAAAATGGATAATTTTGTTTGTGTCAAAATAATGTTTTATGCTACGTTATCGATTTTTAAAATTATTTTATTAAAATTAAATAATTTTTAAAATAAAAAATAAAATAAATGTTAATTTTCTAAGAATTTTATAACATTTATATAACAATTTTTTACCAATAAATTATAAATAATTTTTATTTGATGTTTGATTTTTATTATATAAATTATACTAATAAAATAGTCATAAATAATATAAATTAAATATTAAATTAATTATATGATAAAAATCAAACATCAAAAAAAAATATTTATAAATTTAATATTACAATTTCAATAATTTTAATAAAAAATACCAGTATACATGCAAATATATAGAGTTAGATACACATACACTTAAAACTAACATTGATCTATCTTCATTCTAAATTTAGTGAGAATGAAAAAATTAAAATCTCTTGCTTTGCACACTTTTCCTCCAATTTTACATTAAAAAGATTTTTTTTTGCATAGATGATGGGTCTAGACTCTCCGTAAACACATAGTTAAGACTAATCTAGCTCATGTTTAATATTAATTTCTACCATAATGATTACTATAAGAATAAACACAAATTCCTTTGTTATTAAGTATAAACCTACTACCCCAAGAAGCTTAATGCATGCATGCCTTTCTTGCGAGTGAAGTCAGGAATATAATGACCATCCATGTACGTAACTACGCAGTTGAATTTTGAGCCATCTGGTGCCTTTTCAAGCGTGCTATGTGGACGTGGATGAGTTACGGAGAGGAGGGGATGACAAAACAGAAACCCTAAACCTATTATGCCTCCAATCATCACCATCACGGCCCATACACATAATGGCTTCCTTGAGTCTTGCGCATCAATCATTCAGCCCCTAGGGTTCGCTCCAATCAATATCCATCCCCTTCATTAGTGCATGGAGACAAATATGTAAATTCAATGGACAGCTTGTACTCATCATAACAAAATGTGTTAACGTGCGGGGATTGTATCACTGTCTTTATAAGATTCAAAACCTGTGGCCGCAGCGAGGGTTGAAACATCTCTGGTTCCTTTTCCAAGTGTAGTCGTTGTTCAAACCTAAACGCGTCTCCATTGAAACCATACAAAGAAATTGAGATATTATCGCTTCCTTTGATTCCACATCATCGCTAATATTATCTTCCATAATAATTGCAGTTCTTTTAATGATTCAAAGTTTTACAGGAAATAGTACAACATCAAAGGATTTACTTCCAGTCGTCTTCGTTTATGATAAATACTCTCCGTCGATACTGCCATCGCATCTCAGTTTGTGATAAATACCGTCCATCTTTGCTTTGGTTGCATCACTTTTAAGAGACAAGTTGACAGCATAGTTACGAAGTTCGGTCGGCCGTATCTGCCCCAAAAGAAATACGAAAATTCGTGAATGCCATTGATTCCTTTGATAATTCGTTAAGTTTAATAAAGCACATATTTTTTTAATAATAAAATATTTTATACTAGGAAGTTTTACTTTAATATAGTATTGATTTTTTTTATTAATTAAAAGTTTCTAAATTAAAAATGGAATTTCTTATATTAAAAAATAGTATTTAAAAGTAGTAAATGTGATATTCTAACATTATAAGAAAGAAGAGTAGTAAATTTTATATTTTAAAAGTTGCAAAAAATTTAAAACTTATTTTTCTTATAATTTAATTTTGTATTTTTGGATGATGGTGATTTCAATGTTGAACAACATTGTATCTAAGTGAAAAATGAGGATTAATGTTATGGAATTTTATTTGAAGAATTAAATTTTTTTTGTTTTATCATAAAAATTAACCTACACATATTGCTGAATTAATATGGACTTCATTTTTTGCATTGGATTCCAATATTGAGTTTTTGTAACTTACATTATTAGATTTTACTTATCAGTTTTCCCAATTTGTAATACCAAAAAAATCATGAATTTCTTCTCTTATCATTTCTAGAGCATCTTAAATAGACATAAAAGGTTAATGTTTAACATACTAAAAAAACTTGTGAGATAAATATTTAATGAAATTTCTTTATGGTTTTGAATAAACTTTTACTTCATTTCAATTTAAAATAAATTTTGAAAAGAAGTTGTATTTTTAAAATGTATATTCTCAAATTTTGTCCATATTAGATTTTAAGTTGTCTATCTAATTCAGTTCTAATTTGGTAACTATAATTAAAAATAACATTGACTTAATTACTTTCCTCCCATTCAAATATGATAACTATAATTAAAAATGACATTAACTTAATTACTTTCCTTTCACTAAAAAAAAGTTTTTTTCATTAATGTTTTTATTAAAATACTAAATCCCTAACTTATCACATCTACAAACTATTTTATTATTATAATTTATTTGAAATTAATATTTTTATTAAAGTGATAAATCCATAATTGTACGACATATCAAAGATATTGTTGACTTCATGTTCATGACATACATTTTTGTGTTACTCCATATTGAAATTAAAAGTATTTATTTTATAATATAATTTTAATTTTTTATTATATATTTTGATGTTGTACAAATTTTTCGCTTAGATTTCTTTGTTTTTAATAAAATTTTACCTTTTTCTCATATGTTTTACAAAATTACCTTTATACGCTTTATTTTATTTATTATATATTGTACTCATTTCAATCTTGTACCTTAGCTTGAACATATTTAAAGTTAAAGTAACCCACAAAAACCATTTTTTCCGTCAAACTTCACTCCACTCCATTATTCTTTGGGTGTTCCATGGAAAAGGTTCTAACCTTGGATTATCTTTAAATAATTTTAATATTTAATACACATTAATGTATAAATAAAACTTAAAACATAATAAAATACAAGGAGCATTTTGTTCTTCCAGGTATCCCATGGATTCGTACTACTTTCACCAGTTAAAGATTCTTACATGAATTATAATATAAAGAGGATGAATTGTAATATAAAAGAGGATAGGTGGAAAACCTTGGCTCATAAATGATAGTTACTTCTTAAATGAGTTGTCATGATTCATAATTCAATGGGGAATGGATACATGTATGAGAAATTCTTGAGGATTAAGGGATAGAGGCCAGATATATTAAAAACGAAGGATACATTTGAGAGAAATTTTTGAGGATTAAGGGGATAAAGGCCAGATTTATTAAAAACAATTTAGTGAGTAGTTTTTAGGTTAGTGAGTTTATGTATTTAATGGAAAGTATAAAATTTGTGAAAGAAAATAATAAAGATATTTAAGTAAAATTAATAGTGTGACATTAATTATGAGGAATTGCATTAAATAAGTTTCTTTTGATATCAAAATAATGAAATTTATCAAATGATAAGTGGTTTGAAATTCTAACATATTAGCACTTATCAACATCTGTGTTCTTTAAGTATACTAATGGATCATATTATCTAACAGTGAAAGGGATATCATTGGGTGGGCCATATTTTTCTCTATTATGAGAATTACATTAATGGTCACATAGAGATAAAGATATATGAATGCATGAAAACCAATCTTGTTCAAACAAAGGGCTTTATTGAGAAGAAATGTAGGATGCCCAAAAGGAATTACTACCACTCACTTTCTTGGTTGTCAATTACCTTAACAATTTATAATACGACATAGGGAAGAGAAATGCATTGAATTCAAATTTATTGAAATGCAAATGGTCAATTCTAGCATTTTGCAAGTAACATTGTCATGCCAAAAATTCCAATTGTAAAAGAGAGTAAAATTTGTGTAGGCTACATATGCTTATGAAACATATTCACACTAACAATGCCAATTCCATGATGCTTATGTAAAATATTCCATACCACCAATATCTACCCTAAAAGAGCATTGTATTTGTGTTGATACCATAATAGAATTCAAAGAACCATAATCCCATAGATTTGAAAATGGTTTCCCAACATTTGCTTGTAATAGAACCACAAGTTCTTAGTGAAACCCCAAATCATAAATGAAAATTTTAAAAGCATTATAGAGAAATATCAAATCTATTATTTTGTTTTCAATCGGGTATTTTTTACTAAATTATCTTTTATTTTGAATGATTTTAACTTAAATCAAATTTTCTATAGGAAATAAAGGCTTTGGCCAAATACAAAATAGTTTTGATTTTATTTTGTTGAAAATGACAATTGAGAGGTAAGAAACATGTGACAAATGACTAAATCATGCATGTGTCACATGCATCTAAGACATCATAAGGGATATCACCAACTAACAATCAAAATCCTATCTAATTCCATGACGGATTTGTCCATATCATTCCTAATAGTCGCAGACATTTATAATGGTTTACATAAAATGTATATTATAAAATGCATCTGCATTACAAATAATATAAATTTGTATAATATTTTTTTCATTTAACATTTTTGGGATTTTATTTACTAATTACTAACTTCGGCACTTTTACTCATGTTAGCATGTTTTTATTCAAGCTAGTTTTAAGTAAACTTAGCTGCTAAAAATTATTTGTTCAAAATTTGAAATAATGAAAAATATGTTATGCCTTAAGTTTAACCTCATGGAAAAATAAATCTAAATTTTAGCAAACTATGTGCCACACTAGCAAAATTTGAATTTGATAAAAAAATTAATTGTCACACAAAGGAAAAAAGATAAGATCCAAGACTACATTTCAATGAGATGGAAATGAAATGTAGTTGCTATGTAATATCAAGTCCACCATTTTAGTATGCAAATAAGAAGTGTAATTTCCATTTAAAATTTGAATAAAATGACATTATCTTTTTTAACATTGAAACATCATTTTTTCTTTTTGTAAATCTGAAAATTATATTGATCAATCAAAGTTAATTACATCACATTTTCTAGCCAAGTGTGCCATCATCCTTTACGTATCACCCAATATGAGAAAAAACATTTTCTAGAGTCTTGGTCTTAGTATTGGGGGTTTATCATACACTTTTCCTTTTTTCCTTTTCTCTTACAAATATCAATTCATTCTAAGGAGTTATTGGGAACATCTTAGGAGGGAAAATGACTACATAACTCTCTAACAATTCCATGGTTGGGATTTCCTTGATATTTTTTGTTTCTGTATCACTATTCGTGTGATCATATTCATGGGGATGTTTGAGCCCACTCTTTGACAAATCCATCATTATATTTGAGTCTCCTTTGAGTTCCATTGCTTGGAGGCCCCCCTCATGGTCTGGATCTAGATGTGGATGTGTTTAGTTGGTAGGAGTTGAATTGGAAGTATAAATCCTTTTTTGGTGCTTGTTGTTCTACTTGGGAGCCGAAGAATTCTTGGCTCCGTTTGAATCTTTTCGATCTTGCCAACCATGAATATTTTTCTTAGGATACGGGTGGGGAGAAGGCCCGTGAGGAACATGGAAAGTACGATGAATATGACTCAACTGTTGGTATCATATAGACAAGAAGGTAGTGTTCTTATAGTCCACCGAATGTGAATAAACATTGTTTTTCCACTTGGAGAGGTTTTTATCAAAAGACCCTTTGTTGATTTCTATTTCCACACATATGCAGACAAATGTGACAATAGCCTTCGAGTCATTCATTTTTTATCTTAATGAATATTGATTGTAATTCCCCTATATTTACTAAGAAGTTTGGTTGAAGAAAATGCATGGGGTAGGTTGAGAATCCTAACCTAGACTGGAGTGGAAATATCTGAAATATTTTTCATAGAGAGAGGATTAAAATTAGGAAAACATGGTTGACATGAAAGCTCAAATCAACCCCAAAACTAGGGTCCTTGTTCAAACACCTTCGTACGGTCCTTGAAAATTCTAGATAGAGCCACAAAATCCCTTTCGAAGAGAAAAATAGTTTCGTATGAGGGGAAAAATTTTGATCTATGCCAATTCACAAAGTATAGATGTTGGAGGCCAAAATACATTAAATAAACAAATAATCGTCCATTCTATATAATCTGTTGAAGCTAAGTTGGCTACAAGGTCTTCCACTTCAAGAGAGTGAGCGTCTAATATATGGTCTACAATGATTTCACGCCCCGAGATATTTTTAGAGGTGAAATTGATTGCTTTAGGACTGATCCCGATTTATGCAGGAACGCAACAGAATAAACATATAAACATAAATACAGAGATGCAGCAGAAAGAATACTTCATTTCATTAATATCAAAGAACTGAAATTTGCTTACAGACAGAATGGAAATAAAACTAGCTAGGGCGCTGGTAGCTATCTCTGAGAAGAGATGTGGCGGCTACAGGCCTCTGAACTGTGTTACAATGAGGCTCGAGGGCCTATTTATCATTTAGAAA